>OU343222.1:314109943-314417752 GCA_910596185.1 Chrysanthemum makinoi | reverse complement strand
GGTCCTTTAGCATTCAAAAGACATGAGATGCAATGAAACGGGTTTTACTTTATTAATAATGAAAAAGCGATTTGTCCTGTGCATGAGAAATTGCTTTTGTGAAATTGATATGGGGTATCATCCTTTTAGAAAACATTGTGGTAGTTAAAATTAAGAACTATAGTGTAAAAAAAACTCATCTTGGGTTTTGAAAATTCCCGTATTGTTTGTGAGTTGTGCGTGAAATAGAAATCCTAGACTCGAAAAGAAGAAGGCTAGTGTTTACATACCTTGTAGAGTCAATTAAATTACGACGTTTGTTCCATTAGACCAAGACCAAGACGCAGTAGGTTGAATTGTTCCCGCTTCAACGGTTTGGTGAGGACGTCCGCTATGTTGTCTTCGGATGCTACCTTCTCAATAGAGATGTTCCCCTTTTGAACATTGTCTCTTAGGAAGTGATGACGAATCTCTATATGCTTTGTGCAGAATGCAATACCGGATTATTGCTTAGATCGATTGCACCTTTGTTGTCACATAGGATGGCTATGTTGCTTAGATGGATGTCGTAGTCTACTAACGCTTGTTTCATCCATAGTGCTTGTTGGCATGCTTTGCGGGCGGAGACGATCGGGCTTCGTTGTTGATATTGCATGTGCCGTTTGTTTCTTAGAAAACCATGATGTTAAACAACATCCCATAAAAGTACATACCCCACTTGTACTTTTCTATCAACGTAATCACCATGGTCGAATCTGCATATACAATTGTTTCTACTCCGTGCCCCTTAGGATACCATAATCCTAATTGTGTTGTACCCTTAATATATCTAAATATCCTTTTACGGCTTCTAGGTGTGATATTTTAGGGTCTTCTTGAAACCTAGCACATAAGCAAAAACTAAACATGATATCCGCCTACTTACTGCGAGGTAGAGAAGACTACCTATCATGCCACGATATTTAGTATTATCTATGGATTCTCCGTCTTCATCTTTAGTGAGTTTGGTGTCGGATGACATTGGAGTCCTAATTGGTTTTGACTCTTCTAGACCTAATTTCTTTAACATCTCCTTGATGTATTTAGATTGATTAAAGAAGATACCATCTTCTACTTGTTTTATTTGTAGACCAAGAAAGAAACTAAGTTCTCCCATCATACTCATCTCGAACTCGTCATGCATGATTTTAGAGAAATCATCACACATGTCTTGACAAGTGGATCCGAATATAATATCATCTACATATATTTGTACTATGATTATATGTGACTCTTTTTTCTTAGTAAAAAGTGTGTTGTCAACTAACCCTATGGTGTAGTTGTGTTTAACTAGAAATGACTTGAGTCTATCATACCAAGCTTTTGGAGCTTGTTTAAGACCATAAAGGGCTTTCTTTAATTTATACACATGTTTGGTTTTTTCAAAATCAATGAAGCCCGAGGTTGAGCTACATATACTTCTTCATTTATGAAACCATTTAGAAAAGCGCTTTTGACATCCATTTGATAAAGCTTTAGATCATTAGCACAAGCATGCGCAAGAAGTATTCTTATAGACTCTAATCTAGCCATGGGGGCGTAGGTCTCATCAAAGTCTATTCCTCTTGTTGGTTATACCCTTGAGCAACGAGTCTAGCCTTGTTCCTAGACACTACTCCGTTTGCATCTAATTTGTTTTATAAACCCATTTGGTTCCTATTATGGTTTGATTACTAGGTGGAGGGACAAGTGTCCAAACATCATTAGAGACAAATTGATTTAGTTCTTCTTGCATAGCCATTACCCAACTTTGTCTTTATGGCTTCTTGTGTACTCTTAGGTTCTAAGGTTGAAACGAAACAAAACAAGCTACTTTGGTTTTGAACTTGAGATCTTAATGTCGTTCATTTTCCTTCTTATTCTGACGACTGGATCTTTGACTTTAATTTATTATCACAGAGGTTCTTCTTCTTCATTTATCTTTCTTTATTACTATAGCTTCACTTTCTATAATCTCGTCATCGACAAGAGGTGGAGAGGGTTTGGGTGGACTTTCATCAAATTTTATATTTAATGACTCTTCTACCTTCATTGTTTCTTTGTTTAATATGACGTAAGCTTTGCTATTTGGCGAATAACCTAAAAGATACCTTTGTTGATTTAGGATCATATTTTGTAAGGTAATCTTTAGTGTTAAGAATAAAACATTTACTACCAAAGACTCTAAAGTGATTTAACGTAGGCTTTTTGCCTCAAAGTAACTCATATGGAGTTTTTCCTAAGATTGGTCTAATCAAGACTCGACAGTATATACGTTGAAGAATCAACGGCATTACACCAAAATTTTTGAGGTATGGATTGTTCATTAAGCATGGTTCGACTCATTTCTTGTAGAGTTCTATTCTTTTTTTCTACTACCCCATTCGATTGTGGAGTGCGTGGAGCCGAAGTTGTAGTAATACCATTAGCCACACAAAAGTTCAATTGCACTTCATTATCGAATTCCCTACCATGATCCATTCTAATAGACACTATGGGACTTCCTAGTTGTCTTTGGATCTTTTTGCTTAATATTTCAAAATAGTTAAAGGTTTCCGCTTTTGTCTTTAAAAATTTTGTCCATGTATACCTAGAGTAGTCATCCACTATTACCAAAGTGTAGTAGGCTTCCATAACTTTGGATAGCGGATGGACCAAATAAATTCATATGTAGTAATTCTAGACACCTAGTTGTGGACACCATGTTTTTAGCTTTATGACTAAAATGAGCTTGTTTTCCTATATTACACGCATCACAAAAATGATGTTCATATTTTAACTTAGGTAGATCTCTTACTAGATCTTTGGATGATAGCTTTGAAGAAGTCGCGATGTTGGCGGACCCAATCTTGATGCCATAAGGTCGAAATATCATCAATAGAGGTAAGACATAGTTTGTCTTTAGGTTCATTACCGATTTTAATGACATAGACTCCATGTTTCCTAATTCCTCTTCCTATGGTTATGCCATTTTTAAGAATCTTACTACCGGTTTCGATAAAAAGTACATTGCACTTTTTATCACATATTTGTCCTATACTTAAGAGATTAAAGTTTAGGTTTTCTACGTGACACACATCGTTAATGGTTAGAGATTTGTTAGAAATCGTATCTTTACCGATGATTCTACTTTTGCTATTTCCAAACACCACATTACCTCCATTAATGGATTCATATGTGAAGAATAGATCCCTATTCTGGCCATGTGCCTTGTGCATCCGCTATCCTTGACCCATTCATCGGGGTCTAGGTCGACCTTTAAGCACACCTAAAACAATAATAAACTCAAAAGTTTGGTCCCCGTTCATTCCATAGTGTTAAACATTTCATCCATGTTAGACATGTATGGATAAGATGAGTATGCATTCCATGGAGCAAAGTTTTGAAAAGGAAAACCATTTTCATGTTTTGATTCCATCCCATTTGATGGTTACTTTTGGGTGCATTAGGTCTCCTAAATGAGTTAGGTTTTGAAAAAGATGGAGCTTTTTTTTTGCAAAAGTAGGATTATATTTTGGAGGTGGTTGTCTAGTGGTGACATGATTAGGTTTCTTCCTATTAACTATGAACAAACTCAGCCTAGATGAAGAAGCTACATTATTGCTAATGTTTGCTACAGCAGATCCACGGATCCCTTTCTGTACACTAGCCGGTTCCCTTTTTGGGGGATCCGTGGGATCCGCCACAATAGTGGCTTGTTTTTCTAGTGTTTTAACAAATTTTGTTTCTTTATTTTCACTAGTTGATGGATCAAGTTGTTGAACCCTAAACCTTTTGTTGTACTCAGTTTTAATACTATCTAGTATTGTATCTAAAGTATTTGTACTCATTCTAGCAATTTTAGAATCTAGTTGATCAACTAGTGTTTGAAGTTGAACGAAAAGTTCACATTCACCACTTGCTATTTTACCTTTCTCTAAACGTTTTAGTTTTGCTTTTATTCTATGACTTCTTTATCTAAACGCTGATTTTGACTCTTTAAAAGCTTGTTTTTGTTAACTAGTTTTAAGCTAATATTGCATAGTTTGTCATATTCATTATGCAATGAGTCGTCATCAAGTGATGAGCTACTATAGTATTCGAGACATACCTCGTCATTTGCCATGAGACAAATTTCTTCGTCCTCCTCGCCGCCATTCCCCACGCGTGCCACACGAACGCTTTTGATCATCCCATTTAGGACACTTACTAATAAAGTGGTTTGGGTCCCCACATTTAAAGCAAGTACGATCATCCTTTGGCTTTTCGCCCTCTTTGCTTTTCCGCAAGCCTTTCTTATCATCATACGGTTGTTTGACGTATCTACCCTTTCTTCTAAAGAACTTTTAAAGTCCCTTACGCCATAGCGTACTTTCGTCGTCACTACCGAAGATGAGTTCTCCTCATCGCCGAAGCCTTTTTGGCTTTAAGGGCAAGAGATTTGTGCTTCTCTTTCACCTTTGAGGCTTCAGAATCTTTAGCAAGGACAAGCTCGTAGACTTTTAGGTTGCCTATGAGTTCATCGAGGGTGAGGATTGTCAAATCTTTTGACTCTTCGATTGCCGCACCTTGGATCTCCACTTCGATGGAAGTGCCCTTAGATATCTCCTAACAGCTAGAAAAAGATTCATCAAGTGCTTGTAAAGATGTAATAATAGTATTAAAGTTAGCAAATGAATGATCTATAGTTTCCTAATCCGATATTGAAAATTGTTCATATTGTTGAACAAATAAATCAATTTTATTATTTTTAACTTGTTGGTTGCCTTGATGAGTTACAACTAAAGAATTCCAAATTTCTTTAGAGGTCTTAAGCATAGAAATTCTTTCGAATTCCTTTTTCGGTAAAGCATTATATAAAACCATTTTTGCTTCACTATTTTTAGAAAGCTTTTCTTCATTTCATCGTTTAGTTTATCATGAGGTATGTGAACTAAATTTCCTTTATCATCATTTGAGGTAGCCTCAAAATCACCTTCAACAATAATGTACCAAAGATCAATATCTTTAGACTTCACATATGTTTCAAATCTATTTTTCCAATATATAAAACCATTAGTTTCAAGTAGTGGTGCGTGATTGCCCTTCCTTGTAATTTTCAGAACCCATAGTGATCGAAAAGTTTTTAAAATACAATTTTATTTTAAAACTTTTATAAACTTAGCTCTTGATGCCAATTGTGGAAAACTAGAAGGGGGTTGAATAGTTTTGCCGATTTTTAGTTGATTTCAAAAACTTTTAGATTCAATATTATGTGAAATCGTATGGATGTTGAGAACGTATAGATCTAATGATAATGCAAGCAAATAGATAAAGTTGAGGGATAGAAATGACACAACCGATTTATAGTGGTTCGGCTACAAGGTCACCTTCCTGGCCCTACTCCACTCCCCGAGTCACCTACTCGAGAGTTCAAGCACTATGTCAACAAACTCCTTCACTTGGCGGAGAAGCCTTCACAACGTTGCTTACACTTTTTCCGGTACAAAGCTAGATACCGAGTCCCAGAGCTCCACGGTGGACCAAACTAACACAACTATTACACAACAAATATGTGAAATATCAAATACAAGATCTTCGCTACAGTAATCTTGCGGAGTGACAAATCAATCAAGGACCCCTTGCTTGGATGACTTGTAGAATGCTCGTGATCTTGCCTTAGAGAAGGACCTATATGAGGATCACAAATAGAAAGAAAGAAGAACAACTCTCTAGATCAAGTGATCTATATGTTAGAAGAGAATGAGAGTGTATGAGAGATTTAGTAAGAAGAGGGTGAGTTAGAATGAAGAAATGGCTCTCTATTTATAGGCAAATTCTGCCTCTCCTCGTTCCACGGATCCCTTCCATTTGGGATCTGGCTAGTGTAATCCTAGGGATCCGTGGTACGCTCCTCTTTGCCCATGGGTTTTTTGGTTATGGGTCATGGGTTATGGGTTGGTCCATGGGTTTTCTCTAGATTCAATGTATCTAAGTCTTCTTTGGTATGGATTTAAGATCCATGGGTTATAATTTTTACCCATCCTAATAAACTATTACAACAAATGCTTAATTATTACATTTTTGTATATAAAAAGGCTATATGTAAATGCTTTACAAAAATAACATGTATCCTTATAATTTGACTTAAGATAACATTACATTTGTTATCAACAAAACACAAAGAGATCGCAAAATATTAATAAACGTTTTTACGGTTTATTTGTATTAACAGACACTATGGACTTTGATGATCTCTACAACCATCTGAAGGTGTATTAGCATGAGATGAATGGCCAAACAAGTTCAAAGTCTCACAGTATAGCTTTTGTGTCTTCTGAAAAGAGAGGCAGATTTCTACTAAAAGTACCGCCACCCTACTCCGCAAAAATCAGTTGCTCAAAAGTACCGATATCCTGCTTCATTCTATCACAACCATGACCAACCCCACATCATCACCAACAAACACCATCCATTCCGATGAAGTCGTATGTCATTTTTTGCCGCTAGCAACCTTACCTCAAGCACTTATGAAGAAGACTTGTGACAAATTGAAAAGGATTCTCTTGAAGAAATTGATATAAGATGGCAGGTTGCTATGATCACTGCAAGAAAAAAGAAGTTCATGAAGAAAACAGGAAGAGGCATTGACTTCAAGCCTGCAGTGGTATCACTTTTGACAAATCCAAGATTGAATGCTTTAACTCCGTCAAGATCAACACTTTGAAGGGAATGCAGTGTTTGCTAAATATCGGCAAATTGGATGACCGAGAAACCAAAGCTTGAACTAAAGGAAATTCCTATTACTAAAACAAAAGCTTTGGTTGCTCAAGAGAATCTATCGCAGTTGACTAGAGTGCCGAAGTTTGATGATGAACCAAGAACCTACGTATGGTGGCAATGGAAGAGTTTGATTGGAGCATGCTTTGATGAGAACCTGGATTTGCTGCTTTGGAGTCCAGAGATGGTCTAGGAAGCTTTGATTGGAGCATGGAGAGTGAAGATGAACCTGTTCTCGCTTTGCTATGGTAGCCACTTCACCAAGTTCACCCCTATCTCTGAGGTATGTTCTAAGTGTCATGACTTTTATCAAAAAGTGCTTAATGATTATGTGACTGAAAGAGATAAGTGTAGAACGGCTAGGTCTGAAGTTGCTGGTTACCAAATTACTTTAGAATCAATGGAAGAAAAAATAATAACACATGAAAATAATGAAATGGCTTGGGCTGAAAAGTATGAACAATAGGATTATCAGTTAAAATTAAGTGAATGGAAACTAGGATGTAAGATTTCTGAAATTGAGAAGCTAACTAAGGAAAGAGATGAATTGCTAGAAAAATTTGCTGCTTGGGGACAATCTGGACTTTCTCATGTTAGTTATGTTGAAAAACAGAGAAGAGCTTACATTAGAACTGGTCTAGGTTTTGGTATGGACTTCAATAACATAGAAAACCCACCTAGTGATCACGATGAATGTGATTTTGAGGATATAACAACTAGTGATGATGAACTCATTAACTATGTAGAGACATCCAAGAATGAGGACCCAATTAGTCAATCACCTCCTGAATATAAGAAAGACACGTTATCATGCAGTCCTCATCCCACCGGTAGTTTTCAACCACTTAGGCAGATGTTTCTCGTTTTAGAATAGACAATCTAGAGTTTAGGAAAAAGCTTATTGGTCAATCTAAGTCTGAAACCTCCAAAGAAACAGCTGAGACACCTAAGGTAGATGATGTTAAAAGCCAAGCAGTACCTTCAACTCAAAATATCTGCTACCGCCTCAGCAGTACCTTTAAGAAAACCTTTTCAAAAATATCGCTAAGCCTTTTGGGATAATTTTGGTCAAAACAGTTTTCATCATTCACCAAAAAGACAGGATAGGTTTGGTCATACCCATAGAAGAAGTAATTTTGGGATTACAGTCAAAATTATGTTTTGTTTGTTTTAGTCCTCGATCATTTGATTAAGGACTGTGACTTTTCACTGAGTACCTAAGCAAGTTCCCAAAGAACAGAACTGCCAACCAAAAACCAAGGGAGACTAGACCAGTTTGGAATCATTCACACAGGGTTAACCATAGCAACTTCTCACAAGACTATAGTGTTGGGTTTTTGGTTCCTTGAATCATGAATTACTTTTAGTACTGGAACCACGGACATGTTTGATATAACCACGGACAGAAGTATGTAACCGCTGATAAAGACAACCACGGCTAGTAGTAATGTGTAACCACGGATGATATATTGTAACCACCGCTAGTGTTTTGTATAGTCGGTTTAGTTTATTGTATTAGATAAATATGGTAAAAATATTTATCTTGTAGGTTACTTATTGTATTATGTAAAGGACTCCTTAGTCTATAAAAGGAGGTCCTAGGTTAGATTAGATATATCGGAAAGTTATATATCTAATGTCGATACACTTCAAGGTTGAAAAGCCCTAATACTGTAAGAGTATTCGTATTAATAAATAATATTGAGGTGTTGAATGTTAACGGTTCTTCTTCTTAAGGTTAAGTATTAAATTCCGCATAATACTTAATAAGTTGTTATTCTAAGTCAGTTTCTATATTAGATCGCTTTGCTCAACCGGGATCAACAAGTGGTATCAGAGCTTGTGATCTAGAAACTGTAATCAAGAAGAGGTCAAGTTAAGTTTTGTTTAAGAAAGATAAGATGTCTGACGAAACTCACATGGTGATTGCTTCAAAGGTACCCATGCTCAAGCATGGTGAGTATCAACCGAGAATGCGAATGAGGAAATACATTCGCATGATTGATTATGCTCTCTGGGATGTCGTTGAAAAGGGAGACACTCTTCCTAAGAAGGGTGAGGATGGCAAAGAAATTACCATTGTTAGTGAAATTGATAAGGCTAAGAGAAAGCTGGAGATCAAGGCTCACAGTATTCTCTCTATGGGAATACCAAATGATTATGATTTGGATTTTGAATAATATGAATCTGCTAAAGAGTTACTGGATGCTCTTGAGACAAGGTTTGCTGGTAATGAAGCCACTAAGAAGTCCAGGATGAATATGCTCAAGCATCAATTTGAAACCTTCACTGCTTTCAGTGGAGAAAAGATTGATGGTACATATAATAGACTTCAAAAACTTATCAGTCAACTGAAGTCAGTAGATTATAAGGTTCTTCAAGAAGATATTAATTTGAAGTTCATTAGGAGTTTATCATCCTAATGGGCTATTCATACAATTGTGTGGAGAAATAAAGTGGACTTTGATAAGATGACTCTGGACAATCTCTTCAACAACTTGAAGGTTTATGAGTCTGAGAATAACTTTTAATGCGTCTTCCGCTAATCAACACATTGCTTTTGTATCCACTAATCACAAGAGCCCACAAGATGTATCCACTGCTGCCTATGGTATAACCACGGCTATTGCAAACAATACCAATGTTAGTGATAATGTCAGTGATGGTGCAATTTGTGCTTTTCTGGCTGATTTAACTACTAGTGTTACTGTTGAATCAAGATCCGGATCAAATTGATCCCGATGATCGGACTGAGAGATTAATCTTCAACGGCAAATGGCAATGTTGACTCTCCAAGCAAGGAAGTTTCTGAGGAGGACCGGAAGACAAGTTAAGTATGATGGTCAAAGGAGAACAGGGTTCGACAAAAGCAAGATGGAGTGCTTTAACTGCAAGAAGAAGGGTCACTTTGCAAGGGAATGTCGGGCTCCTAAGAGGATTGAAGGTGTTAAGAAGATCACTGAAGAGTCTACTCCTTCTTCAGCATTGGTGGCTCAAGATGGTCTTGGTGATTATGATTGGAGTGATCAGATTGAAGAAGGACCCAATGCAGCTTTTCTTGCAAGTGAAGCTTCAAAAGAGCATAACTTTGCTCTTATGGCTTATTCTTCATCTTCTGGTTCGGATTCTGAGGTATCTAATGAGTCTACTTGTTCTTTTAAATCATGTCATGATAACTTAGAATCTCAAAAAGCTATCACTGAGAGTATGAGGAAAGAAGTAGAAAGACTAACTATGGATAACTTAGGTTATAGAGTTGGTCTAGAGAGTGTGGAAGAGAAGCTTAAATACTGTATTAAATGTGAGTTTGAGTATGTAGATAAGATCAATATATTAGGTGGTGAAATTGATCTTAAAAATAGAGAGATTAAAATGCTTAAAGAGAAACTTGAACTAGCAGAGAGTGCAAAACAAAAGGCCCTAGATGAAAAAAAAAACATGTTGTTAGGGTAGCTAAAACACAATTTACTTCTGATCTGGTTCATAAATCTATAGAGAGTCATCTAATGAAGAAGGGTTCTAGGATAGGATACAACAATATGCCACCACCCACTCTTATGCAACATGCACCACAAGCTGCCAAAGAACTGTCATTTAGTAGTGAATTCAGTTTTAACAAACCTGTTGAAGGAATAAGTAAGACTGAAACACCTAAGATAAGTTCTCGATATCGTCATTTGATGCTCCCATCATTGAAGATTGGGAATCGACTCGAGGAATATAGTAAAGTATCAACACAGCCTGAAAAGGTAGAACCCCTTAAGAAAGTTGATACTAGACAACCTAACCTTGTACCTAGATTTGGAGCTCAAATAACTAAGAAAGTGATAGAATACAAGGAAGTACCTAGGGAACAAATGAAACGATATATACCTAGGGGAAATCAGAGAAACTTTAATGGTCTAATATCTAATAGGTTAGGTAATGAGTTTCAATGTGTCAAGAAAGCTTGTTATAATTGTGGTAGTTTTGAGCACTTACAGAGAAATTGTTATAAAAATAGACCACCAGTGTGGAATCATTGGAGGAGGGTAAATCACCAAAACTTTTCAAAGAAAACAAACCTCATCCTAACAAAAACATGATTCCTAGAGAAGTGTTAATGAGGAATGGGAATACAAAATCAATTGTCACTGCTTCTCCCAAATGGGTTCCAACCACTGCTAAGCAAAGTGTAAACACGGCTAAGCAAAATCAAACCAATGATAAGCCAAAAATCACCACAGATAACAAAGAAGTTTTAAAAATGCCAAAGATGATAACCGATACGTTGGTTGGAAATCATTTTATGTGTTAAGGCCTCACTAGTTGGCAATGGAAACCTAAGACCAAGGTTTTACATCATGTCAACCGTGCATCAATGGACCTAAACAAATTTGATTATATTGATGCACAGGCGCACCCAAGTCGTATTGGCTGGGTCTACAAAAGGAACTAATCTGTTTAATTTCATGTGCAGGGCAATCTACAAGATGAGCTAAAAGACAAAGGAGTTTTTGATAGCGGTTGCTCTGGGCACATGACTTGGGATGGGAGCAACATGGAAGATTTTGAAGCTTTTAATGAAGGATATGTGGCATTTGGCAATGATCCAAAGGGAGGAAAGATACTTGGAAGAGGCACAATCAGAACAGGGAATTTGGACTTTGAAAAAGTCTATTTGGTACAGGGACTTAAGTACAATTTATTCAGTTTCTCAAATGTGATAAGAAAAACTGGGTACTTTTGGTGAAACTGAGTGTGTGGTGTTGTCTCCTGAGTTTAAGATGCCTGATGAGAAGTTTATACAACTTAGGGTACCTAGGAAGGAAAATATATATTGTTTTTACTAGGAGATTGAAGGGCACTGAGCTACCTCAGGCTAGTGCTAGTGGTGTTGCTCATGAGGTCATCACGTGGTGAAGGTGACATGATTGGAAGGGATTCCACTACCTCGATACATGCTTAGATGTCGGTCGATAGTGGAAACATAAATAAGACCCAACCTTTGGAAACTCCTAATGTGGAGCGTTCCTTGGAACTTAACACAGGTGGAGGAATCCCTAGCCACTTGGCTAATACAGGTGCATAGCCGCTCGTGCTCTCTGATGCTATGTTTTCTATATCCAAGGATTCACCTCTCGGAGCAGCTCACACAAGCTCGAAGTGATGATGATAGGTTGGAACCTGAACATGAATTGACGGATTCTGAGTTTGTACACGATGACTTTCCAATGAACCACTCTCGGACCAGTTCAACACAGTGAAGTGGGAGGATATTCTTGAACGCTTAAATGAATTGACGGCTAAATGTACCAAAATGGAGGAGATGATCTCGAATCTCAAGGAATTGGTGGTTTCATGAAAAGGATATTAGGCTTGAAGCACGGGTTTTGGTTTTGGAGAAGATGAAAAGGCTCGGGCTTGTCTGCTTTAAGGAAGCTACGGAAAAAGAAGGTGGCCTCCTCCAACTGATATGAAGGATGTATCCAAACAGGGGAGGAGTGAAGGCATGAATTCAGGGAGGTCGTTAATGTATCTATGGAAGAAGATGTTGATAGTGGAGATCAAACATTTTGGTATCTGATAAAGATGGGAATGAGGCAGTTCTTGAAAATGTGAAGAAAGTTGTAGAAGATGTAGTACGTAACACAAACACCGATGGTATGTCTGAAACCACGGTTAGTACACTTCTAACCATCGATGCGTAATAGACATGGCAACTATAACCACTACAACTATACCTACTACAATCATACCCACAGCTATTATAACCACTTCTACTATTGCCACAACTCTCTCTGTATCACCACCTAAGTCTAAAGAAGTTGAGAAAGAAGTTGCTAGTACATTGATAAATCTAAGCAAAACTTCATCTATTTCTACACCTGTGATATCTGTTCAATCTACTGCAACTAAACCCAAACCCGGAGGAAAACTTTAGTTATTGGTGAACCTCTAAAGAAAAAGGTGGTTCAATCTGATGTTGGAAAAGGTAAAGGGGTTGCAGTACCAGAGTTGAAGTTTAAATCTAAAGCATAACAAGAAGCTTATGATGCAGAGTTTGTAAAGAATATGGTTGAGAAGAACAAGAAGCGCTTAGAGAAAAGAAAGCAGAAAGAAGAGAAGCTAGTCGAGAATGTTAGCTATATGTTATGAATCACAAAACTTTCTTGAAGCTTCTCAACAAATACATGATGAATATATTGCACAAGAATGGAATTTGTTGGATGATAAGGAAAAAGCTAGGCTTTTGGATGAATGGGCAAGAAAGGTTGGTAAAGAAAGGAAGCAAGTTATAAGAAAGAAACCTCTTTCAATGGCACAGATGAGGAATGTATTAATGAAAATTATTAAGAATTCAGCATTCACATTTCAAAATCTTAGTAAATTTTCATTTGAAAGAATTCTTGAGATTTATGAAAGATGTATGAAGATTAATCATGATGATTACTTGCCCAATGAATTCGAGAAGAAGAAGAGTGGATTAAGAAGCATGATGAGTGGATGCAATGTAAAAGAAAGAGAAAATCTGAGATTCAAGAGACATCTGATTCTAAAAGATTGAAAGAAGTTGCAGATGTTAATCAAATTGTTTCTTATGAGTTTAAGCTTAATGATGGAAGTGAAGGAGCTTGGAAAATTCAAAGACTCAACAATGAAGTTTATGAGTATAATAAATTTTCACAAATGCTTCAAGATTTTGAAAGGGATGATTTAATGAATCTTTGGAGACTTTACAAGAATAAGTTTGGTGAAGTACATCCAACTGATTATCATGAGAGACTGATCTATTATAATTTGAAGATTTTATTTGAACCAACTCATGATGAACCTGAATGGAAAGGACTCTACAATGGTACTGTAACAAGATGGTTTTTATATCAAACTTGTGGAGTTCATGTTTTAACTGTTTCTAGAAAAGTTATTCACATGCTTGTAGAAGGTGAATATCCTCAGTTGAATAAGTCTCCAGGAATTATTGCTTAGATGTTGAAACCTGGTATTATCAAGATGCTGTTACCCTATGATGGTCAAGCCTATGATTTGTTGAAGAAATATGAGACAATTCTTAAATCTCATAAGTGTTTGGCTACATCCTCCATTTCAGATGTTTTGAGCTTAAAGGAAACTTGAGAATTCTGTTGGAATGTATCAAGTTTATAGGAGGATTGTTGGGTTTTTGGTTCCTTGAATCATGAATTACTTTAAGTACTTGGAACCACGGATGTTTGATATAACCACGGACAGAAGTATGTAACCGCTAATAAAGACAACCACGGCTAGTAGTAATGTGTAACCACGGATGATATATTGTAACCACTGCTAGTGTTTTGTATAGTCGGTTTAGTTTATTGTATTAGATAAATATGGTAAAGATATTTATCTTGTAGGTTACGTATTGTATTATGTAAAGGACTCCTTAGTCTATAAAAGGAGGTCCTAGGTTAGATTAGATATACGTGAAAGTTATATATCTAAGGTCGATACACTTCAAGGTTGAAAAACCCTAATACTGTAAGAGTATTCGTATTAATAAATAATATTGAGGTGTTGAATGTTAACTATTCTTCTTCTTAAGGTTAAGTATTAAATTCCGCATAATACTTAATAAGTTGTTATTCTAAGTCAGTTTCTATATTAGATCGTTTGCTCAACTAGGATCAACATATAGGTACTCTCACCAGAGAATACCTTTTTCAAAACCCCCAGTACCTTCAAACACTTTTCAAGGTACTGTTAAACCAAAAACAAAACTTTCTCAAAGTACTGCTCAGTTTTCACCAAACACCTTTTGGAATAGGAACCCTAGGCGATCTAATTACTATCAATCTAGAAGGCGTTACAACTCAAAGAAAGTAGCTAGATCAAGGGAATCTACACCAAAGTTAAAAATGTTGGGTTAAGAAGGAAAGTACGATGGGGAACAAACAGTACTTTCAAAGAAATGAAAGTGAAACAGAGATTTTTGTTAAAGATGACTTTGTTGAAAAAGAAAAAGATATTTTTATTGAAAAAGAAAGTTTTGCTGAAAAACCACCACAAAAGATATTTCTTGATTATGTCTACAAAAATCGTGAAGATTACATACTAAAGAATTTGAGTATGTTTCTCTACAAGGGGAACACAAGTCAGTAATGGCTTGGGTTCCTAAAAGACACTAACTCTTTTATCTTTGTGCAGGGCAACCCAGAAGAGGAGCTTAAAGATCATTTAATTGTGGATAGTGGTTGCTCTGGAAGTATGATAGGAGACAAAGATATTCTGTCAGATTTTAGATCTTATTGTGGAGGAAGAGTTGCATTTGGGAATGATGCTAGTGGAGGAATAATTACAGGCAAAGGAACTATTAAGGCTGGAAGCATAGACTTTGAGAATGTCAGATATGTGAAGGAACTAAAATTCAACCTCTTATCAGCCTCTCAAATTTGTGATAAGAAACACCATGTGTTATTCACTGATATAGAATGTCTCATTCTTTCACCTGAATTCAAGCTTGTTGATGATAACTTGGTCATACTGAGAGTACCAAGAACCAATGATGTGTACAGTCTGGATATGAAGAGTCTTCACTCTTTTGAAAGAGCAACATGTTTAGTAGAAAAGGCAACACTTGAAGAAGCACATCAGTGGCATAGAAGGTTGGGCCATGTAAATTTCAAGAATATCAACAAATAGGTCAAAGGAAATTTAGTTAGAGGTTTACCTTCCAAGACTTACAAGAATGATCACTCATGCTTGGCGTGCAAGAAGGGTAAACAACACAAAGCTTCATGCAAGAAGCTTGAGGAAAGAACTATTAGAGAACCTTTGGAGTTGCTGCACATGGATTTATTTGCACTGTTTCTGCAAGTCTCAACAAAAGAAGTACCGGTTGTGACGTGATGATTACAGAGATTTAGTTGGGTATTTTTTTTGGGATTTAAAGATGATACTTTTGATGCTATTCATGATCTCATAATAGCCCTTGAAAACCAATTGAGACTTAAGGTAAGAGGTATTAGATGTGATAATGGGACTGCATTCAAGAACAAGCTTATGGATGAGTTTTGTGCTAAGAAAGGAATCAAGAGGGAGTTCAGTATTGCTAGAACTCCACAACAGAATGGTGTTGCAGAGAGAAAGAACAGAACTTTGATTGAAGCAACAGAACAATGCTTGCGATTCATTATGCCTATTCAATTTTGGGTAAGCTGTAAGTACCTGGCTATGTGCTTAATAGAGTATCAGCTTACCAAACCTCGATGAAGACACCTTATGAGTTGCTAATGGGAAACAAACCAAACATTCGATTTATGAAGCCTTTTGGATGCCCTCTAACTATTCTCAACACAATTGATAATTTGGGCAAATTTGATGGCAAGTCAGAAGAAGGATACTTATTGGGGTATTGCACCAATAGTAAAGGATTTAGAGTTTATAACAGGGTCACCAAAAAGGTTCAAGATTGTCTTCATGTTGAATTTTTAGAAGATCAAGGAAATCAGAAGGGTAAAGGTCCTGATTGGATGTTTGATCTTGAGGTTTTGACTCCTTCTATGAATTATGTGCCTGTTAGGGAAGAAAATCAAGCTGTTCACAAAGAAGATGATTTACAATACATTGTTCATGGAGTTCATCTTAGATCTGATGTTGTTCCTGATGAAGAACCCATACCTGCTGAAACAAAGAAAAGTACTGATGAACCAAAATCCTCATTGTCTGCTGAGGATCAAGCTATTCAAGATGAGCTTAATCAGATGCTTTTTCAAGATGTAATGGCACATTCTTATGATGATGATCAAAGAAGAGCTTATGAAGAAGCAAAGAAAAAGAACAAAACTATCAATTCCTCTCACAGTACTTTGGATGACAGTACTTTAGATCACAGTACTTTAGATCAAAGTACTGCTGCACCTATTGACAGCACTTTGGATGATTTGGATGATCCTACCATGCCTGGCTTAGAAGATACTGATGATGACTTTGAAGATGAAGGTATTTTCTCAGATTCTAATGAAGATGTTGATTTCTCAAATTTGGGTGATAATATGGAAGTTCCACAAACTCCTACATTAAAAGTTCATAAAGATCATCCTACTGGTCAAATCATTGGACCTTCTACTCATAGAGTGCTCACAAGAACCAAAGCTAAAGGTTTTTCTACACCTCATAATGCTTTACTTAGCTTTGTGTATAAACAAAACAGGCTAAATCATAAGGATCATCAAACATGTTTGTTCACTTGCTTTATCTCTCAAGAGGAACCCAAGAACATAGCTCAAGCATTAACTAAAGAGAGTTGGGTTGAAGCTATGCAAGAAGAACTTCTTCAATTCAAACTTCAAGAAGTTTGGGTACTGTGTGATCTACCAGATGGAAAGAAAGTCATTGGTACAAGATGGGTTTTCAGAGTCAAGAGAGATGAAAGAGGGAATGTCATCAAGAACAAGGCAAGGTTAGTTGCACAAGGATATAGACAAGAAGAAGGAGTAGATTATGATGAAGTCTTTACTCCTGTAGCAAGGATTGAAGCAATTCAAATCTTCCTTGCTTTTGTATCATATATGGGATTTCAGGTTTATCAAATGGATGTCAAGAGTGTCTTTTTATATGGAAAGATTACAGAGGAGGTATATGTTAAACAACCTCCTGGTTTTGAAGATCCAGCACATCCAAACAAAGTCTACAAAGTTGTTAAGGCTCTTTATGGTCTTCATCAAGCACCTAGAGTTTGGTATGAAAGGCTCTCTACTTTCTTATTGCAACATGGTTACAGAAGGGGAGCTATTGACAAGACTTTGTTTATCAAGAGAGACAAGAAGGATATCATGTTAGTTCAAGTTTATGTAGATGATATCATCTTTGGAGCTACAAAATAGTCCATGGTGAAGGAGTTTGAGAAGCTGATGCAACATGAATTTCAAATGAGTTCTATGGGTGAATTGACTCTCTTTTTGGGGCTACAAGTCAAACAATCAAAAGAAAGAATTTTCATAATGTGACAACCCGTACTTTCAGGTCATTTCTCGACACAGTTCATGTTTCATTATTTCAACATTTTTAGTAAACTTGGTTTACTTGTTTCAAATTCGCGTAACCTTGGAGGTTTAGAGGCGAATTCATGATCATGACATCACGTACATTTCATATGGACTATGATTAGTCTACATTTCATTGGCATCATTTGCATCTCATTAGTACATTCACGACATTTCATTTCACCTTCAACGCGTAATTTTTATATTTAATAATCTTTATCGCGTGAGTTTTTATTGTAAATATTTAATCCATTACTTTCAAAAATGATCCCGACATATTTTTATACTTACATTGGTTTATAAAAACTATATTTTGAGTTCAACAAGTGTTTTGAATTTAATTGGTACATAAATCGTTAAAGTTATATTATTACGACGTTTTTCTTAAAAATTTCACGATAATTATTTTATCATTCAAATTTCACAAGGAATGTATTTTTTTACAATTTTTATTATCTCATTACATTCTATTTTGATCTATTAAAAACCTACTTGTACCAAAAAGTTTCCAATTACCTTACAAGTTACATTTAACCACCCATTTACTTACACTTTCTTAAAATTTATACAAGTATACATTTACACAACATTTTATAAAAAAAAAAAAATATAAATTTTGGAAAACATATCCCCCCTAAACCGGCCATAGGGGGGGATGTATGCATTAATTGGCTTAGGTGAAAATTTTCCTTGATTGTTTACATATACACTTCACCTCTTTTACTTCATCATTCACCTCAATAATTTTCATACACATTCAAGATATTTCTCTCCTTTTTCTTGCTCTCTAGAACCGGTCACACATCCAAGAGCACAAGGGATCAAGATTTTTGCTAAATCAAGTGTTTACAACCTAGATTATATCCTTTATATGGTTTTGAAATAAAAACCAAGGATATTTAAGTTAATCCTTGTTATCTACACCTCATCACTATCACTTGTAAGCATGTTTTTATCATTTTCATGTTTCCTCTTCATTTTCATATGTTTCTTTTCATTTTTGGAGCTTATATGCAAGTTATGTGATTTATACCATTTATTTCATGATTTTTGAGTTATAATATATATTGGTCATCCTATAATTACTCCCATGGTATTCTTTGGTCTTGATGGTGATTAGGAACCCATGACACCCTAAGAAGGTGTATGGTAGGATTAGATTAGTTTTGGAGTTGATTTGAAGGGATTAGAATAGGTTTTGTCCGAGAAAAACTATTTTCGATAACTATATTTTAAGGTTCTGTCCTTGTTTCGATTTTCTGGAAAATCCGACATTTGGTACAAAACTTTGGCCTTGATTTTTAGAAAATATACTTTAAAACGAATCCGTGGCCGCTTGAACGGAATAAAACGGACTTATAACGAAGAAGTTATGGATTTTACAAGTTTGACGACGAAACGTATTATTTTCTGGATTTTCAGCAAACTGTTTTTAGTTTGTTCGGGTCAAAAACGAGCCTTAAGCTTCACAAATTATTTCGACTTGTCAAAAGTATATTAGTTTACTTCAATACGAAGCTAAGGACATATAAAACGTAGAAAACGGATTTGAAACGACAAAGATATGCACTTTTTCTTAAACTTGCCGTAACTAATTTTCTGCACTCAATTAGCCAAAAACCACCATCTTTAACCCTTAATATCTTTATGATCGAGACCTTTTGGACGAAAACTCTTGAACTGAAACTTTTAGATATCGATACAAACTTTCCAAAACCGTCGAGTTCGTTCTCTAACGATCGACGTACACCATTTTACGACTAGTTTTCCAAAGCCATTTTTGTTAATTTCATAAAAATTCCGACGACATTGTTTTGCAACGAAAAGTGGTAATTTCTCTAAAAATCATTATAAAACCATTGTAGGATGACATTTTGACGTAAAAACATGTAAAGTGATTTTTGATTGGTCAAGACGTCAAAAGAGTATTTTTCGACGATGTGTAATATTTTCAAAACTCGCAAATGGTATAAATAACATACGAAATGTATAACATCACATTGCAACTCATTACATATCATATCATTCATTTTAGGTCGCGGATAGTTTCCGAGCCTCATTTTCTTGCACTTCATTTTGTTAGCATATCAATCACACCAGGTGAGTCTCATAGCCCCTGCTTTTACTTGTTTTCATAACTGTTTTGGGGGAGATACATGCTCGACTATTTTATTACATTCATGATTATTTGCAAATTACATGTTTAGCCGAACTGAATGCTTAGTCATGCGTAGTAACAGTTTTGCCATACTTAGAACTTCCATATTATAATCATGGGCTAACGGACTTGGTATATTCATTGAGCTAACGGACTTGGTAAATTCATTGGTCTAACAGTCTTGGTATATTCATTGAGCTAACGGTCTTGGTATATTCATGGACTAACGGTCTTGGAACGATTTGAACCACACTCATATGTTTGGAACATAAACTACATACATTCCGGCAGTGGGTTGTGAACACACAGGTTGCAAGTTTTGTATGGGCGGGACTTGGAACTGAGTGGATTTACAATGCCTTTGCTACATAAACGATTTCGATACATTGAGTTATGCATTATTATGTGAATTCATTGGACATCATATGTTTGGAACATAAACTACACACATTTCTGGCAAGTGGGTTGTGAACATACATGTTGCAAGTTTTGTATGGGCGGGACTTGGAACTGAGTGGATTTACAATGCCTTTGCTACATAAACGATTTTGAAAGTCTTTACATTTCAATGATTTACAATGCCTTTGCTGCATAAACGATTTTGAAAGGATTTACATTTCAACTCAAACTCTATGAACTCACTCAACCTTTGTGTTGACACTTTTAGCATGTTTTATCTCAGGTATCTAAGGCATTCACTTCATGGCATGCATTTGGACACATCATGGAGTCGCGATGACGACGCGTCTCACTTGGGTTTTACATACTTTAACACATCGTTTGAATTGTAACAAACTTATTTCCGCACAAGTTGATTTTCATTTGGGACCTACTTTGTAAACTCTGATTATTTTATTAAATCAAACGATGTATTTTCCAAACGACACTTTAGGTCGTTCAATATAACTGTGATTGTGATGCTATGACAGTCCAATCCCCGGAATTCCATTCACTGCAAAACAGTAATTTGGGGTGTGACAGATTGGCATGAGCTTCGTTATAGAGAACTAGGATGCATCATTGACCCTAGACTATAACTACATTATCATAGCATCTCATCATTTCATCATAAGTGCATGTTCACTTTGCATGCGATTTATACGTACATTTTTCGAGTTATTCACTTTCATTTCACATCGATTGTCACATGGATGCCCTTAAATACCCATCCCATTATCCTTCCCCATACTCTAACGTGGAGAATTCCTTGTCATTCCCTATCACAGTTTTTATATCAGCTGATTCATCATCGATATCGACGAATGCCGAGATAACTTTTAAATAGGGCGAAGTCGCTCTCACTCCTTTGTTTCACCACTAACATGTCGAGTTACACTTTATTCACACATTAAGTCTCTAAACCATCATACATTGAAGCACTTACAACACCTCATAACCCATCTTTTCGGAACCCGTCGATCATTTCGAAAAATAACCTCAAACTTATCGTTTCTTATCACATTTCTTTGAAGCGCTTATTATTAACATCGGATTTTGCTACGCCTCACACTTCCTCTTGTTTTGAAGAAGATATGGCGCCGAAGAAAGCCACACCGAAAATGACCCAAGCAGCAATTCAAAAGTTGGTGAATGATAGCATTGCTGATACTTTAAGGATTGAAAGGGAAACGATGATCTGCTGCCGTTGCCGAGCAAGCGCGCTGGTCCCGCAAAACTTCTGCTGCTGGCCGCATAAATGTAAGAGGTCCGGGGTTAAAAGATGTTCGTATAAGGATTTCAAGAGTGGAGATCCCACCAAGTTTAAAGGGACTGAAGGAGCCACTGCCATGGTTAGATGGTTCGAGAAATTGGAGTCCGTGTTTTGTTATGTAATTGCCCGGATGATAGTAAGGTCAAGTTTGCTACAAGTACACTACTCGATGGAGCATTGTCGTGGGGGAACTCATATGCTCAACCGATGGGAATAGAGAATGCTTTCAAGCTTACTTGGGAGCAATTCAAGGGTTTGGTAACTAAGAAGTTTTGTCCTCGCACGGAAGTGAAAAAGTTGGAGACAGAATTCTATGAGTTGGTAACTATTGGGTATGACATTGACACTTACATTCGAAGATTTCAAGAATTGGCCGTGTTATGCCCATCTATGGTTTCGGATAACGAGAAGTTACTAGAGGCTTTTATCGGGGGACTTCCCGAGGTTATTCAAGGAGATGTGACTTCTTCTGACCCGCAAACGATTGAGGAGGCTATTTGATTGACTCAAAAGCTCATGGCCCAGGTAGTGAAGAGAGGCAAGTACACCAACACCAACCAAAACAACAACTGCAACGACGATAACCAAATTAACCACAACAAAAGAAAATGGGAAGACGACCAAGGAGATTATAACAACAACAACCAAAACCGCAACACTAACCATCATCAACAACAGAAAAGAGGGCAAGAAACTGCACTGGTATATGTTGCTGCACCAATAGAAGGCAGAGGTTATGCTGGAACTTACCCACTATGTAATCGATGTAAGTATCATCACACGGTCTTTGTCCCGCTAAGTGCTACAAGTGTCAACAACCTGGACACCTTGCCAGGAATTGTAGAGGCAAGGCCATGGTTACATGTTACAGATGCGGGGAGCAAGGACACTATCGAAATCAATGTCCTCAAAACCAAGGTCAACAAGACGAAGGTGCTCATGGGAATATATATATGTTAGAAGGAGGAGGAGGAGCTCGTCAAGGTATCAACGACGCGGAAGACTGAAGAAGTTCGAAAACTAACAGTCTTATTTCTCCTTATGTACTATGTCGTACCAAGTTTATGTCTAATCATCGTATCCGAAACTTTATAACTTAAAGATGTACTACTTTTGCTAACCACTCGTTGTAACATATTCTCATCTATCGTACTTTATTTTCTTTCCGATTTGTTATCATTTACGAGGATTTCAGTTCTTTTTACTTTAACTATCATTTTAACGACACTTCTCCATGTCTTCTCTCCTCGGTGTTCATCACAATTTTAACATCAGTTGACTCAACACCAAACAACATATGAGTCGATTAGTCCAAGCATTTCATAGTTACTCCTAAATTATACATAGCCTGATCACCTATGTCTAATTCAGGAAGAATCATGCAATGAAGGGAGTAGTAGGCTTATATGTGCAAGCAATTCCATAATCGAGCCAAATTTTCAAAAGATTTTCTTCAAACCACTTGTTTCCAGTTTGATCCGCGTGACAGTTCTTGTTTGATGAGTTGCAAAGATCGAGCTAGAGACAAGTTGTTACCTAAACCGATTTAGCCTAATCGTATGACAGTTCTTGTTTGATGAGTTGTGGGATTAAGTAAAAATCGGTTACCAAAAAGTCTTTTGAGGGTTTTGCTCGGGAATGGGAAAGTTTGCCACATCAAACCCTAAACCCGTTAGACCTAACAACGATTGAATTCAGGGACTGAATTCCTTTTTGGATGGGCGAATGTGACAACCCGTACTTTCAGGTCATTTCTCGACACAGTTCATGTTTCATTATTTCAACATTTTTAGTAAACTTGGTTTACTTGTTTCAAATTCGCGTAACCTTGGAGGTTTAGAGGCGAATTCATGATCATGACATCACGTACATTTCATATGGACTATGATTAGTCTACATTTCATTGGCATCATTTGTTTGGAACATAAACTACACACATTCTGGCAGTGGGTTGTGAACACACAGGTTGCAAGTTTTGTATGGGCGGGACTTGGAACTGAGTGGATTTACAATGCCTTTGCTACATAAACGATTTTGAAAGTCTTTACATTTCAATGATTTACAATGCCTTTGCTGCATAAACGATTTTGAAAGGATTTACATTTCAACTCAAACTCTATGAACTCACTCAACCTTTGTGTTGACACTTTTTAGCATGTTTTATCTCAGGTATCTAAGGCATTCACTTCATGGCATGCATTTGGACACATCATGGAGTCGCGATGACGACGCGTCTCACTTGGGTTTTACATACTTTAACACATCGTTTGAATTGTAACAAACTTATTTCCGCACAAGTTGATTTTCATTTGGGACCTACTTTGTAAACTCTGATTATTTTATTAAATCAAACGATGTATTTTCCAAACGACACTTTAGGTCGTTCAATATAACTGTGATTGTGATGCTATGACAGTCAATCCCCAGGAATTCCATTCCGCTGCAAAAACAGGTAATTTGGGGGTGTGACACATAAGTCAAGATAAGTATGTCTCTAACATTCTTAAGAAGTTCAATTTTGATGCTATGAAGCCAGTAACTACACCTATCAAGTCTATCAACTCATTGGGCAAGGATGAAGATGGTCAACCTGTTGAAGTCAAGCTTTACAGATCTATGATTGGTTGTCTTATGTACTTAACTGCATCTAGGCCTGATATCATGTTTGCTGTCTGTTTATGTGCACGATATCAAGTCTCACCTAAGGTCTCCCATATGAATGCAGTAAAGAGAATTTTTAGTTATTTGAAACAACAACCAAAGTTAGGGTTGTGGTATCCAAAGGATTCACCTTTTCACTTGGAAGCCTTTTCAAATAGTGATTATGCAGGTGCCAACTATGATAGAAGATCAACCACTGGAGGATGCCAATATCTTGGAAGAAGATTAGTCTCATGGCAATGTAAGAAGAAAACTATTGCAGCAACATCCTCTACTGAAGCAGAATATGTGGCTGCTGCAAGCTGTTGTAGACAAGTTTTGTGGATGCAGAATCAACTCTTGGATTATGGGTTCAACTTCAAGAATACTCCTATCAACATTGATAGTGAGAGTACAATTTGTATTGTGAAGAATCCTGTTTATCACTCCAAGACCAAGCATATTCAGATTAGGCATCACTTCATCAGAGATTGTTATGAGCACAGGCTCATTAATGTTGTCAAGGTTCACATAGATGATAATGTAGCTGATTTACTCACCAAAGGATTTGATGTTTCACGTTTCAATCACTTGGTGGTAAGCATTGGAATGATTAATTACTAAGCTACATTTAAGGGGAGGACTAAATTAGTTAGATAGTCCTATGCTTTGCTTAAGGGGAGGCAATACCATACCTATTTGGAGTGTTTGTCATTATAGGGAAGAAAATGGAAAAGTACTGCTGTTTTATCATATGAAAGTACTGCACTGAAAGTACTACTCTGGAAAGTACTGCACACGTGGAAAGCACTGCTTGTCTTATCAACGTACTGTTCCAACGGTCAAAAAGAGGGGTAAATATCCAATAACGGTAACTTTGCTATTATGGGCTGTGATTTTTCAAATCCTACCTATAAATAACTACTTTCCGATTTTCCCTGTCATCTTTATTCTTATCAATCTTTTCCATATTTCTCTATCTCTTATACATAATTATTCATCAAATCAATCACTTATTCACTCATCAATGGCAAACCAAAACGCCGTTTCTAAACACAACATGGTGGCGAATTTGGATAAGACTGAAGCTAATATCGCCTTTCATGATATTATTGATTTTCTCACGGGGTCTCCAATTAGTTATGCACTTTTGGTTGAACCTGATATAAATGAACCCTGGATTCAACAGTTTTGGGCAACTGCTAGGACTCACATGGAGAATGATGATTCATATATACAAGCTAAGGTTGCAGGACGAATTGTCAAAGTTAGTGAAGCTTCAATTCGAGAAGATTTGTTATTCGATGATGAACAAGGGGCTATTAGATTTGATAAACAACTTCTTTGGGATACATTGAGAGATATTGGGTATGAAGGGTCTTTAACTGAAACAACTTTCAAGAAACCCTTATTTAGTCCGCATTGGAAGTACTTGGTTCATGTTCTACTTCATTGTATCAGTTCTAAACGTACTTCATGGGAGCAATTTGGATCTAACATAGCATCTGCTATAGTGGGATTAGCTACAAATCGTATCTTCAATTTTTCAAGGCTGATTTTAGATGGTATGCTATCTCACATCTCTCATGGATCACGCTGGTTAATGTATCCAAGATTTATTCAAGTCTTCTTGAATAAACAATTGCATGATGTACCAAAACCTACAAGCTTATTACCTGTTGTGGTACAACCTGCAAAGATTTTCACCTTCATGGCTAGGAAGAGTGATTTGTTTACTGGAAGGAACACTCCATTGACTACTTCCATGATGGAGATTGTTCAAGCTATTCGAGATGAGGCTGCAGCAAGTGAAGAACGAGAAATTACTGCATCTCAAGGTACTGCATCACAAGGGGCTGATATTCCAGAAGATACTGCAGTTTCACCTCCACTATCTCTACAAGTATCTGCTCATGATGATTCAGAACCGGAGGAACACCCACCATCCTCTCCCAATGATTATACTTCAACAGATGGGCTTCAAACATCTGGAGGAGATGAGGGAGATGTGGTAACTGAGGGTACAGTTCTGAACAATTATGCTTTATCAAGAGAATTGACCAGATTGAAGAAATCTTTTGAAGAACAGGCTACACAGATTAAGCAGTTGAAGCTTAAGTTTAGAAGGTTAAAGAAGTTTGTATGGCCATTCGTTCAACATCACAGATTATGGGTCAAGTCTCAAAAGAAGCAAGGAAGGCCAGTAAGGGAATTTAAGAAGTCTTCAAAGAGTAAAAAGGTTAAACAACCATCTTCTATCAATTTGGGGAGGAATCTAGAGCAAGATAATTTGAAAGAACATGATCAGACTCATACAGATAAAGAAGATGAACCTCAAACTACTGAAGCACAAGTAAATCTTCAAAGTACTGAGCCTGAAGGAACTGGTGTTCAAAGTACTGATGATCAAGGTACTGCTGATCAAAGTACTGCTATTCAAGGAACTTATAGGAAAGAGTTAATTACACCAAGGGTGTTAGATTTTGAAGAGGAAGCTGGTCCTTCAACTGTCATATATGAAGAGGAAGCTGGTCCTTCAGCAGTCATACTAGAAAAGGAAGCTGATACACCCAAACCAATACACACTGCAAGTGATAATGAAACTATAGCTGAGATATTGCATGATTTATCAAAACCAAGGGGTGTTAGCATTCCAGGAGTTACTGAAGAACAACCACAAGCTTCTCAACCTACTATAGATCCAAAAGATAAAGGAAAAGGTAAACTGGTTGAAACAAAGAAGAAAAAGAAGCTTACTTTGGCAGATATAAGAGCAATTAAGGTAGCCAAGAATGAACAAGCTGCTAGAAAGCTACAAGCTGAGTTGAATGCTGAAGTTGATCAATCAGTAAAAGAACCTGAAGCTGTTTTACCTAGAAGACCAATGAGTAAGGCTAAAGAAAGAAATGCTATGATGGCATATCTAAAGGGTCAAGGGTATACTGGATTACAAAAGCTGAATTACATTGAGATGAAAGAATTGTATGAAAATGTTAGACAAGCTTATCAGAAGCAAGTTGAAAGTATTATTTATTTCAAGGATGATAATCAGAAGGAGGATTTGAGTAAAAGAAGCTTAAAAAGAAAAAGAACTACTGAAGCTGAACAGAAATCAAAGAAGATTGAGTTAAGATCAGATACAGTTGATGAATTGAGGAATTATATTAGAATTGTTGATTTTGAGAATTCTAAATTCAAAGATGCTGCTGTAAAGAAGACAAAGATAATCACTTTTGAAGTTGTAAAGTCAAAAGATGGAGATTATTTAATGTTCCACAGGGAGGATGAAAGTTTTAGAACATTCAATTTATTATGGGATATATTGCATATCATTGATAGAGCAGATCTGTTTCAACTATACCAACTAGTGCAAGAATACTTTGAACATATTCCATCAAGTGGAGTTGGCTTAATCTTACTAGGAGATCTGACAACTATCTTCGAAACTGAGGAAACAAACAATGATGAACTCTGGAAAAATCAAGAAAACTGGGAGATTACAAGCTGGAGATTCTTTGAAGAATCAGGAGTTCATGCTGTAGAATTGGAAGATGGAACTATGATTCACATGCTAGCTGAAAGAAGATATCCACTCACAGCAGATTTTATGAGAAGAATGCTAGATCATGGTATGGAGGTCGAGAATGAGACTGAAACAGCTCTTGTGTTAATTGAGTTGTTTATCAGATGGACAACAATAGCTGATGATGAAGCATAAGTACTGGTATGATGTTTACTTATATATAAATTTTTGAAAAGTAAGTACTTTATTCAAAGTACTGCTGGACACACAGTACTTTAACTAAAGTACTGCTTGCAGCAAAAACCAGTAAATGTTTTTGAAAGAAAAACTTTTGTTAAGTAAAAGATATTTTTTAAAAAAAAGTTAAAAGCAACAATGGTTTTGAGATGGTTATAACAATAGGTTATCAGTTCACCATGTTTACAAAAGAACTGGCTAATCCATGAGCAAACGACTCTGGTAAAGATATTTCAAATCCGTTATATAGTTGACAACTTGCTAATAAGTTGTATGGTAATCAACTCACCATATCAGCAATGTAAAGAGTTGGCTAGCCCACAAGAAAAATGGCTTGTGGTAAAGGCTGTGGAAAAACCATTGGAATGGTAATTAGTTCACCATGATTGCAAGAACTAACTAGTCCAAAAGGGTACAACTTTTGGTAAAGACAAATCAAATCTGTTGATAGCTGATGATTTGCTAAAAATCATATGGTTATCAATGTACCATGGTCTTACACACCTAAACATTTGGCTACTCCAGAGTTAATGGCTTTGGTAAGGAGACATGAAAATCTATTAAATTTCAATGATTCACCTCTCACAGGAGTTTACACACCTGGAAGTGATGAGAATAGACTGAAACTTAAACTGAACTGATGTACAAAATGTCATATGTTGCTGAGTTGCTGAAAACATGGAGTTTGCTGTTTGTTGCTGAAAATAATTACAAATAAAGATTACTTTGATGATGATGATATAAGCACAGGATCTACAAAGATAAAATTTGAAGATAAAACCACAATCTCTCTTTAAAGACAAAGATGTTAAAGTTAAAGTTTACAAAGGAACTTGAAGTCAAGCAAGTAGAATTCAAGTTAGGGGAGGATTGTTGGGATATGAAAGTGCTGAAGAATGACAAAGTACTGGATAAAAGCAAAGTTCTGGAAGATGTCAAAGTACTGATAAGTAAAAGTCAAAGTACTGCTCGTATTATCAAAGTATTGCATGCTTAAAGGACTGATATGTAAAATCGTTAAGGATTATCTTGTAATTCTAGAATGTTCTTAGATTAATATAGTATTACTTGACGTACAACGTTTGTAATTGTAAACCGACTAGGGTTATCCTTAAGCCTATAAAAGGACCCTTAGGTTGGCATAAGAACGTACGTGCATTATTAGAGCTTTTAGAGAATTCGATATTAGAGTTTTAGAGTTGTTAAAGAATCTATATAACAAGCAGTTTCTGAGTATTAATAAAATCGTTGAAAGTTAAAGTTAATTCTTCTTAGCTTTGTTAAGTAAATTCCACATACTTAATAGAGTTTGCTTAGTGTTTCATTGTTAATAACTTAGGATTTATCCGAGGTTATTAAACCCTTAACAAGCTATATAAGTTAGTTTGGTTAGAGTACATCGATCCAACATTATTGTTAAGCATACAATCGTTCCTTCCATTCTCTCTCTATCTAACTTTTCCTCACTAAATATAGCTTGTATATGTCAAACATAGTGACCTAACAGGTGGTATCAATCACCTAAAGATAGTTGTTTAGTGTGTTTGTGTCGTACGTTTCATATATTTCAAAACAGTTTTAAATTTGGTTTATATTTCGTGCTTATAACTTTGATTCTAGCACTTATTCTTGAAGCTTGAAAAGTTGTAAGGATTTGGTAGTGTTTAGGAGCTTGATTTATAGTAGAAAGTTTAGTTCTTTTAGTGTGATAATCAGATTTTTTACGTGGTTAAAGTTATTTCCAATCTATCGAACTTCCTCAAATTTCATTAAAAACATAAAAGCTTTAAACTTTATTCTTACTTAAATGTTTTTAACGGTTTTTGATCAGGAGAAACAATTTGAAAGATTGTATTTGGTTGAAAAAACGAGTCTTAAAATTTATGTCTACTTATCGAATTTGACATAAAGGTTTATCGAATTTACTAAGTAAGGGTTTATCGAATTTGGAAGTAAGGGTTTATCGAATTTGTACCAAGGTTTATCAAATTTGCTCATCGAACTTCATTAAGGGACACCTTCTTCACGATTCAAGGATTACTCAGTACTTCCTTTGCTTGGATAAGCCTGTGGAATACTTCGACAAATGAGAAATCATATAGCTTGGATAAGTTAGATAGATACTATCGAAATTCAAATTTGATTATCGAATTTGGTTATCTAATTTGGTTATCGAATTTAGTTATCCATTTTTTTTTATCTAATTTGGTTATCAAACTTAGTTATCTAATTTGGTCTATCGAACTTGGACTACGTTATCGAAGTTGGACTAGGTTATCGAATTTGGATAGATATTATGGAATTTGGGCTAAGTTATCTGATTTAGACTATAGTTATCGAATTTGCACAAGAAATCAAAACCAAATCTCAACATGAATACAACACAGTTCTCAATTGTCTACAAGATCCATCATAAATACACAAGTCTAATCAACAATCATGTCTCAACCATCGTATTTCAACTACTTTCCTTAACAATACCCTCAGCAACATCAATATCCTCAGCAACAACAATGCACACAACAACAACAACAATACCCCCAGCAAATGCAGTATCCTCAACAATGATTTCCTACACAACAAAATAAAAAACAACCACATTGGTTTGCTCAAATGTGTGAAGCTATCTGATGCGCGTATAACGCGTTCGGGGTCAAAGGAACTTCCTTTTCGTCGAGCAAGTTTTTCAACACCCTAGGCAGTGAATGTAATCATTGTAGTGTAGTATTGGGTAAGCCTCGGGTATTGATATCGTTCTCTAGGGGAATAGGAATGCTAGTGAAAAGTGTACTACGCTAAGGTTGAGGTTGAGGAAGATTATTTTTTATCTTTTTTATATTTTTTAGAAAGCTAAGGGTAAAATCTCGGGGTTTGGATTTGAGGGTTTGGTACTTCTACCGATTACTTCTACTATCTAATTATCTAAACTAATGGGTAGTCTATGTCTATTGATGTGTGCTCGTATGATGATTAAAAATGTGTCTACCTAGATACTATTACTCCCTAGTTATCTTTTATTGGTGGTTGAATTTTCACGTCCTTATTCTTAATGCGTTGTGTTTTCTAAGGTCGTATGGTATGCTTTTATCCCTAATTCTTTGAGACTACCTTTAGGTTATTGCCTACGAAATCTCTAGGTTTCATAAACTAACTCTAAGGTTATCTTTGGATGTTTAACCTACAACTCCGCTAAGTGATTTATAAGCTAAGGTTCACAAAGATTACTCAAGCATTCAAACACAACAATTGCCTAATGCACTCCTAAGCCTATTACAATTAAGATAAGAGACAACCGATCAATAATTAATAACTAGGTTTCATAGATCTAAGCAAACACTCAAGAAATTTAGCCGGACATGTTAAACACGCAAGCATACACACATTCAATAGAAGACATAATGAAATCAATGAAGTAAAACACTTATCTTGATGTAAAATAGGGTATGAGAACCCTAAGATACTGTCCAAACCGGACCAAATTCGTTTTAGGTTTTTACTCCACAAGTCTACCTCTTAAAATTCTGAAAATTCGATTTCTATATATAGTTTTACAACTGCGACGGTGTCACCTTATAGTTGGGACGCCGTCAGATCGCCGTCATTAGGGTTTCGTCTTGGCCAAGTAATAGTTGGGATGGGGTCACGTTGTGGTTGTGACGCCGTCAGTGTTCAGTAGTGACGTCGTCTGAATCTGGATCTAGGCCGTCTGAGAAGAAAAGTCTTCGTGACGCCCTTCCTCTTCAAAGCCTGACGCCGTCAGGTGTAAATTAGCAAAAAGTCTACTGAGTCGTCACAAATTTAATTATGTAGAGAAGGATGGCATTGCCCATTGATTGTGACCCCGTCAGCTTCAATTCCAACAGCTTGAGAGTCTTTGATCTTGACTTAGCCATTTTCTTCATATATTCACTCCTTTTCGTCCAAATATGCATCATTGCAGCATTTTGCTTCCAAGAGACCTAAAAAGTGAAAAGGAACGAAATTAAGCAGTAACGGATATAAAAGTGGGCGATTAAGGGCTTAAATGAAACATTGGTTTAATATAATTCACAACAAGTAAAAGCACCGCAATAGTCATAACAAGCACAGAAATTATTTACCAGCACCTCACAGGGGGTGTTTGGATTCTCTCATCTCTCGGGTGTATATGAAATATTGTAAATGGAAATGGAAGATAAACACTCATTAACTGGTCATAGTACATAGATTACCATAGGCTTGAGACTAGATCAAACCTCCACCGCTTTGGCGTAAGCACCTAGGAACAACTATCTAAGAGGTCTTTAAAAGAGTTGTAACGTTAGGCTTACGGTAGGGAAACAAAGGGTTTGGTTGGATAGGCGATTTAGTGGTGGCAAGTCAAAAATCTTGTGTTACAAGCTTGAAAAGAATGGCGTTGCTAAACCAAGACTCGACTCACTAAACTCTAGATAAATTGAAACAAACAAACATAAATATAAAGATAGATGTAGGATGGTAGCCCGTTTTTTTTTTTCTTTGCATACATTTTTACTCTACCATCCTCTACGATAACATCAAAAAATAAGGGATTTATAGGAGCATCCCTACACTTGAGTTTTTATTACTCTAACACTAATTTGACCCGAATTGAAAAGATCAAAACACTTGGAGTACCTTATTACGTAAATAAACGGAATTTGAATTTAACGTTCTTTCTCGTCACTCTATAAAATTTTACTTTACCCATGAGTCCCAATCGTCCCAAAACTGTGTACAAAAGATTTGACTCGACTTAGCAACCATGCAAGTAACTAGATAATTGAACTAAGGGTTTGGTATGATAACAATAATGTACTAAAGGTGAGTGCATACAAGGTAGGCTAAGGCGATTTGGATGTACATTTGGGGGTGGATTGTAAACAATGCTCTTAATTGATATTCTGGAAAACCGAAACATCACGAGAACCGCGAAAAGGATAGGCTCTGAGGGGTTAACTAGGGGTATCGTGTACTAAAGATAAGTACATCGCAAGGGTGTGGGGGAATTACTCGACCGATGTGGAAGAAGTAATTATAATACGGGTATCAAACAAGGGTTATCCTAATGCCTCTTATCATTTAGTTATTCCTAACTACACAAGTGTAGTCTCACTAGCGATCTCTGGATGCATCACTAAACAATTTCTAGAATCTATTATACCACCGGTACTCTCTCGAAGCATTAAAGGTGAATGCTTTAGTTCCTATGGATCTAGGGGCTAACCTCACATTTTTAGGGTGGAATTTGAGTGGTAAAGGGTTTTTGTGCTAGTTATATAACTCCTATCCATGAGATGCTTTATTAAGACTAAAGTCCCACCCATACATGTCATGAAAAATTTTAAATTTGGCGCTAAAATTGCCCTAACAAATATTTCTCATGGTTTATTACACAAATGAAATATGACAAGACAAATGATCAAGGATAAGCATAGTTTCAAAGTTCTCGTTTTATTCTTCCTCCCTACACTTAAACTGAACATTGTCCCCAATGTTCCCCGAAAGTATCAAAGTTATGATAACGGAAGGTAATTAAAAGAGAAAGAAACTAGTACTCCCCTGATTAGCTCGGTAGGATCCGTGTGAAGTAGTGGTTAAATTCTTTTCAAGAAGAATGTATGCGTGATAAGCTCCATCCAATGTTATGTTTCTTCTTCTTGATAAATAAAACCTGCACACTTTAAGAAAATAGACGAAACCTTCGCGTAAAATCGGCAGTAAAAGTATATATGACTCTACTACACTAGGATATAATGCTTGTGGAATGGATGTTTGCAGATTTTCTGGAAAATTTAGACTTGAGAATTTCCAAAAAAATTATAATTAGCACAGAAAACGAGAGAAAGTTATAAGCTGTTTCTGCTCCTCCTGACGTCGTCAGGTTATGATCCTGAAGCCGTCAGGTTATCCTGACAGAAACTGGTCTGCTGCGTTTTTCTGGAAAAATTACACCTTTAAAATCTGGAAAACTTCCTGCAAAACATCCATTATGACTCGATACAAGCATTTGACTCTAACAAATACACATATATATCATTTTCAATAATCGTAGTTCTCATGTTCACGTTCTTTTGAAAACGTGTGTAATCTTCCCTGCACTTATCCTTTCTGTAAAATACCTTTATATGTAATTAAGACGAGGTTAAAGACAAAATAAAGCATTTTGACAAATTCAAACATGAGAAAATACAATAATTAAAAGATATATGACACACAAACAAGCAAACAATTAAGCATAGGTTGCCTCCCACGAAGCGCTTTTCTTTATTTATGAGTCTTGTAGCTAGACTCGAAGTCGTGCCCCTACGTGACTTCATTTCCGTCACCTTCTTCCTCATGACAGTCTCTATTGGGGTTTTCCATGTTATAATAATGCCCTATAATGCATCTTTCTAGAAAGTCATTTTCCCCCCAATCGGTTCTATATTCCGGTCCTAGTTTCAAACAATCCTTATAGAACCCAAAAATCTTATTCATCACATAATCTACTCATTTCTCCTTATCCTCCTCATTCCTATAGTAGACCGATAGCTTAAGTTCCTTTTCATCATTGGATAGTGATGAAAATTTCTCAATCTTAAATGGCATTTGGTAAGCTACGTCATCGGTCTTTGAACCTAACTATTCCTAACGACGGATCATAAGTCATCCCGGTGTTTTCTATGAAAGGCTTTCCTAGAATTAAGTGGGACAAGCTAGGATCTATGGCCATACTAATATCCTCCACAATTATGAAATCCGTAGGGTACGTGAAACTACCTACATAGACGGGCAATCCCTTAACTCCGCCAAGGAAATTACAACTAACTCTAGGATCATCGGGGTCTTGCCTATTTGAGATAGGTTTCTTCATTACCCAATTACAGTAGGTGCTAGTTATGATGTTTATTGGGGATTTGCGATCAATGTAGGCCTTTGCCACGAAAAGATGTCCTATGCAACATGGTATGTTGAGATTCCACGGATTCCTAAATTTGATCCGAGGGCTTTTCCTAACATACATGTGATGAAGGTCGCGTACTAAGTGTGGGTGGCGAGAGAGTTCCTCTTCCGTAGGAAACTTATTGAAGTGTTCATCACCTACATCATCTACTTCGTCGGTTGATTCTTCCTTAGGAGTTTCACTAACCTCAAGTGTTGTCTCATGGTTCGCATCGTCACTAGTCCTATTTGGTTCTAAGGTGATGGTGTTGACGAATTGAACGTGCTTGGATAATTTACTTGGGTCCTTAATTTTCACACCGGAAGCTTCGGGAGAATAAATCGAGATGACATTAACCTTTTCGGTGATCTTCCTATCACTATTTGTCATGGCTTTTAAAAGGTTATCTATCTTCCTATCCATCTCGGCTTGTTGTTGGTTAAAGCGGTTCGAAAGCTTGGCTATTTGAGCTTCTTGGGATGTAACTAGGTGTTGCAACATCCCTTCTATGTTTTGTTGGCTAGGGTCGTGGGACCATGGGGAATCATTAGAGGTGAATTATTTGGTTTATCCCCAATTGTAGTCGGGTTTACCCCTCCATGGTTTTCGGGCATCATTGAAAGTCCTAGGTCCGGGTGTTGGGGGGAATCTTCCTCCCATTCCATTAGTACACGAGGATGCGTAGTCAACAGAAGCTTGTTCGGGGAGTCTCGTGCAAGTACGAGTGTCATGGGGACCACTACACAGCTCCCGCAAGGAAGAGAATTTGTTTACTTGGCATGAGGACTTAGGATTTTTTTAGGAGCTCATTAGGAATTTGACTTGATCTTCAAGCTCGAGCATCCTACGATCAGAAGTTTGTGAGTCAATAGGAGGAAAGGAGATTTCCTTGACGGTTTTGGGCAACTCACGGGGGTCATTCCAACATTCATTGTCATAGAGGGCAAGGTCCTCTATTGTACCCCACGATTCTTCCGTGGTGAGATCACTAAGTTTGCCACCGGCCGCTTGGTCGATGGATTGCTTAGTTGAGAAGTTGACATGATCATAAAAGATTTGGACTTGAAGCCAAAGATCGATGCCGTGATGAGGGACTTTATGGAGCAAGTCTTTGAATCGATTCCATGCCTTGTAGAGAGATTCACCTTGACGTTGTTGGAACATCAAGATTTCATTCCTAAGTTTAGTAGTTCTCCCCTGTGGGAAAAATTGGGAAAGGAAACGAGTGGTGAGATCATCCCAACTTGAGATGGATCCGGCGGGAAGTCGCTCAAGCCAATTACTAGCTTGGTCCCGTAGAGATAATTGGAAGAGACACAAGCGCATGGTCTCCCATGTGGTAGCATCAAGGTCGATGGAATCAACGATTTTAAGGAAATCCTTGAGATGCTGATTAGGATCTTCGGAACGAAGTCCATGGAATGCACATCCGTTTTGCACCAACCGGATGGTGTCGGATCGCAGGGCCGTAGTTTGATCTTGATCGGGGAGCTCAATAGTGTTCCTATAGCCTTGGTGGCTTGGTCTAGAGTATTCACCAAGGGTACGGCCTCTTGGCGGGTCAATGATCGGTTGGTCGATAAGTGGTGGCGGGTTATCACCTTCCATGATGAAAAGTGATGGGATTACTAACAAATTCATGAAGAAGGGGGATAGACTACGAGGAAGCTAAAAATGAGAAAAAAGCTTACTTGATAGGAATCAAGAAAGGGAACCTAAACGAGATAGAAATCTAAATAGCTATTCTATTCCCCGGCAGCGGCGCCAAAAACTTGATGCGCGTATAACGCGTTCGGGGTCAAAGGAACTTCGTTTTCGTCGAGCAAGTTTTTCAACACCCTAGGCAATCGTTGTAATGTAGTATTGGGTAAGCCTCGGGTATTGATATCATTCTCTAGGGGAATAGGAATGCTAGTGAGAAGTGTACTACGCTAAGGTTGAGGTTGAGGAAGATTATTTTTTTATCTTTTTTATATTTTTTAGAAAGCTAAGGGTAAAATCTCGGGGTTTGGATTTGGGGGTTTGGTACTTCTACCGATTACTTCTACTATCTAATTATCTAAAATAATGGGTAGTCTATGTCTATTGATGTGTGCTCGTATGATGATTAAAAATGTGTCTACCTAGATACTATTACTCCCTAGTTATCTTTTATTAGTGGTTGAATTGTCACGTCCTTATTCTTAATGCGTTGTGTTTTCTAAGGTCGTAGGGCATGATTTTATCCCTAACTCTTTGAGACTACCTTAAGGTTATTGCCTACGAAATCTCTAGGTTTCATAAACTAACTCTAAGGTTATCTCTGGATGTTTAACCTACAATTCCGCTAAGTGATTTATAAGCTAAGGTTCACAAAGATTACTCAAGCATTCAAACACAACGATGGCCTAATGCACTCCTAAGCCAATTACAATTAAGATAAGAGATAGCCAATCAATAATTAATAACTAGGTTTCATAGATCTAAGCAAACACACAATAAATTTAGCCGGACATGTTAAACAAGCAAGCATACACACATTCAATAGAAGACATAATGAAATCAATGAAGTAAAACACTTATCTTGATGTAGAATAGGGTATGAGAACCCTAAGATACTGTCCAAACCGGAACAAAGTCTTTTTAGGTTTTTACTCCACAAGTCTACCTCTTAAAATTCTGAAAATTCGATTTATATATATAGTTTTACAACTGAGACGGCGTTACCTTATAGTTGGGATGCAGTCAGATCGCCGTCATTAGGGTTTTGTCTAGGCCAAGTAATAGTTGGGATGGCGTTACGTTGTGGTTGTGACACCGTCAGTCTTCAGTAGTGACGTCATCTGAATCTGGATCTAGGCCGTCTTAGAAGAAAAGTCTTCGTGACGCCCTTCCTCTTCAAAGCCTGACGCCGTCAGGTGTAAATTAGCAAAAGGTCTACTGAGTCGTCACAAATTTAATTACGTAGAGAAGGACGGCGTCACCCATGGATTGTGACGCCGTCAACTTCAATTCCAGCAGCTTGAGTGTCTTTGATCTTGACTTAGCCATTTTCTTCATATATTCACTCCTTTTCGTCCAAATATGCATCATTCCAGCATTTTGCTTCCAAGAGACCTAAAAAGTTAAAAAGAACAAAGTTAAGCAGTAACGGATATAAAAGTGGGCAATTAAGGGCTTAAATGACCCCCGTGTACGTTTTAAATCCTTCTCACTATCTGTAGTCAACAATCTATTCATGAAGCTGGCTCCACTAAAAGACCACCAATGCTTACACCAGGAAACTATGTTCAATGGGCTAGCCTATTCTTAAGGTTCATGGAACTCAGGAAACCTCATGGCAAATATCTAAAGAAAGTGATACTTGAAGGACCTTTCAAAATGCCTACTATAACGGTTGCATGAGATCCAACTGATGTTCCACCAAGACTTGAAACTGTTATGATTCTTCCAGAAAATCAACTTACTCCAGAACAAATACTACACCGTGAGGCAGATGAAATTGTAATGCAACATATTCTTCTTGGTATACCAAATCCAATTTACCGATGTGTTGATTCTCATAAAACAACAAGGGCTATGTGGGAACATGTACACCTCCTGATGGAAGGCACTGAGCTAAACTAAATTGACATGGAATCTAAATTGTATCACGCGTTTGTGTTGGGATTTATTGATTTGATGACACAAAACAAGAAGAATGAAACAAGAAGGACTTAAAGTGACAAGAAGAGAAACTACAAAAAGATGGAGCTTTTAGAAGATTCTAGAAGATATGCTTAAAGAATATTTAGTTTCCTTATTGTATTATGATTCTTTTGTAAACCCTAATCCTCTATTATATAAAGAGGATGAGGCGTAGAGATTTTGGTGTGCACAAGTTATAGATGTAGACGTCTAGAGATTTTGGTGTAGCCCTAAGGATCGTTTGATCCCTATTATAGTTAGATAATCGTTCTAGATTTGATCATCTAGAATTAGGGCTTGTGTGGTGTTTGAATGATGATGATGAAAACCTTGTTTCAATAACAATTGATGTTTGTTTTATCCGCTGCGTATATGTTCATTGTTATTGTTATTCCTAGTGCTCAAAACGATCCATGCAGTTTTGACAAACTCCACAGATTGATATGTTTACTATTGAACTAGGGGGTCCTTAGAATCATACTATCATCGTTTCACAAACGTAGTCAATGACTTGGAAATAAACAACATCCACTTACCAACGATTACTATTAACACAAAGTTTCTAAACTCATTGGGTCCAGATTGGCAGAAATATGTAACTTTTGTTCGTCAGGCCAAGAACATTCACGATGTGAAATATGGGTTATTGTTTGATTATCTGAAGCACCATAATTTGAAGTTGAAAAAGATCGAGCTATCCGTGGAATGCTTCGACCTCGTACTCCTCCGAATTTATTAGCACTCATGGCTCAGTCTTATCCTATTCTATACCCACAGTCTAATCACGCATTTGTTCAACAGCAACACAACTTTACATACCCTCAGCAATCACCTAGCAACCAAATCATTCCATATGATTCAGAACAACAATCAACCATTATTCAAATTGCTCCATATGATAACACAAACACAGTGTACTATGCACAAGCAAACGATGAAGATGATGAGGCATTTTCAACATTGAATCAAGGATTTGCATTCATTGCAAGCTTTCAGCAAATTTGCTAATCTGTCAAACAATCATCTCCAAAACTCACCAAATACACGAAATTAAGCTGTAGTACAAGGTGGACGGGTTGAAGTGCAAAGTTGAACACATGGACGACAAGGATTTACTCAAGGATATGCTAGAAATTCAGGGTATGGACAAGTGATTACAAGAACTGCTAGAAATACAAACACTACAGGTGCTCCTCATAGAAGGGTTGAGATTGTTGAAACAAGGAATGCACAAACTGGAAAGGCTGTCATTAAATGCTATAACTGCAGAGGCATGGATCATTTGGTTAATGCTTTTCCACAAGCAAAGAAACGAGGCAGTGAATATCACAAGCAGGCCATATCTTAGTACTCAAAGATGAAGCAGGTGGTAATCTTTCTAACAACAAAGAACAGAGTTTTATGGCCGATGCTGGATCATATGACGAGATGGAAGACTTGGAAGATAATGCAGCCGTTGTTTTAATGGCTAATATTCAGGAACTTCACATGAGTGACACGGGCCCAGTCTATGATACTGACGGCATGTCTCAGGTACTTGATCCAAATGCATGTCTCAAACATAAAATTGTATCTCCATCTGCATTTGCACATGACAAGGAGCAATATGTTCAAAATGATTCATTGTTATCTCTACAAGAAGATGATCAAATTAACCTAGTTGTTACATTTTATGATCCAGTTGAAGAAAATACCAATGATCAAATTGAATAGATTAAAAATTCAAATGATTTAGATCCAGAACCTATGGCCTTAGTCATGACTCATGACCACCCAATCTCAAATTGAAAAATGCAATGAGATCAATAACACCCAAAAAGCTATGATTGCATTATTGACAAAGGAACTTGAGAGCTGTAAAACACAATTCACAAATTTTTAAACACAAACTAAATGAAAACACAATTTTTAAGTAGATTTTCAAAAATCGTATATGAAAGAACAAGACTTATAACATCAAATGCGAGAATTGATCGTTTCCAAAAATGATTTTGTTTCAAAAATTGGGAAAGAAAAATTTGAACTAAAAAAACAACTTGAACATTTCACAGCAGAACTTTCAAAAAAAATATGAAGATGTCTATTTTTCAAGCAAGTTTTTATGAATACAAGAAAAAGTCTAGGAAACGAATTGATTCTTACCTTAATCAAAATCGTCAAATTGGAAGAAAAATTAAAAGATTTTAGCCACGTTGTTTACAAAACTAGTGATTCAGTTAAACAAATACAAATGTTAACTTTAAAACCAAATCCTGATGGTTTTAAAAGTTTAGCTCTAGGCTACAACAATCCACGGCTTCTCCACACAGCTCTCAAAGAAAATCCAAAGTTGCATAGTGCTGAATGTTTGGAAGATCCATCCATTGTTCGTGTTATTGTTTATGATTATGAGGAAGAATGGGAATAGGAAGACGCGATTCGATTAAAAATGAGCAAAAAGGAATCAGTAAAACCATTTGATTATTCAAAATTACCTTGTCTTTTTGAACACTTTGTTCCTCAACGTGAAAATTTTGAACAACCACGGTATGTTTCGGGAATTTATAAATATTCTTCTAATGTTGGTCCTGTTAAACCATTTGCACAAATAAATGACACTTTACCATCCTCTTACGAAAGTGGACCATTACCAAACCTTCCCAAACGATGTCTTGTACATAGGTATTTTGATACATTTCTGAAAGACATTAAATTTTTGGAACAAGCAATTGAACGTAATTCTGAAATAACAATTTCAAGTTTTCAATCTGCTTACGCAAGAGAACACCATGAAACATTTCAAAAACAATTTTTACCTCATGTCACACATTTGCGTCTTTGTGCAACACACTGGGAACGGGAACTACAAAACGAAGTAACATCCAGATGAACACTTTCAATGCAACAGAAAACTCAATTTCAAACACGAAAAAAAAAACAAAATTCTTTGTAATGATGTTAATCGACTCTTGGAAGATGTTCTTTGTTCTGATATTATATCTGTGTTTATGTATTTTGCTTATTCTTCCTGCGATACTATGCTTATTGCTGATATAATGCTGAAACTCAAAGTTAAAAAAGGAAAATGAAATGTTGAGACAGGAGATTGATATTTTGAAAGAGGAAAATGAGAGATTTTTTAGTCAAAATGATGATGTTCAATGTAAACTGTCAAACTAAATTTCTGAACTCAAAAGACGTCTTCATTGGTGACAAGCTCAGAGTCTTGATTTTGAACTAGCTTTACAAAATAAAGAACACCAGTCTTCTGAAAATACTTTGAAGCCAAAACTTGAACAATTGGATGATGAAAACTGATGCGTGCCAAACAGTCAAGCTAAATCACACAAGCCCGCCACTTGTGAATGGCGGACCGTAACCAGCTTAAAACTGCTTAAGCACGAAATCAATGAAGATCTGAGGAGTATAGGGTCTCCCCGGGTCGTTATGTCCCAGCGAGCTATGCAATGGATCAATCAACGTATAGTGATCGAGAAGTTTGAATGAAAAAGGGAATATGATTTGATTATTATAACTACAGAAATATCAAACAAACACAAAGGCTTAAATGCAAATTAAAGGAAATTAAAAAGATAAAATCTATTAAATAAACGCTATCACTATAATTAAAATGATGTTTTTGTTTTTATGATTTTATAAAACTGAAATCAAAATCTACGTGACGTACAACTAAAAACGTGAAACTAAATCAATATTAACCCTAAAAATATGAAAATGAAGTTTTTACAATCCTAATGATATAAGAAAATTTATAGAAAAAGAAAATTATTTTTTATAACTAATTATCTAATTAAAAACTATTTTTAACTATTAATTAATTACCTAAAATACAAGAAAATGTGAAATAAAGCTAGAAAAATAAAATTAAGACTTAGAAAATTCTAAAATATCAAAAGAGAATTTTCAAAACTATTTTTGTAATTTTCTGATTATTTTTCTATTTTCTAGAAATTTTAAACTATTAAAAACTAATTAAATTACTAAAAATTACCAAATAAACTATGAAAAATATGGAAAATTACTTTTTTAACTTTTTATATTTATCTAAACCTGAGAAAATTGAAAAATTATTTTTTTGAACCTTTTCTTAATTTTTTGTATTAAAGGCTAATTAAAAAGTACTAAAAACTAATTAAAATCAAGAAAAATAGCAAAACAGCTAGGAAAAATCTGAAAATTTCAGGAAAACTCTAAAATAATGTTAAGAAGCTAGGAAAAATGGAAAAACAGTGTGCTATGTGGAAGAAAATGAAACTGATGGATCAAGTGCTTGTGAATAAGCACTAAATTAAGCCAAATGAGCCAAACAAGCAACCCACTGATCACAGAAGCTATAATATACTAAATTAACCAAATTTCAACTAAAAACAATAAGCTCCAAGCACTGGATTACAGGATACAAAGATTTGGTGATTTAAGTGTATAAGCTAAAACAGTTTTAAGTACTAACTTGCAGTCAACAAATAAGCACCCAAATAAGCTAAGAAGCAGAATCCAATTGTTGATACCTAAACTAGACCTAAGTAGCTACTTGAAACCAAAAGACCAGAACTAGGAAGCCTCTAATGAATCCTGTGCAAGCTTGCACAAGACCTGAGAAAACTCAGTGTCAGCTGAGCCCTGTGAGCAGGGCTCTAGGGCCTTACTTTGAGCTTTAGCACAAGCTTATCCAGAAAGCTTAAGATAAAAACAGGTATTAGGTCTTAAATACCACCTAGCCAACTGCTTGTAAACCAAAAATCAGTACCTAAAAAGCTTTAATGAGTCCTATGCAGAAGCTGCAACTTCTGCATAAAACCAATTTTTTGACATTTTGACTTTTTGAAAACCAGTTACCAGTTGACTTTGGTGAAGTTTTGATCCAATTTAATGACTGATATTGATCTCTTTTGATGAAATGAACACAAAATAAGCACTGTGTAAGACTTTTAAACACAAGACAAGGTCTTTCAAATCCAAATCCACAACAGTGGACAAGTGAGACAGATTCAAGAGAAACTCTGACTTTTAGAGTAAAACTTGTGTAAATGAAGACTCAAATGACTTGATTAGTGATATTAAAAACTAAAGCACTGAAAAACTTAGATCAAAACAACCTTGGAAACAGTTTTAGTAGGCTAACCAAACACCCCTTTTTTCAACTGTTATGCAATTAAAATGGTACAGCAACTGATTAAACTAGCACTACTGACCAAACTAAGTTTAACTAACCTAGATACTACTGTTCGAACAGGTTTTAACTAATTAAAGCTACAAATACATATTATGCATAAGAACCTTGAATTGACTTACAACTTGTCCAATAGCCACTATGGCTTGCCAATCAGTGAAACCAAGAACTCTAACCTATCCAATTCAACCCACTAGTCCTAAATCAACCCACATCCAGCTCTGCATCACCCCTTGACCAATTCCATTGCCAAATTGACCCTGTTTGACTTCTGTTGACCAAGAACCAAAATGTATTGAAACTTTAATACAGGCTTGTAAAAAGCTATAAATAGCTTATAGAAGCATGTTTGAGATTATAACTAGGCTTTTTGAGACTTTAACAACAGAATTTAATATGGAAAACTGCAACAGTTGAGATAAAATTGGAAATGTGAACAAAGGCTTAAATTAAGACTTGATAATAGTTTGAATACACTGAAACTACTAAGTTGAGTACAAAATAACTTGAAAATACACTTAAGAAACTAATTAAAGCATAATTATATTAAAACGACATACATTTTTGTAAAAACTAAACTAACTACTTTTCTTCTTGCTTCTCTCCTTCTTTTATGCATAAAAAATACTCTCCACGTGTCTCTGAGCAAATCCCAACATAAATCTGAGCCTTTGGATGTCTTTTGAGCCATCTTGGCCATTGGATGAATTTGGCGGGAAAATCTGGTTTTGATATCAGAGACAGGTAAAGGTCTTGCATTAAATGCATTGAGAGGTTGGTGAGGAGGGGGGAGACAATATGTGAAGTAGGGTGGACTGGTAGGTAGGTTGGTGGCTGGTGGTGGGAGCAGACAGAGTTGTCGGGGAAGACAAGGCGGGGGCGGGTTTGTTTATGTTTAAATATTGGGTTGGTCGGGTTAAGGGTTTGGACCGGGGGTTTTTAGTTGGGCTTGGATATATTAATAGGTCCGTTTGGTTTGTTTAGGATTAATAAACACAAGGACCATATTTGCAACTTCTCAAAACCAAAGGACCAGTTCTGTAATTTATGAAAAGTAGTCAAAGGACTAGTCTTGCCAAGTTTTAATAATCCAAGGGCTAATTTAAACATTTTTGAAACTCCAAGGATTAATTTTGAACAATTTAAAAGCCCAGGGACCAAAACTGTAACTTTCTCAAAACTTTTAGATTTTCCACCAAAGGACTAAATATGACAATTTGTGATTACAAAAGGACCTTTGGTGACTTTTCTTTTAAATTTGGGCTCAGGGACTATTTTTGACAATTTTAGAAACTTGGGGGACTAAAACTGCAATTTTTGCAAATTTGATATGTTTTTCATCTGATTTTGATATTTTTGCATTTAAAACACATAAAACACTGATTTGTGATATTTTGATCATTTTGATGTGTTTCTGAGTGTTTTCAGATGATTTTGCAGTTTATTTTGTACAAAAATGATGAGTATTTACACACTCATCAATCCCCCACACTAAACTATTGCTAGTCCCTAGCAATCTTTTGAGAAAAACTAATGGATTTCATCTCTTTACCAAAAGCCATCACTTCTGGAGTAGCCAAATGTTTCAGTTCAAGCAAGAACCATGGTACACCGATAACCATCTGATTTATTGGCAAATCATAAACCATATAACGGATTTGATGTGTCTTTACCAGAAGCCGTTTGCTCTGGACTAGCCAACTCTTAGATAAATTATCAGAATTATCTTTGGTGAGCTGAATACCAATTATGGTTTTTCCACTGCCTTTACCACAAGCCATAACCTTGCGGGCTAGCCAACTCTTCACTTTTTAGGACATGGTGAGTTGAGAACCATACAATTTTGGGCAAATTGCAAGCCATATAAACGGATTTGAGAAATCTTTACCAAGAGCCGTTTGCTCCTGGATTAGCCAATCCTTTTGTTTATTAGACAAGGCGGACTGATAACCAATTGAGTAAGTGCAAAACACTTACTCCAAAAAAAAATTTGGCCAAAAACGGGGGAATTGGGTGGATAATGACATGATAAAATTCGTGAGAATTCCCCCCCACACTTAGAAATGAATATTGCCCTCAATATTCAAAGTACCGGCGGTTATGCCGAAACAAAGAACGGAAAAGGGAAATACTACGGCCATTATTTAGAAAGAAGATTTTTTTTTTTTTTTAATATATACACAACATGTGGGGCAACCCCCCCACACTAGGGTGGTAGAAAGTAGAAAGAAGTCAGAAATATGGGTGAAAACCCATATGGCGTGCTACTGTTTTTGATTCCCGAGTCGCTAGCTTGACTCGATCCCCGCATTCATTGGTTCATGGGGAAAGTTTGTAAATCCGGGACAACCACAGGGGGAATGTCCTCTCCAAAATAGTGCTTCAATCTATGTCCATTCACTTTGAAGTTTGGCCCGTCTATTTGAGATAATTCGACGGTGCCATATGGAAACACTTTGGTAATGGTGAATGGACCAGTCCAACGGGTCTTAAGTTTCCCCGAGAAGATCTTCAATCTAGAATTAAAAAGAAGGACTCGGTCACCAACGTTGAAAACGCGGTTCTTAATCTTTGAGTCATGGATCTTCTTTGTCTTTTCTTTGTAGATCAAAGAGTTCTCGTAGGCTTGATCACGGAGTTCATTTAATTCGTTGAGTTGAACTTCCGATGATCACCGACGAAGACTTGAGGTCGACATTTGCATGCTTCAAGGCCCAATAGGCTTTGTGCTCAAGCTCGATCGGGAGATGACACGCCTTTCCATACACGAGCTTGTAAGGAGTACACCCGATGGGTGTTTTATAAGCGGTACGGAAGGCCCAAAGTGCATCTTCTAATTTGTCTGACCAAGAGGCACGATTTTCGCCTACGGTCCTCTCCAAGATTCTTTTCAAACCACGGTTCGAAACTTCCACTTGCCCACTAGTTTGTGGGTGATACGCGGTGGAGAGACGGTGGGTGACACCGTACTTAAGCATTACTTTTGCGAATTGGTCATTGCAAAAGTGTGTACCGCGATCACTAATGATGGCACGAGGAGTTCCAAAACGGGTAAAGAGAGACTTTAAAAACTTCACCACTACTCGGGCGTCGTTGGTAGGTAGCGCTTTCGCCTCCACCCATTTAGACAAGTAATCGACCGCCACGAGTATATACTTGTTCCCTCGAGAAGACGGAACGCCCCATAAAGTCAATTCCCCATACGTCAAATATCTCGCACACTTGAATGGCATTTTGAGGCATTTCATCTCTTTTAGAGATGTTACCATGACGTTGGCAAGAGTCGCAAGATTTGACGAGGTCATGGGCATCTTTGTAAATTGTGGGCCAATAGAAACCAGAATCAAACACCTTCTTGGCGGTGTAGTTCGGGCCATTATGTCCCCCCGTGGGTCCATGATGACAAGCCTTGAGAATATCAGCGGCTTCTTGGCCGTGAACACACCGTCGGATGACTTGATCCGCACAAACCTTAAACAAGTAGGGGTCGTCCCAGAAGTAATGCTTAACATCCTTAAAGAATTTGTTTTTCTATTGGGACGACATCCCTTTCACAACAAAGTTACCCGCATGATAGTTTGCAAAGTCGGCAAACCATGGGGTACTAGAATCTCCATGATGAGATACCACATTAAGTGTCTCGAGAGGAAATGTTTCGCTTATCTCCTTTTTCTCGAGCACACCTTGATGAGGATTTTCAAGACGGGAAAGATGGTCAGCCGCTAGGTTCTCCGCTCCTTTTTTATCACGGATGGTGATATCAAATTCTTGTAGGAGGAGAACCCATCGGATCAATCTCGGCTTTGCATCTTGCTTAGCAAAAAGATATTTGAGGGCCGAGTGATCCGTATACACTATGCTTTTGGACAAGATCAAGTATGGCCGAAACTTCTCGAAAGCATACACCACGGCTAGTAATTCTTTCTCCGTAGTGGTGTAATGTGCTTGAGCTTCGGTCAAAGTTTTGCTAGCATAGTGTATAGGCTGGAAATGTTTAGCTTTGCGTTGCCCCAAGACTGCACCTATGGCGAAATCACTTGCATCGCACATAAGCTCGAATGGTAAATTCCAATCGGGGGCAACAAGAATTGGTGATTCAGTGAGTTTCTTTTTAAGAGTTTGGAACGCTTCAATGCACTCACTAGAGAAGACGAAAGGAGTGTCTTTTTCAAGAAGTCGGGTCATAGGCCGAGATATTTTTGAGAAGTCTTGAATGAAACGACGATAGAAACCGGCATGACCAAGGAAACTTCTAACTCCTTTGACAGTAGTGGGAGGAGGTAGCTTTGAAATAACATAAACTTTGGCTTTGTCCACCTCAATCCCTTTCTTAGAGATTTTATGGCCGAGGACAATTCCTTCTTTGACCATAAAGTGACATTTCTCCCAATTTAGACAAAGGTTCGTGTTTTCACAACGTTCAAGCATCTTGTCCAAATGAGAGAGACATGTTTGGAAAGAATCCCCAAAGACCGAAAAATCATCCATGAAGACTTCCATAGTCTTTTCGATCATGTCATGGAAAATGGCCATCATACACCTTTGGAATGTACCGGGAGCATTGCATAAGCCAAAAGGCATGCGTCGGTAAGCAAATGTTCCATAAGGACATGTGAATGTGGTCTTTTCTTGATCTTGTGGATCAATGGGAATTTGGAAGTAACCCGAGAAACCATCGAGAAAGCAATAGTATTCGTTTCCCGCTAATCTCTCAAGCATCTGGTCCATGAAGGGTAAGGGAAAGTGGTCTTTACGGGTGGCTTCATTTAACTTTCGATAGTCAATGCAAACACGCCATCCCGTAACCAATCGAGTAGGAATCAACTCGTTTTCATCATTTTCAACATCGGTTATACCACCCTTTTTGGGTACACAATGAACGGGGCTCACCCAAGGACTATCCGAGATAGGGTAAATTAATCCTGCATCAAGAAGTTTGAGAACCTCTTGTTTGATAACATCATGGATTTTTGGATTCACTCGTCTCTGATGTTGAACTGCTGGTTTAAAGTCATCCTCCATTAAGATTTTGTGAGTACAAAACTCAGGGTTGATACCCTTAATGTCGGAGAGTTTCCAAGCAATTGCTTGCTTGTGTGACTTCAAGACCTTTATGAGAGCAGTCTTTTCATCCTTACTCAAATCTCGAGCAATAATGACGGGTAATTTATCATCACCCTCAAGAAATGCATACTCGAGATGAGGTGGTAAGTCCTTAAGTTCAACCTCAGGAAATTCTTCAGTTTTCTCAACTGACTTGACTTCCTTGTTATGAAGCTCGATGGGAGGGAGTGATAATGGATCATTATTAAGCAACTTCTCAATGAGAAGAATATCTCCCTCGATGTCAATTGGAGCGTGATCAATTTCCCATGGAACCGAATCACTAGACAAGTATGCTTCAATCTCTTCCAAGATGAAATCACTTTCCTCAAACGGAGTAAGAGAAGGGGTGGAAGAGTTAGAATTAATAAGACTAGGAGATGATGGATCATTTTTGAGAAATTCTTCAATGGGAAGAATGTCTCCCATTGGATCACAATCATCATCATCCAATCCGGATGAAACTGAAGAGAGTTTGGTTTCATCCACAGAGTTAACAAACTCGATGCGACAAACTGATTCCGGAGGTGGGACAAGTGGTGTGCTCTTAGAGCTAGCAGTTTCCACCACTTCCGATGAAGTCTCCGATTCTAGATCATCATCATCATCATCAAGAACACTCTTGACTTCCCTGGTACAACTTTCAAACCATTTGTTTGAACCAGGGGTAATTTTCAAAGCTTTGAGCTCAGCACGTTTTTGGTGAACACTCTTAACCGTGAAATTTGAGAGTGTTGCATTGATTCTTTCAGATTTTTGATCAATTGTGGCAACACTCTGTTTGTATAGAGGTTTGGAGTCTTGGTTAATATTTAACGTGAGCTCTTCGTTGTCAACCCGTATGGTCAACTCTTCAGCAAACACATCAATCAGAGCACGACTCGTTCTTAAGAAAGCTCTCCCTAAGATAAGGGGAACTCTAGGATCTGCATCGAAGTCTACTACAACAAAGTCAGCATGAAAGTGAAACTTTCCCACTTTCATCAAGACATCCTCGGCTATCCCATGTGGACGAGTTACGGTACGGTCCGCTAGCTCGAGTGTCATACGAGTGGATGAAAGTTCAGGAAGAGACAGTTTCTTCCATACTGAGAGTGGCATGAGGTTAATGCTAGCGCCAAGATCGGCCAAGGCGGAGCATTGAAACATCCCCAAGAAATCACACGGATTAAAACCGGCCAGGATCTTCAAGCTTTTCGGGAAGCTTATTAAGAATGGCCGCTGAGCATTGCTCATTTAGAGGGGTTTTCGCCATCTCAGACAACTTATCTTTGTTGGTGAGTAAGCCTTTAAGCGTGGATGCAAATTTAGGCATTAGAACGAGAGCATCAACGAAGCTTATATCAAAGTGAAGCTCATTGAAGATTTGGAAAAATTTTTCCATTTGCTCTTTGTTTTTGTCTTTGAGTTTCTCATCATTCATTCTTGATGGGTAAGGAAGCTGACTAGACTTTTGAGCCGGGATGGAAGTGTTTGCTGGCTCAGGATTTTTCTTCGGAACTTCGGGTTCCGGACTTGAAGCTTGGACTACCGAAGGTGGGACGTGTGCGGTACTTCGTGGGCTTGAATAATGCACCTTGTCCGTTGTCTCCTTGGTAACTTGACTCAATGCCACAGGAGGAGGGGGCATTGGAGTCGAAGGTCCATTGTGCGTCTTACCACTACGAGTGGTGACGGCTTTCAACTCGGCATTAGGATTGGGAATAGTATTGCTTGGGAGTCCTCCAGAAGATGGCGAAGCTTTGTTCATATTCATGTTCATGAAACTGCTCATCATATTCTTTAACTCATTTGTCTGCCGAGATAATGTGGTATCAATTTCCCTTTTTAGCTCACCTCTCATGTTATTGATCTGAGTTTGCATTGAACGCATGTTCGACTCAGTCATTTTCATGAAGTCATTTGGTATGGGAGCTTGAGGAGGTTGTTGATAACTTTGATGATTAGGAGCTTGATATGGTTGGTTGAAATTGTTCCGGTTTTGATTGAAATTTTGAGAGTTATTGAAGTTGTGTCCTTGATTCGGAACAAAGCGATTTTGATTGCCATGGTTTTGATTGCCATGGGTTTGATTGCCATGGTTTTGTACAGGAGGAAAACCAGGTGGTGTCATACCGCTAGGTGCACGGTAGTGAGGATCAGCTTGTGGTCGGTATTGATTGTGGTTTACCGAAGCTACGGGAGCTTGGTAAAAAGAAGCATCGGTTGCTTGACAATCATAATACGCGTGTGGACCACTACAAATTTCACACACCTTGTTTATGGCTTTGATTGGTTCCGGCTTATGAATTTCGCTTTTGATTTCCTTTACCTCTTTTATCATACAATGGATCATGTCCGTTAGAGCGGCTAACGGAGCTGCTAACTCGGAAGAGTTACTGGATGAAGAAGCAGAGTGTTGGAACATTGACTTTGTGTCGAGAAATAGGAACTTTTGATTTACTCTCGCAAATTTCAAGCACATCTTTAGGTCTACGATTCAAGATATTGCCACCCGCGGATGCGTTCAAAGAATCTTGATCGTTACAGTTCAACCCATTATAAAAGATATTGACTTGTTGAAGCTCCGTGAATTCATGATGGGGGCATTTCCTGAGGAGATCTTTGAATCTCTCCCATGCCTCTCCAAAGTTTTCATTTAAATTTTGACGAAATCCCGAAATTTCATTTTTAAGATTAGTTGTCTTTGATGGAGGAAAGAAATAATTCACAAACTTTTGAACAAGATCCTCCCAAGTTTCGATGGATCGAGGGGGTTCTTTTTCCAGCCAAATCCGGGCTGTCCCCTCAAGTGAGAATGGGAAAAGCATCAACTTGATTACTTTTTGTGGCACATCCTTGAAATTGATAGTTGAAGTCAACTTGTTAAACCAACGGATGTGTGCATACGGGTCTTCTCGGTCAGACCCGCGGAATTGATTTGTAGACACAAGTTGGATCAAATGTGTCTTCAATTCGAAGTGATCAGAGTTGATTACTGGTAAAACGATGGCATCTCCATAACCCTCGGTGGGTGCCTGGAGCATTTCCGCCATAGTACGTTCGTCTGCCATGGTGTTGTTAGAAATAGTACGAATCTCGGGTTCGACTATTTGGGCAGCACGTCTACGAGAACGTCGTCTAGGAATTTCTGCTAGATCACGCAAAGGACTCAATGATCTAGAAGAACGAGTGCGCATGCACTAGAGTAACTCTAAGGACTCTCAGAGTTAAGGAGAGAAATGGAATTATGAAGATATTTCAGATGAGAACGAGAATTATGAAGACGTTTTATAAAAGTGGTGTGAGAAGAGTCTTTATGGGTTTTCTGGTTCTGAAACGTCGATATCACAACAAAATCAATTAACACAAAGTCGAGGCAAAACAACAGTGAACTTAACCAATAATCCAAGATGAATGGCTTCTTTGAAAAAGGCACACCAATCACAAGGACACAAAGGCAAGTTTTAAATCTTTAGTTCGGGAACTTATTATGGTCGCACCCCCAGTTAGGTAGTGCACTGCCTTGGTTTGCGGTGGTAATCTTTTAAGTTGTTATTATTAAAGAAAACGACGAATCTTTTTGTATTTTTATTTTTGATACATATATAGAAACAAAAGGAAAAATATTTTTGTGTTTTATACGTTTTTGGGTTTTTGGATTTTTTTATAAGAAAATATGGATATATAGATAGATATGGATGATATAAACAAATGAGTGAGGATTCAAACAACTAATCTGCTACACGGAAGATAGATCAGCACAGCTCCCCGGCAGCGGCGCCAAAAATTTGATGCGTGCCAAACAGTCAAGCTAAATCACACAAGCCCGCCACTTGTGAATGGCGGACCGTAACCAGCTTAAAACTGCTCAAGCACGAAATCAATGAAGATCTGAGGAGTATAGGGTCTCCCCGTCGTTATGTCCCAAATGAGCTATGCAATGGATCAATCAACGAATAGTGATCGAGAAATTTGAACGAAAAAGGAAGTTGAGATTATTATAACTACAGAAATATCAAACAAACACAAAGGCTTAAATGCAAATTAAAGGAAATTAAAAAGATAAAATCTATTAAATAAACGCTATCACTATAATTAAAATGATGTTTTTGTTTTTATGATTTTATAAAACTAAAATCAAAATCTACGTGACGTACAACTAAAAACGTGAAACTAAATCAATATTAACCCTAAAAATATGAAAATGAAGTTTTTACAATCCTAATGATATAAGAAAATTTATAGAAAAAGAAAATTATTTTTTATAACTAATTATCTAATTAAAAACTATTTTTAACTATTAATTAATTACCTAAAATACAAGAAAATGTGAAATAAAGCTAGAAAAATAAAATTAAGACTTAGAAAAATCTAAAATATCAAAAGAGAATTTTCAAAACTATTTTTGTAATTTTCTGATTATTTTTCTATTTTCTAGGAATTTTAAACTATTAAATACTAATTAAATTACTAAAAATTACCAAATAAACTATGAAAAATATGGAAAATTACTTTTTTAACTTTTTATATTTATCTAAACCTGAGAAAATTGAAAAATTATTTTTTTGAACCTTTTCTTAATTTTTTGTATTAAAGGCTAATTAAAAAGTACTAAAAACTAATTAAAATCAAGAAAAATAGCAAAACAGCTAGGAAAAATCTGAAAATTTCAGGAAAACTCTAAAATAATGTTAAGAAGCTAGGAAAAATGGAAAAACAGTGTGCTATGTGGAAGAAAATGAAACTGATGGATCAAGTGCTTGTGAATAAGCACTAAATTAAGCCAAATGAGCCAAACAAGCAACCCACTGATCACAGAAGCTATAATATACTAAATTAACCAAATTTCAACTAAAAACAATAAGCTCCAAGCACTGGATTACAGGATACAAAGATTTGGTGATTTAAGTGTATAAGCTAAAACAGTTTTAAGTACTAACTTGCAGTCAACAAATAAGCACCCAAATAAGCTAAGAAGCAGAATCCAATTGTTGATACCTAAACTAGACCTAAGTAGCTACTTGAAACCAAAAGACCAGAACTAGGAAGCCTCTAATGAATCCTGTGCAAGCTTGCACAAGACCTGAGAAAACTCAGTGTCAGCTGAGCCCTGTGAGCAGGGCTCTAGGGCCTTACTTTGAGCTTTAGCACAAGCTTATCCAGAAAGCTTAAGATAGAAACAGGTATTAGGTCTTAAATACCACCTAGCCAACTGCTTGTAAACCAAAAATCAGTACCTAAAAAGCTTTAATGAGTCCTATGCAGAAGCTGCAACTTCTGCATAAAACCAATTTTTTTGACATTTTGACTTTTTGAAAACCAGTTACCAGTTGACTTTGGTGAAGTTTTGATCCAATTTAATGACTGATATTGATCTCTTTTGATGAAATGAACACAAAATAAGCACTGTGTAAGACTTTTAAACACAAGACAAGGTCTTTCAAATCCAAATCCACAACAGTGGACAAGTGAGACAGATTCAAGAGAAACTCTGACTTTTAGAGTAAAACTTGTGTAAATGAAGACTCAAATGACTTGATTAGTGATATTAAAAACTAAAGCACTGAAAAACTTAGATCAAAACAACCTTGGAAACAGTTTTAGTAGGCTAACCAAACACCCCTTTTTTCAACTGTTATGCAATTAAAATGGTACAGCAACTGATTAAACTAGCACTACTGACCAAACTAAGTTTAACTAACCTAGATACTACTGTTCGAACAGGTTTTAACTAATTAAAGCTACAAATACATATTATGCATAAGAACCTTGAATTGACTTACAACTTGTCCAATAGCCACTATGGCTTGCCAATCAGTGAAACCAAGAACTCTAACCTATCCAATTCAACCCACTAGTCCTAAATCAACCCACATCCAGCTCTGCATCACCCCTTGACCAATTCCATTGCCAAATTGACCCTGTTTGACTTCTGTTGACCAAGAACCAAAATGTATTGAAACTTTAATATTAGGCTTGTAAAAAGCTATAAATAGCTTATAGAAGCATGTTTGAGATTATAACTAGGCTTTTTGAGACTTTAACAACAGAATTTAATATGGAAAACTGCAACAGTTGAGATAAAATTGGAAATGTGAACAAAGGCTTAAATTAAGACTTGATAATAGTTTGAATACACTGAAACTACTAAGTTGAGTACAAAATAACTTGAAAATACACTTAAGAAACTAATTAAAGCATAATTATATTAAAACGACATACATTTTTGTAAAAACTAAACTAACTACTTTTCTTCTTGCTTCTCTCCTTCTTTTATGCATAAAAATACTCTCCACGTGTTCTCGAGCAAATCCCAACATAAATCTGAGCCTTTGGATGTCTTTTGAGCCATCTTGGCCATTGGATGAATTTGGCGGAAAATCCGGTTTTGATATCAGAGACAGGTAAAGGTCTTGCATTAAATGCATTGAGAGGTTGGTGAGGAGGGGGGAGACAATATGTGAAGTAGGGTGGACTGGTAGGTAGGTTGGTGGCTGGTGGTGGGAGCAGACAGAGTTGTCGGGGAAGACAAGGCGGGGGCGGGTTTGTTTATGTTTAAATATTGGGTTGGTCGGGTTAAGGGTTTGGACCGGGGGTTTTTAGTTGGGCTTGGATATATTAATAGGTCCGTTTGGTTTGTTTAGGATTAATAAACACAAGGACCATATTTGCAACTTCTCAAAACCAAAGGACCAGTTCTGTAATTTATGAAAAGTAGTCAAAGGACTAGTCTTGCCAAGTTTTAATAATCCAAGGGCTAATTTAAACATTTTTGAAACTCCAAGGATTAATTTTGAACAATTTAAAAGCCCAGGGACCAAAACTGTAACTTTCTCAAAACTTTTAGATTTTCCACCAAAGGACTAAATATGACAATTTGTGATTACAAAAGGACCTTTGGTGACTTTTCTTTTGAAATTTGGGCTCAGGGACTATTTTTGACAATTTTAGAAACTTGGGGGACTAAAACTGCAATTTTTGCAAATTTGATATGTTTTTCATCTGATTTTGATATTTTTGCATTTAAAACACATAAAACACTGATTTGTGATATTTTGATCATTTTGATGTGTTTCTGAGTGTTTTCAGATGATTTTGCAGTTTATTTTGTACAAAAATGATGAGTATTTACACACTCATCAAAAACGCATCAATGAAATGTCAAATTTTCAAATACAAACAAGAGATTGAACAGTTTGTAACACCCTCAAATTTCGTGATACGCATCGGAATTCAAGTTGGATGTTACTTCATGGCACAACAGTTATAACAATAGAAAACGAACCCTAATTGAGTCATTTTAAAAGATTTATCATTCGATTTATATAAATATCAGAGTTTAAAAAACGAGGTCCCAGTGGTTTTACCGTTTATTAAATAACTTTTTGAATGATAATATAGCCTTCTTGAGTATTCGTGCCCTTCCGTGCCATCCTCGTAAATTATGAACCTGAGATAAACATGCTAAAAATGTCAACACAAAGGTTGGTGAGTTCATAGAGTTTATAGATAAAACAATTGAGTTCAATACTTTCGAGTTTGAGCGATTATTGTAATAAATACAAATATCGATGAAATAAGTAGTGGGTTACGTTGTTATCCACCCATAGTTTGTTTGTTTAGTAATCAGTTGAACACAAGTTTTAAGGTTGGGTCATGTTGTTGTACTGCAACATTTGTATCATTGCAGTACCGTATTATTGCTCTAAGCCTCATGATACGCAAACCTTAACAGTACGACATCATAGTAATGAACTAATGATGTAAGTTACTGACATCATAGAGATGATGTAAGTAACAAGGCCCTCGGGTAGGAGTTTGCCAACTTCCTATGGGGTTCTCAAATAAAGTGCACTTGGCTACTTATCCAGCAACACAAGTGGGGCGTCAACTGCCAATAGATCTATTCACTATATTCGCGTTCACTCTGTGGAAAACTAGAAGGGGGTGTTGAATAGTTTTACCAATTTAAAACTTTCTTTTAAATATTTAGATCGACTTATGTCAATCTATTTGGTTGTTTATGTTGGACGTTGATAGAGAGATATATAAACGTGTAATGAAAGATAAAGAGTAAGAAGCACATCACCACGACACAAGTTATTTATAGTGGTTCGGCTACAAGGACACCTTCCTTTCCATACTCCACTCCTCGAGTCACCTACTCGAGATTTCGTAAGCACTACACCAACTCCTTATGGCGGAAAAGCCTTCACAACGTCGGTTAACCTTTTTCCGGTACAAAGCTAAATACCGAGTTCTTTCACACCAAGGCGAACCACACCTATCTGCTAAGCAGAACCTTTACAAAAGGTATGCAATGACTTTGACAATGCATCATATTTCAAGTTTAAGAGGTTCTAACACTAATATATCAAATGAGATCGAGCTCACAAATAACAAAGAGGTTTATCAAAATTAACAAGCACTATTCAAGAAACTCAAAACCTAATTATGATCTAGATTAGTAAATCGTTTGTATTAACAATGGCGTGCAGAGTAGATGATGGTGTTCAAGACAATAGGGTTGTTTTAGCCAACGGAAGCAATGAACTATGTATAGTCATTACGGATGGTGATTAGCATAGAATGAACTTCGTCCATGAAGTCATGTAGCTCTTCTCGATCAAAGCAAGATAATCACTTGATGAGGCAAGTGGTTGTGATTAACTAAAAGAAAATTTTATTTTACAACTTGTTTGATTAGTAATCCTAAGACAATGTAAAGTATTTCCATTGTAAACTTACTTTAGGAAAACATAGGAGTATAAATTTCCCAAGTGAGAGAATGAATATGAGACTGTTACTAGCGGTGCTTAATTACGGCTAAACACGACCATTTTTACGGGTGATTCCACATACCCAACTTCTATCAAGGAAGCAATTCAACCGTTAGGTCAAATTGAGTTTCTAGTGCAATAAGTTCTCCAATATTCATTCTCAAGTTAGGAAAATTTATATTCCTACAATGGCCTATCGAAGAGTAACAATGATGATACTTTGCTTCGTTTAATATTATACTTGAGACAAATAAGGTGACGAAGGCGTCATGTTAAAAATAAGTTTAAAAGTTGTCCATATGGTAAACAACAAAAAATGGTTGGATGAGCTAGTTCAACATATGTTGTTGGAAAGCTTTGAGTTTGGACTTTCGGATATGAACAATTATATTTGCGTTGCAAAATAATTTACTTGAGTATATCGGATGAAATAATCAAGTTGTCAATCCTACTATGAAGCTTGGAGAGCGATCATGAAAAGGAAAATGGGAGAGTACATCATCAACACAAGTGTAGGTTATGATCCGATGTACATTCTTGTTGTTTTTAGAAAATGATACAAGAACAAAGGAAATCATATAAGCACATATGACAAACTCAATCAAAAATCCATTTAGTGTGTTATATGTTTTAAACATTTTTCAACCTATATGACTTATCTAAATATCTAAACTAACATTTTCGATACAACTAGATGTTATCCCAAACACTCCTTCAAATAGCACATTGATTAGTAGAATATTACTAAATCGACAAACAAGAGAATGAATAGCAAGGTAAGAAAACCACATATGCTATTCAATCAAACAAGCACAAAAGCTATTTGAGATAAGCAAATAATCAAGTAATGCAACGAAGACAATTTATCATTTAGCATAGCATACGAAAGTTCTTTTCATCGCTTTGTGTTAAATATAAACATGTATACCAAGCTTGATTAGTTTCTTTTATATTTATAAATATGATCAAAACCTTAATTTCAATAGAGGACACATTGTTATTCAAAAGCGAAAACATCCGTCTCCAATTAGATCAAAAGTTTGTGCAAAAGTTATGACCGAAAAATGACTTTCTAGTATAAATCAATGATTCTGTAAATTATTGTTTTGAATCAGTTTATGAAATCATTTTTAAATGAAAGTAGACTCAAATACCTTTAAAACGATAGGTGGCACGACTTCTAACGACTTACGGTTAAAAAGTTATGAATTTTTGAAATTCAGAAAAAAAACTGTCTTCTGTACCACGGATCCCTTGCTTGAGGGATCCGTCCAGTGCAACCTGAGGGATCTGCGGATCTGACACAGAATTACAAAAATGTACGTTTTGACCCGACAAAAAGGTTTAGTCTTTGTAGACTTTTTAGTGAAGTTATATTACCCATTTTTACCTTTATTCAAATTTGATTAACAAGATATCTAACAACAAAGCTTCCAAGAAAAAAAATCACTAAAACACTTTTCATATTATGCTTATTATAAGATAGAAGCATATATCACCATTTTGTCCACAAGCAATTTAGCACGTTTTTGAAAAAAAATGTAACTAAGAAAACATACCTTTGCTCTATCCCCTTTTTTATGGTTTTAGAAACCATAGACGCGAAATACTTCATGATCTTCTAAGATACCCCAATCCTTTGCTATATTCCCTTTTTATGGTTTTAGAAACCATAGACGCGAAATACTTCATGATCTTCTAAGATACCCAAATCCTAGTATGAAGACTTCTCAAAGGAAAATGTTAGATTGATCTATCACTATCCAACATATGATGATTTCTAAAAACACGACTTTTTGTTTTAAGAAATTCCCTTCTTTGTAGTTTTCAAACATACACGGATCATATCAAGTTTTCAAAGTACAATATACAAAAAAAAAACTTGGTAACGAAGCTCTGATACCAATTGTGGAAAACTAGAAGGGGGGTTGAATAGTTTTACCAATTTAAAACTTCCTTTTAAATATTTAGATCGACTTATGTCAATCTATTTGGTTGTTTATGTTGGACGTTGATAGATAGATATATAAACGTGTAATGAAAGATAAAGAGTAAGAAGCACATCACCACGACACAAGTTATTTATAGTGGTTCGGCTACAAGGACACCTTCCTTGCCCTACTCCACTCCCCGAGTCACCTACTCGAGAGTTCGTAAGCACTACACCAACTCCTTATGGCGGAGAAGCCTTCACAATTCGCTTAACTTTTTTCCGGTACAAAGCTAAATACCGAGTTCTTTCAAACCAAGGCGAACCACACCTAACACAACGTCGCCTACCCTTTATACGGTGCTAGGCTAACCACCGAGTTCTTTCACACCTTAGGAGAACTAATCCTATCACAACGTCGCCTACCCTTTATTAGGTACTAGGCTAAGCACATAGTTCCATTATGGAGGAACTACTACCCTTCACGACACAACACCTAATATCAAGGAGATCAATTCCTTGTTACACCTTCATCAAGGATATCACCATCCTTGGAAACAAACAAACAAATACTTATATGTATAACGATGCACCTCATCGATTATACGACCTAGGCATTCTTCCCAAATGCGACTTGATTTGATTCTTCGGCATCCTTCACTAATGCCTTTGACACAACGCTTGGCACCCTTCACTAATGCCTTTGACACAACGCTTGGCACCCTTCACTAATGCCTTCGTCTTGACACCTATAGCATTCTTCACTAATGCTCTTGACACGAACGATAAGCATCTTTCTAATGCTTTCTTCTTGACACTTTCGACATCCTTCACTAATGCCTTCAATCCAACATCTATGAAGAAAGGAAGAACTATCAACAAGAGAACTTCAGTTGTCTTGATGATGACGAAGCATGGCAACTCTTGGACTTGAGCTTGCTCGACTTCAAGAAGTGGTGATCTTGCCTTTAAAAGGAACCTAGAAGATCACACAAAAACAAAAGACAAACTACATAGATCTCTTGGATCTGAGGTTAGAGAGATCTAAAACTTGGAGAGAGTATATGTGAAGTGGTGAGCTAAAAGGAGAGAAATGGCTCACTATTTATAGAGAAAATTCTCTACTGTTCCCCGGATCCCACGGATCCCTTCCACAAGGGATCCAGCTAGCACAAAGCCAGGGATCCGTGGAACGCTCCTCTTTACCCATGGGTATTTTGGTTATGGGTCATGGGTCATGGGTTGATCCATGGATCTTTGGCTAGATACAATGTATCTCTTGAGTGCTCACCAAGGGTTCAAAGTATCTAGACATTCTCTTGAGTACTCACCAAGGGTTCAATGTATCTAGACATTGGGTATGGGTCAATACCATGGGTTATGGATATTATCCATATATGATATAAGCATGATGTCATGCAATGGGTTATGGGTCAAGCTAAATGGATTATGGGCTTTGGGTTGTACCCAACTACATTCAATGTATTTGCCCAATGGGTTATGATACTTAAGTTTCTACCCATTTATATTACCCAATATACTACATACTAGTTATGTGTATATTTTACCCAAATATGTAAAGACTAGTTGTTGTACATATGTAATATTAAATCATAAAATCACTTATACTTGTTTTAGTGTTTTATGTGAAAATGTGAATATGTTAGAAACTATTAGTTCAAACCATTTACGTATTTTATTTGTTTCGTTAAAATGATTTTACGTTTGTTATCGACAAAACATTAGAAGATCGTAAAATATAAATAAACGTTTTTACGGCTTATTTGTATTAACAATCTCCCCCTTTTTGTTGATGACAAAATATAAAATTATTTTAAGGAAAAGCTAAAATTCGTAAAAGTTTGAATTTGTAGTTTTTACTTTTTCTCCCCCTTTTTGTCGAAACAAAAAGAGCCTTGAAAGAAAGCAACACATTGTTTTTTTAAGAAAAACGTGTGAAAGAAATAAAAAGAGGTAGAGAGCAAGTAACGGGAAAGGATCTCGTCTTTACTCCCCTTTGACGAGTCCATCCCTAGGTAAGGGCGTCAAGAAAGTAATACTAATCTAGTTTGTTTGCTACTAAGTTTGCAAAAGATTTCGTCTAAGTGACGAATGTGCTCCCCCTTGATGATTGCAATTTTGCAAAGGGATGTAATCCTAATATTGCAAGTAATTTGCAATGAATTATTTTGACACAAAGCTCCCCCTAGTTTTAGGGTGTCAAAAGGCTTCAAGTGTAGATTGAATAACTACAAAACAAAGGTTAGAAAACAAGTATAATGCACAATTTCCTGCATATGTGATCCAAGTTAGTTGAAAAATAGTTTTCTGTCTCACGGATCCCACGGTTCCCTCCTAGTAGGGATCCGTCTAGGCAATTTTGAGGGATCCGTATAGCTGATGATTAAATTCAGCAATGGTGATGTAACAAGTAATGTTAACATCAAAATGAGATATGTATTCAACCAACAAACATATACTCAATGCAATATGGCAAGTAAACTATCATTCAATAAAACATAAGAGATGATCAACAAATCTCTAAAAACTAAGAGAATGATTTAGCCATATTCTAATAATACTAATAAGTGACCAAAGCTTAAGAAGCAACAAAGTGCTTGAGTCTAGGGATGAGTAGACTTGTTGATTTGGTCCAATCTTTCAAGAAGATAATTAAACATGAAATGCAACTCATTTTGTACTTCTTGAACAAGTCCTTGGGTGATTAGACAATTAGAGCAATTATTGTCTTGATTAGGAACAGGATGTTTTGAGGAGGTTCTACAAATGATGGTGGAGGTACATTGAGTAATTTAGGATGAGGTTCTACTAGGAATGAGAGTGGTGGTAATGGAAATTCCTCCATATGATCAAGTCCTTGGTGGTTCCTTGTTTCCAACAATGGACTAGTTGGTGATGTAGGTGGTTCCTATTTTAACGAGAAGGTTGGTGAATGAGAAGTTTTCGGTGGTGAATGCTCTAATGAATAGAGAGAGGCTCGGTAAAGGAGTGTAGTCCATGCTCTAGGAATGAAGGTTTAGACGTTTTGCTAGAACTAGGTACATTTGGTTTAGAGCTCGATGATCCCTTTTCTAACCTAAGAGGTTTAATGCTACTTATTACGGTTCTCTTGGCAATTGTTGATTTGGTTTGTTGAGGTGAGATTCTAGCACTATTATCTCTTACGGATGATGATTCGGTGGATGGGAAGTCCTACCATTTGTGGGTTTAACCGAAGATGATTCGGTTGAGGAAATTTCGTGTACAACACGAGCAAGTTTCTTGGGTGGTTCTTGGTTGGATGAGTTAGCACTAGGAGCTTTCCTCATGATGAAATGACTAAGGAAAAGGTTTCTAAATGCTGAGAATTATGTTGTGTTTGATGACTAAGGGATTCTAGGAAGATGACTTATAAAGGGAAGGATTTAGCAAGTGCATTCAAGACTTAAATCTCTAATATCCTTTGGAATGTGATGATTAGTATGCACAAGGTTGAAGTTCAGAGTTTCACTGATCTAGGAACTCATTTAAGATGAGATGGAGTGTTTGAGTTAGGAAGATGAGTTGAAATGATTGTTTTAGCAATGTTAGACATAAACTGTCATCCGGATCCCACGGTTCCTTCCTCAGAGGGATCCGTCTAGGCTAATCCTAGGGATCCGACTTTCAGTAGTTGTGAAAGAGTGGAAATGATGTTTCTAAGATCTAAGACCTATATCATCTTGAGTGTTTCAGTCCTCCTAAGTGTTTTAAATGAAGGGGTGCTTGAGTACTTGAAGGTAATGAGTGATGTAGCTAATGATTGTTATTTATGGGAGGATTTGGAACTTTCAAGAGTACCAATGGATGAGCAAGGATGACACTAAAGATTTTTAAAGCTAGATGTGAGGGATCATGTGAGAATGATGAGTGATCATAGAGAGCGGAAGAGTAATGGATTAAGGTTAAAATGATAGATCTACAAGCGTCTTAGAGTGTGATCTAGGTGAGTTGAGTAGGAAAGGATCTACTTAACTTGATAAGGACTTAATTTGTCTTAAGAAACTATGTTTAGCTTAGTGTGAGGTGTTCTAAGGACATGATTGAAATACAATGATTTCAATTGCATTTTCTGTTTGCCGGATCCCACGGTTCCCTAAGAGTAGAGATCCGTCAAGCACAAATTTTGGGATCCGTCTATCTGCTAAGCATAACCTTTACAAAAGGTATGCAATGACTTTGACAATGCATCATATTTCAAGTTTAAGAGGTTCTAACACTAATATATCAAATGAGATCGAGCTCACAAATAACAAAGAGGTTTATCAAAATTAACAAGCACTATTCAAGAAACTCAAAACCTAATTATGATCTAGATTAGTAAATCGTTTGTATTAACAATGGCGTGCAGAGTAGATGATGGTGTTCAAGACAATAGGGTTGTTTTAGCCAACGGAAGCAATGAACTATGTATAGTCATTACGGATGGTGATTAGCATAGAATGAACTTCGTCCATGAAGTCATGTAGCTCTTCTCGATCAAAGCAAGATAATCACTTGATGAGGCAAGTGGTTGTGATTAACTAAAAGAAAATTTTATTTTACAACTTGTTTGATTAGTAATCCTAAGACAATGCAAAGTATTTCCTTTGTAAACTTACTTTAGGAAAACATAGGAGTATAAATTTCCCAAGTGAGAGAATGAATATGAGACTGTTACTAGCGGTGCTCAATTACGGCTAAACACGACCATTTTTACGGGTGATTCCACATACCCAACTTCTATCAAGGAAGCAATTCAACCGTTAGGTCAAATTGAGTTTCTAGTGCAATAAGTTCTCCAATATTCATTCTCTAGTTAGGAAAATTTATATTCCTACAATGGCCTATCGAAGAGTAACAATGATGATACTTTGCTTCGTTTAATATTATACTTGAGACAAATAAGGTGACGAAGGCGTCATGTTAAAAATACGTTTAAAAGTTGTCCATATGGTAAACAAAAAAAAATAGTTGGATGAGCTAGTTCAACATATGTTGTTGGAAAGCTTTGAGTTTGGACTTTCGGATATGAACAATTATATTTGCGTTGCAAAATAATTTACTTGAGTATATCGGATGAAATAATCAAGTTGTCAATCCTACTATGAAGCTTGGAGAGCGATCATGAAAAGGAAAATGGGAGAGTACATCATCAACACAAGTGTAGGTTATGATCCGATGTACATTCTTGTTGTTTTTAGAAAATGATACAAGAACAAAGGAAATCATATAAGTACATATGACAAACTCAATCAAAAATCCATTTAGTGTGTTATATGTTTTAAACATTTTTCAACCTATATGACTTATCTAAATATCTAAACTAACATTTTCGATACAACTAGATGTTATCCCAAACACTCCTTCAAATAGCACATTGATTAGTAGAATATTACTAAATCGACAAACAAGAGAATGAATAGCAAGGTAAGAAAACTACATATGCTATTCAATCAAACAAGCACAAAAGCTATTTGAGATAAGCAAATAATCAAGTAATGCAACGAAGACAATTTATCATTTAGCATAGCATACGAAAGTTCTTTTCATCGCTTTGTGTTAAATATAAACATGTATACCAAGCTTGATTAGTTTCTTTTATATTTATAAATATGATCAAAACCTTAATTTCAATAGAGGACACATTGTTATTCAAAAGCGAAAACATCTGTCTCCAATTAGATCAAAAGTTTGGCAAAAGTTATGACCGAAAAATGACTTTCTAGTATAAATCAATGATTCTGTAAATTATTGTTTTGAATCAGTTTATAAAATCATTTTTAAATGAAAGTAGACTCAAATACCTTTAAAACGATAGGTGGCACGACTTCTAACGACTTACGGTTAAAAAGTTATGAATTTTTGAAATTCAGAAAAAAAAACTGTCTTCTGTACCACGGATCCCACGGATCCCTTGCTTGAGGGATCCGTCCAGTGCAACCTGAGGGATATGCGGATCTGACACAGAATTACAAAAATGTACGTTTTGACCCGACAAAAAGGTTTAGTCTTTGTAGACTTTTTAGTGAAGTTATATTACCCATTTTTACCTTTATTCAAGCTTGATTAACAAGATATCTAACAACAAAACTTCAAAGAAAAAAAATCACTAAAACACTTTTCATATTATGCTTATTATAAGATAGAAGCATATATCACCATTTTGTCCACAAGCAATTTAGCACGTTTTTGAAAAAAAATGTAACTAAGAAAACATACCTTTGCTCTATCCCCTTTTTTATGGTTTTAGAAACCATAGACGCGAAATACTTCATGATCTTCTAAGATACCCCAATCCTTTGCTATATTCCCTTTTTATGGTTTTAGAAACCATAGACGCGAAATACTTCATGATTTTCTAAGATACCCAAATCCTAGTATGAAGACTTCTCAAAGGAAAATGTTAGAATGATCTATCACTATCCAACATATGATGATTTCTAAAAACATGACTTTTTGTTTTAAGAAATTCCCTTCTTTGTAGTTTTCAAACATACACGGATCATATCAAGTTTTCAAAGTACAATATACAAAAAAAAACTTGGTAACGAAGCTCTGATACCAATTGTGGAAAACTAGAAGGGGGGGGGTTGAATAGTTTTACCAATTTAAAACTTCCTTTTAAATATTTAGATCGACTTATGTCAATCTATTTGGTTGTTTATGTTGGACGTTGATAGATAGATATATAAACGTGTAATGAAAGATAAAGAGTAAGAAGCACATCACCACGACACAAGTTATTTATAGTGGTTCGGCTACAAGGACACCTTCCTTGCCCTACTCCACTCCCCGAGTCACCTACTCGAGAGTTCGTAAGCACTACACCAACTCCTTATGGCGGAGAAGCCTTCACAACGTTGCTTAACCTTTTTCCGGTACAAAGCTAAATACCGAGTTCTTTCAAACCAAGGCGAACCACACCTAACACAAGGTCGCCTACCCTTTATACGGTGCTAGGCTAACCACCGAGTTCTTTCACACCTTAGGAGAACTAATCCTATCACAACGTCGCCTACCCTTTATTAGGTATTAGGCTTAGCACCTAGTTCCATTATGGAGGAACTACTACCCTTCACGACACAACACCTAATATCAAGGAGATCAATTCCTTGTTACACCTTCATCAAGGATATCACCATCCTTGGAAACAAACAAACAAATACTTATATGTATAACGATGCACCTCATCGATTATACGACCTAGGCATTCTTCCCAAATGCGACTTGATTCGATTCTTCGGCATCCTTCACTAATGCCTTTGACACAACGCTTGGCACCCTTCACTAATGCCTTTGGCACAACGCTTGGCACCCTTCACTAACGCCTTCGTCTTGACACCTATAGCATTCTTCACTAATGCTCTTGACACGAACGATAAGCATCTTTCTAATGCTTTCGTCTTGACACTTTCGACATCCTTCACTAATGCCTTCAATCCAACATCTATGAAGAAAGGAAGAACTATCAACAAGAGAACTTCAGTTGTCTTGATGATGACGAAGCATGGCAACTCTTGGACTTGAGCTTGCTCGACTTCAAGAAGTGGTGATCTTGCCTTTAAAAGGAACCTAGAAGATCACACAAAAACAAAAGACAAACTACATAGATCTCTTGGATCTGAGGTTAGAGAGATCTAAAACTTGGAGAGAGTATATGTGAAGTGGTGAGCTAAAAGGAGAGAAATGGCTCACTATTTATAGAGAAAATTCTCTACTGTTCCCCGGATCCCACGGATCCCTTCCACAAGGGATCCAGCTAGCACAAAGCCAGGGATCCGTGGAACGCTCCTCTTTACCCATGGGTATTTTGGTTATGGGTCATGGGTCATGGGTTGATCCATGGATCTTTGGCTAGATACAATGTATCTCTTGAGTGCTCACCAAGGGTTCAAAGTATCTAGACATTCTCTTGAGTACTCACCAAGGGTTCAATGTATCTAGACATTGGGTATGGGTCAATACCATGGGTTATGGATATTATCCATATATGATATAAGCATGATGTCATGCAATGGGTTATGGGTCAAGCTCAATGGATTATGGGCTTTGGGTTGTACCCAACTACATTCAATGTATTTGCCCAATGGGTTATGATACTTAAGTTTCTACCCATTTATATTACCCAGTATACTACATACTAGTTATGTGTATATTTTACCCAAATATGTAAAGACTAGTTGTTGTACATATGTAATATTAAATCATAAAATCACTTATACTTGTTTTAGTGTTTTATGTGAAAATGTGAATATGTTAGAAACTATTAGTTCAAACCATTTACGTATTTTATTTGTTTCGTTAAAATGATTTTACGTTTGTTTTCGACAAAACATTAGAAGATCGTAAAATATAAATAAACGTTTTTACGGCTTATTTGTATTAACACACTCGCAAGTGATTAATGGCTCATGATAGAGGGACTTTTAGTGGCAATAGTGTATAACTTAGGCAATAACAATCAGGATCGCATACAGATATTACTTGTGTTCAGGTTTGTTACAAAACGTATAAAGTGTGGTTATGAACTCATAGTAGTATGTAAAAGTTTTAGAATACTTGTGAAAGTAAAAACGAGTAGTTAAGCATGTATCTCCCCCAAAACAGTTTAAAAGAAAGTAAATGTAGGGGCCATGAACTCACAGTAATATGTAAAAGTTTTTAGAGTACTTATAAAAGTGAAAGCAATTAGTTGAGCATGTATCACCCCCAAAGAGTTTATAAAACAATTCAACGAGTAAAAGTGGGGCTATGAACTCACAGTAATATGTAAAAGTATAAAGTACTTTTGAATGTAAATGAAAATAGTTGAGCATGTATCTCCCCCAAAAATAGTATAAAACAATTGAAAATGGGGCTATGAAACTCACCTTGGTGGTACATTAGTTTGGCTGGAAAACTAATCAAGCTCTAAGAGTAGATTATTCTGATACGAGACCTGGGTTGGTATGTCAAGTTTCAGTATGCTTGTTTATGTTCACGACTTTAGATTTAGTATTCATACAATGAATAGATTGTTGGAAAACTTTATAGTAATGGTTAAGTGTCGATAATTATATATTGACTCCTTTGAGTGAAAATTTTTATAACGTGGAAAGGTTTAACGAGAAAGGATAAAAGATAAGGTTTATAGCCGTTTGATTATGCTAACGTTAGTATTTATAAGTTTGATTTATTCAAATGTGTTTGTGAAAATATTTCGTGTGTTGAGTTTTATCAAAACCGAACCAAAACGAGTTAAAAACATATTCTCGAGAAAACATGAAAATGTTACACTTTATACCCTTATAGTTTTAAGTATTGACAATTCATACCATCGAACTTTCTTAAAATGACAATTTATACCCTCAAACTTTCAAAAAATGACAACTTTTATCCCTCAACTTTGGTGAAATGACAGTTTCTACCCATTAGTTTTGAAAATGACAATTTATACCCCTATGTCTCATGTTGATTACAATTTAGTCCTTGTTATTAAAGAAATATAGAGTTTTGACAATAATTACTCTTAAGCGCTATTCGACTTTATATACATAGTCCTTTATTCATTTTTGTTGTGTTTTCGATTTAGAAAAAGGCATGGCTGGTTATGACTTACTAAAATAAGTTATTATAAGTTTGAAAATAAGTTGAAAACAGCTTATTAGCTTATGTTTTGGCTTATTGGTTTTAAAAGAATTAAAAAGGTATGTTTGGTTTTTGTTACGAAAGGCCTAAAAGAAAATTTAATAAAGACAAGGCCTTGCGAGATTTTTACGACGTTCTTAATCCTTTAAAATATTTGGTAGGTGATCTATCTAATGGTTTAGATTTGAAGTTCTAAGCTTTTATGGTTTGGTTGCAATAATTTTTCAAAGTGAGGGGGTTGAGGCGTTTTTCAATAAAGAGGGTGTTTGTTCTTAAACTCGATAAGCCCAAAAGAGATTTAAATAAAAGCAAGACAATGAGAGATTTTTACAACGTTCTTGGGGTTTTAGAAACTTAGTTGTACCCTCTTTAAAATGGCATAAGCCGTTTGTTTTATGGATGCTCGGTTTAGGAGAAAATAATTATTAAAAATGGGTGTTTGGAGCGTTTTTGACAAGGGGTGTTTGGGTTTTATATGATAGCTGTTACGGTTTTGGCTAAATTTTGACTTCGTTTTACACTTTCCGGACCCGTGCTCCTGAGTTTTTGAAGAAAACGTCGTTCCGGACAACTTTCGTACTTTAACTTTTTGATGATTCGTACCGGAAATGCCCCAAAAATACACATCAGTTTGTTAACAGAAAGTTTTTGACAGATTCATATTTTTAGTTTCGTAAATTTCTTTTGATCATAACTTTTGACTCGGGTGTCCGTTTTGGTTGATTCAAAAGGCCATGATTTTGGTTTGATCTTGTCTATCATTTATAAGTGCTAAATAAAAGTATGGAAGAGATTAAAAAGGCTTGGGGACTTACAAACTTAGAGAACTCGGTTTAGAAGAAAAATGCCCAAAGTGATTTCAAGTTTGGAACCAAGCTTTTCAAAGCTTAAAGATTTTGCCCAAATCATCCTTCTCCTTTCTCTTAAAACTCGGTAGATGGTAGAGTATGTGTTTGTTGTAAGTTAGCAAGTGAGACCCAAATCATCCTTCTCCTTTCTCTTAAAACTCAGTAGATGGGAGAGTATGTGTTTGTTGTAAGTTAGCAAGTGAGGGATGAGAAGAAATGGTGGAATGGGCTCAATATTTATAGAGAAATTTCTAAGGCTTCCATGGTTAATATTGTTACAAGTCATGGCTTTATTGGCAAAAATTAGACATGTTGATGTGTATATCTTAGGGTGTAAACACATCCTTCTTTGTATGCAAGTAGCTAGACATGGTGATGTGGTTAGCCATGGTTTAAACAAGTCTCTTGGTTAATATTTGTACACATCTCATTGTATATAAGCTTAGGGAACATAGTGATGTGTTTAGTTTAGTATTTGAACATGTATGTAAGCTAGTCTAAGTTAGGTTAGGCTTAGTTTGTTTATTTGTTTTTAAGGAATTAAACATGATGAAGTGTTTTCAAAATGTCCATGTTTTAGGTTCAAGGTTCGAATGATTTTAAAGGATACACATATGCTTAGCTTGACATTTTTTACTAGGGTTTGAAAGTCTAGGAGACATGGTGAGGTAGTAAGTTATGTGGCTTATTTTGAGCCTTATCAAGGTTTAATGGTTTTACAAAAAGGTTAGGGCTCATTTGGTTGGTGTTTGGTTCAATTTGAACTAAAGAGAGACCATGATTTGTTTTGTGCCTTAGGGTGTAGTACCATAGTTTAGTTATGGTTGTACCTAGGATTTAGAAGTGTAGGAAACTTAGTTAGGGTGTTAGGTTAGGTTTAGTTAACTTTACTTAGTTTTATGAAAAGTATAGATTTTAGTTCTATGCATTAAGTACTTGTACCACAAGCATTAAAGACTTGTACCTTAGACTTGTAAATTATAAGATAATCAAATTTAAAGGCTTGTGCATTATAGGGTTGTACCTTGTGCTTAAAAGTAGGTACATTGAGGTTATAATGTAATTTATATAAGTATAAAACTTTTATTCATTAAAGACTTGTACATAAGCTTGAAAGACTTGTACATTTACATTTTATAAAAATCATGTATAAATTAATTAGGGTTTGTGATTTCGTTAACATACAATCATAGTTTTGTAAATTAGGGCTTGTAACGGGAAATATCATAAAGTTAGGTTTTCGTGCTTTAAAAACTTGTACACTAGGTATAAAATGTTGTACTTTAGTTTTTATGATTTGATTGTGTAAAATCATTGTTTATAATAAATTAGGGTTTCGTGAAAACTCTAATGAACAACAAACGTTTAGTTTGTACGTTTAAAAATCGTATGTTAACGAATAGCGTAAAGTGGTAAATAAAAGTTGAAAATTTGTATAGTTTAACATATAAGGATGTTTGATAATGTGAGTTACGTCACATTAGCTAGAGGTTGTGACCAAATAAATTGATAACATTTGAAAAACAATTTGTACATAGAAAAAGGATAAGTATCCTTTCGTTAGGATATTATATTAATTTAATACGAGGCGAAATTTATCGGTGGTTACAGTCTCACCCCTTTAAATGGAATCTCGTCCCAAAATTCAGTCCGTGTTAAGTGTTAAGGGTGAAATGTGGTTTCACTTGTGAAAGCTTATAAGTTAGAGTTTATTGTTTTACATGTTAAAAACATTATTCCGAAAGTCATATAAACTTAAGAAAAATTTTATTTTGAATGAAGATTGTTATTTTATAAGGTTTATCATGTTTTAGTATATAATTTTGAAAATAACATGGTTCATAATGGTTTGTGAAAATCAAATTATTAACATCGAAAACTGTCTTTTAATAAGTAAAACTTCGGATGAGAAATTGATGAATATAGAGAAAGTTGTTGAACTTTAGCTTTTGTAGATGATGAATTAGTTTGTTCATTAGTAAAGTGAACAGTAATTTCTAACGGTCATGAACAGTGACCCCAACGGTCGTGAACAGTAACCCCCCAACGGCTAGTTTTTCTTTTTATAAATACCCCATTTTAATCCTCATTCTTTCATACTAACTTTTCCACCTAAATTTCTCCCATCACAATTTAAAATGCCACATTTTATTACCTTTGTTGCACTCGTGTATGTTGTTGCTGCTGCTATTTACTTGGCCTACGTTCCGGAAGAAGACTACGAATTCTTGGTTGTGGTTTTAGTGATTCTTGTACCACTCGTGGTCCTAGCCATCGGCGTGGATAAAATATGGGGGTAATAGCATTGTGTTAGGAATAAATCTTTATTTTATTTGCATTATCGTGTAATCTTTATCTCTTTTTAGGGTAATAAACGTATGTGTTAGCACTCATTGAGTTGCGTCTTGTGTTGGTTGTTGGGTTGAAGCCGAATAAGCCTAATGGTGTGTTTGTTTATGTAATCTGGGCCAAGGCCCGTTTTAATTTAAATGTGGGTTGTGTTTTATTGTTTTACTAACGGGTTGAAGCCCACTTTTCGTTATAAAAAGGAAGCGTTTAATATTGTTTATAGATTTGTCAAGATTTATATATAGTGAATTACGTCTCTTGTTATTTCATTCACCATGCTTAATAACTCATTTATATTTGTTATACAGAATAATCAAGATACTGCATCCAGTCATGATTCTCGCTCTTATTGGTGTAGTGGTGTTTTTCGTTAGCTTGGCGGATCAACCAATTGGCGATACCATACCTTATTTGGTGATTTTTGTAACATTAGCACTACCGATGCTAATTATATCATTATGTATTAATATTCATGGATTCTAATGTAATAAAAATTTATTTGTGTTTTCCATATATCTTTGTGAATTCTTGTGATCCTCGAGTTTGTACTTATATCATTTCAGATATAAATAAGCCCACTTATCTATAATTCATTATATACATAGAGAGGCGTCCCAAATAATGTAAATAAGGAAATATAAACTTATGGTTCGGTGATTCTTAATTTCTTTATTTAGATAAAAAGGCGTCCCAATCCATTCAAATAAAGAAATTGTAAATCATCCTACTTAAGAATTTCTGACTCGACACTCATACTTAACCGATGAGTTACAAGAAGATTTAGTGCGTAGGTGATTCAAGAGTACGGAACGAGTATTTACGCTCATCTTTAGAGATGGGAGTAAATTTATCAAGGAAAGTTGACATAGAGTTCAAAATAGTTGGCGAGTATATATTTAACGTATATAGGGTAAGAATTGTGCAATACACAATGTCTTGGGAAGGTTTCGTAAATTGTAAAAATGTAGAAGTAGGCACATGCTCGGGGAAAGATTGAGTCGTAATGCCTTAGAATAGACACATGCAAGTATTTTTATTTTGTTGTTTATATAAAGTGATCGAAAGTATGTTGAATGCGTATATATCAATATACTAATATCTTTGGATAGCATAAATTGTTTAGAAGTCATATAATTACCTGGAGGATGGAAGGCACGGAAAGCGAAAGGCTATAAAACATTTTTGTGAAAAAGTAGTTATAGTTTAGGTCTCAATTAGACCCGTTTCTCTATAACTGAGGCTCTGATACCAATCTGTAACACCCCCAAATTTCATGATACGCAGCGGAATTCAAGCTGGATGTTACTTCATGGCACACCAGTTATAACAATAGAAAACGAACCATAATTGAGTCGTTTTAAAAGATTTATCATTCGATTTATATAAATATAAGAGTTTACAAAATGAGGTCCCATTGGTTTTATAGTTTATTAAATAAGTTTTCGAATGATAATATAGCCTTCTTGAGTATCCGTGCCCTTCCGTGCCATCCTCGTAAATTATGAACCTGAGATAAACATGCTAAAAATGTCAACGCAAAGGTTGGTGAGTTCATATAGTTTATAGATAAAACAGTTGAGTTTAATAGTTTCGAGTTTGAGCGATTATTGTAATAAATACAAATATAGATGAAATAAGTAGTGGGTTACGTTGTTATCCACCCAAAGTTCGTTTGTTTAGTAATCAGTTGAACACAAGTTTCAAGGTTGGGGCATGTTGTTGTACTGCAGCATTTGTATCATTGCAGTACCGTATTATTGCTCTAAGCCTCATGATACGCAAACCTTAACAGTACGACATCATAGTAATGGACTAATGATGTAAGTTACTGACATCATAGAGATGATGTAAGTAACAAGGCCCTCGGGTAGGAGTTTGCCAACTTCCTATGGGGTTCTCAAATAAAGTGCACTTGGCTACTTATCCAGCAACACAAGTGGGGCGTCAACTGCCAATAGATCTATTCACTATATTCGCGTTCACTCCCAAGTGATTAATGGCTCATGATAGAGGGACTTTTAGTGGCAATAGTGTATAACTTAGGCAATAACAATCAGGATCGCATACAGATATTACTTGTGTTCAGGTTTGTAGCAAAACGTATAAAGTGTGATTTTGAACTCATAGTAGTATGTAAAAGTTTTAGAGTACTTGTGAAAGTAAAAACGAGTAGTTAAGCATGTATCTCCCCCAAAACAGTTTAAAAGCAAGTAAATGGAGGGGCCATGAACTCACAGTAATATGTAAAACTTTTTGAGTACTTATAAAAGTGAAAGCATGCAGTTGAGCATGTATCTCCCCTAAAGAGTTTATAAAACAATTCAAAGAGTAAAAGTGGGGCTACGAACTCACAGTAATATGTAAAAGTATAAAGTACTTTTGAATGTAAATGAAAATAGTTGAGCATGTATCTCCCCCAAAAATAGTATAAAACAATTGAAAATGGGGCTATGAAACTCACCTTGGTGGTACAGTAGTTTGGCTGGAAAACTAATCAAGCTCTAAGAGTAGATTACTCCGATACGAGACCTGGGTTGGTATGTCAAGTTTCAGTATGCTTGTTTATGTTCACGACTTTAGATTTAGTATTCATACGACGAATAGATTGTTGGAAAAGTTTATAGTAATGGTTAAGTGTCGATAATTATATATTGAATCCTTTGAGTGAAAATTTGTATAACGTGGAAAGGTTTAACGGGAAAGGATAAAAGATAAGGTTTATAGCCGTTTGATTATGCTAAAGTTAGTATTTATAAGTTCGATTTGTTCAAATGTGTTTGTGAAAATACTTTGTGTGTTGAGTTTTATCAAAACCGAGCCAAAACGAGTTAAAAACATATTCCCGAGAAAACATGAAAATGTTACTCTTTATACCCTTACAGTTTCAAGTATTGACAATTCATACTATCAAACTTTCTTAAAATGACAATTTATACCCTCGGACTTTCATAAAATGACAACTTTTATCCCTCAACTTTGGTGAAATGACAGTTTCTACCCTTTAGTTTTGAAAATGACAATTTATACCCCTATGTCTCATGTTGATTATAATTTAGTCCTTGTAATTAAAGAAATATAGAGTTTTGACAATAATTACTCTTAAGCGCTATTCGACTTTATATACATAGTCCTTTATTCATTTTTGTTGTGTTTTCGATTTAGAAAAAGGCATGGCTGGTTACGACTTACTAAAATAAGTTATTATAAGTTTGAAAATAAGTTGAAAACAGCTTATTAGCTTATGTTTTGGCTTATGGCTTTTAAAAGAATTAAAAAGGTACGTTTGGTTTTTTTACGAAAGGCCTAAAAGAAAATTTAATAAAGACAAGGCCTTGCGATATTTTTACGACGTTCATGATCCTTTAAAATATTTGCTAGGTGATCTATCTAATGGTTCAGATTCGAAGTTTTAAGCTTTTATGGTTTGGTCACAATAATTTCTTCTAAATGAGGGGGTTGGGGCGTTTTTCAATAAAGAGGGTGTTTGTTCTTAAACTCGACAAGCCCGAAAGAGATTTAAATAAAAGCGAGACAATGAGATATTTTTACAACGTTCTTGGGGTTTTAGAAACTTAGTTGTACCCTCTTTAAAACGACATAAGCCATTTGTTTTATGGATGCTCGGTTTAGGAGAAAATAATTATTAAAAAGGGGTGTTTGGAGTTTTTTTGACAAGGGGTGTTTGGGTTTTATATGACAGCTGTTACGGTTTTGGCTAAAATTTGACTTCGTTTTACACTTTCCGGACCCGTGCCCCTGAGTTTTTGAATAAAACGTCGTTCCTGACAACTTTCGTGTTTTAACTTTTTGATGATTCGTACCGGAAATGCCCCAAAAATAAACATCAGTTCGTTAACAGAAAGTTTTTGACAGATTCACATTTTTAGTTTCGTAAATTTCTTTTGATCATAACTTTTGACTCGGGTGTCCGTTTTGGTTGATTCAAAAGGCCATGATTTTGGTTTGATCTTGTCTATCATTTATAAGTGCTAAATAAAAGTATGGAAGAGATTAAAAATCCTTGGGGACTTACAAACTTAGAGAACTCGGTTTAGAAGAAAAACGCCCAAAGTGACTTCAAGTTTGGAACCAAGCTTTTCAAAGCTTAAAGATTTTGCCCAAATCTTCCTTCTCCTTTCTATTAAAACTCAGTAGGTGGGAGAGTATGTGTTTGTTTTAAGTTAGCAAGTGAGGGATGAGAAGAAATGGAGTAATGGGCTCAATATTTATAGAGAAATTTCTAAGGCTTCCATGGTTAATATTGTTACAAGTCATGGCTTTGTCAGCAAAAATTAGACATGTTGATGTGTATATCTTAGGGTGTAAACACATCCTTCTTTGTATGCAAGTAGCTAGACATGGTGATGTGGTTAGCCATGGTTTAAACAAGTCTCTTGGCATCTCATTGTATGTAAGCTTAGGGAACATAGTGATGTGTTTAGTTTAGGATTTGAACATGTATGTAAGCTAGTCTAAGTTAGGTTAGGCTTAGTTGGTTTATTTGTTGTTAAGGAAGTAAACATGATGAAGTGTTTTCAAAATGTCCATGTTTTAGGTTCCAGTTCGAATGGTTTTAAAGGATACACATATGCTTAGCTTGACATTTTTCACTAAGGTTTGAAAGTCTAGGAGACATGGTGAGGTAGTAAGTTATGTGACTTATTTTGAGCCTTATCAAGGTTTAATGGCTTTAGAAAAAGGTTAGGGCTCATTTTGTTGGTGTTTGGTTTGATTTGAACTAAAGTGAGACCATGGTTTGTTTTGTGCTTTAGGGTGTAGTACCATAGGCTAGTTATGGTTGTACCTAGGATTTAGAAGTGTAGGAAACTTAGTTAGGGTGTTAGGTTAGGTTTAGTTAACTTTACTTAGTTTTATGAAAAGTATAGATTTTAGTTCTATGCATTAAGTACTTGTACCACAAGCATTAAAGACTTGTACTTTAGACTTGTAAATTATAAGATAATCAAATTTAAAGGCTTGTGCATTATAGGGTTGTACCTTGTGCTTAAAAGTAGGTACATTGAGGTTATAATGTAATTTATATAAGTATAAAACTTTTATTCATTAATGATTTGTACATAAGCTTGAAAGACTTGTACATTTACATTTTATAAAAATCATGTATAAATTAATTAGGGTTTGTGATTTCGTTAACATACAATCATAGTTTTGTAAATTAGGGCTTGTAACGGGAAATATCATAAAGTTAGGTTTTCGTGCTTTAAAAACTTGTGCACTAGGTATAAAATGTTGTACTTCAGTTTTTATGATTTGATTGTGTAAAATCATTGTTTATAATAAATTAGGGTTTCGTGAAAACTCTAATGAACAACAAACGTTTAGTTTGTACGTTTAAAAATCGTATGTTAACGAATAGCGTAAAGTGGTAAATAAAAAGTTGAAAATTTGTATAGTTTAACATATAAGGATGTTTGATAATGTGAGTTACGTCACATTACCTAGAGGTTGTGACCAAATAAATTGATAACATTTGAAAACAAATTTGTACGTAGAAAAAGGATAAGTATCCTTTCGTTAGGATATTATATTAATTTAATACGAGGCGAAATTTAGCGGTGGTTACACAGTTGAATAACGATTACAAAACAATTTTCGATTCTCTAAAAAATACACGTATTCAATCATCAAAGGAACTCGATAAACTTGTTGAGTTTTACAGAAATAAGTGTTACGAGACCAATCACTTACACGCAAAAATTCAAGACCAGCAACACATCATCATTGAGTTAAAAGTGAAACTGGCTAAAATGGAAAAAGGAAAGTTCTGTAACACAAACGTGATTGCACCAGGAATGTTTAAAATTGATACAAATATTAGCCAGAGAACTGTAGACAAAACTGAAGATACTAATTTGCCTCTTTCCACTTCTATAGGAATAGTTGCCACTACTAGCATTAATGGATCAAAGCCTAAGAGCAACAAATGGAAGAATAGGATCTTGCAACGTAGGAGAGGAACAACTAAATCCCCAGAAGTAGAAGATCATCTTAGGAAATCGAATAAGGACCATGTTGCATCTGCTTTAGATATTGCGTATGATAAATGTAGTAGTAAAGGCAATGTAATGAATGCTAAACCATTAAACACTTTGAAAGCGAATGTTGATACTTCTTGTGTGTTTTTTCGAAAAAGTATGTTGTCTGAAAATCATGATCATTGTGTTAAAAACTCACTTTTATCTCGTACTTGGAAACATACAAATGGCACAAGCTCTAAGCCCACTATAGCTACTAAGTCTGCGTTAGGAAATGAGCCAAATGTAGTTTCTGAGAATGCCTTAGATGATCCCATAGTTGCAACCACACCTCCTAAGAAAGTGCAATACCCTAGTGAATTCACTAAGACAAAAGCACGAAATATTTGGTCATGACAGAAATAGTTACAACGCACACCTAGTTTTAAGTGGATACCAAAACTTGTTCACATGTGTGCTACTAATGTAACGGAACCCACTAACTCTTCGGGTTCCACCTCTACCATTATTCTACCTTCATTGTCTTTGTGTTATGCGGGTGATCCAAATTGTACTGGAGATTCTTGATAGTGGCTACACCTGACATATGACAGGAAATCTCAAATTGTTAGTAAACTTTGTCTCAAAGTTCATCGACACTGTCAGATTCGAGAATGATCATTTCGCTGCTATCATGGGCTATGGAGATTACATCAATGGCAACATCAAAATAAGTTAAGTCTACTATGTCAAAGGCCTTGGTCAAAACCTTTTTCTCAGTCGGTAAATTCTGTGACGGTGATTTGGAAGTAGCATTTCGGGAGAAACATGTTTTGTACGTGATTTGCAAGGAAATGATCTAATGCCAGGAAATCGTGAAACTAATCTTTACACAATATCCATGTCGGATATGATTGCCTCCTCACCCATTTGTCTTCTATCCAAAGCAACTTTGACTAAATCATGGTTATGGCACACACGACTTTCACATTTAAACTTCAAAACCATCACTGAACTCACAAAACACAAACTAGTCGAAGGTCTTCCCAGATTCCAGTATTCCACAGACCACTTATGTTCGGCATGTGAAGAAGGAAAAAGCAGACACGCTAAATTTCAGTCAATACCAGAACAACGTACCGATCATGTGCTAGAACTTCTTCACATGGATTTGCGTGGCCCGATGCGCGTGTAGACTATCAATGGAAAATGCTACATTTTGGTAATTGTCGATGATTATTCCAAATGGACTTGGGTTTATTTTCTTCAAAGTAAAGATCAAGCTCTAGAAATGATAGTCACCTTTTTTACTAAAATTCACGTTTAACTTAAGAATATAGTAAGAATAGTAAGAATGGACAATGGAACTAAATTCAAAAAATTAGAAGCTTCGTGGATACTTCTTTGAAATTGGGAATTACGCATCACACCTCAATTACTCAGACTCCATAACAGAACAGTGTAGTTGAAAGACGCAACAGGACGTTAGTAGAGGCTGCACGAACGATGCTGATATTCTCTCAATTACCAGATTACCTATGGGCTGAAGCCATTTCAACTGCATGCTACACACAGAACCGTTCAATCATCAACAAACACCACAACAAAACCTCTTATGAGCTTGTTCATAACCGTAAACCTGATATCAAGCACTTTCATATGTTTGGGGCACTTTGCTATCCGAATAATGATCGTGACGACCTTGGAATGCTAAAAACAAAGGCCGATATAGAAGTATTCATTGGATACTGTGAAAGTTCAAAAGGATTTTAAATTTGGAACCATCGTACAAGAGAAATCATGGAAACCATCCATGTACATTTCGATGAGTTTACTGCAATGGCTTATGAGCAAAACCGCTTAGGACCCGCTCCTAACTGTTTAAACTTCCCCGAATCATCAGCTACACCACCATTTGAACTTACATGTAGTCAATTGGAAACCTTTTTGCTCCTCTGTTTAATGAGTCTCTCAAACATCATGCTCCAGATGTATCCAATGTTTCCGCTGCTCAACCTGATCAAATTCCAATACATGATACACCTGAAACCACAACAAAAACCGTTGCTACAGATGCACCACTGATCGAGTCTCCAACAATAGTAGAACAAACTGCTTCCAATAACAATGAACCAGTTGAAGATCAACTAAACCAAGAAGCACCCACACCTGCAGATTATGATGGAAATGCATTCTTTAACCCATTTGCATCAGCTTTAATCATTCCAGATATTGCAGAATCATCAATATGCAATTTGGATCCACCTAATCTGCACACAGTATATCAACACCAACCCTCGATACACAAATGGACTAGAGACCATCCTTTAGTAAATATCATTGGTAACCCCGACCAACTAGTCATAATGAGACAATGACTTTATACAGACGGAGAAAATTGTATTTATGTACTCACAGTAAGTCATGTTGAACCCAAAAACATTAAAGAATTAATGAAATACGACAACTGGATTGAATCAATGCAAGAAGAATTAAATCAGTTTAAACGTCTTGAGGTATGGTAATTAGTCGAACGACCAGATGGGGTCTACGTTATTGGATTGAAATGGATTTGGAAAAATAAAGTAGACGCTGAAGGTATGGTAATTTGAAACAAGTCACGGCTGGTGGCTAAAGGATATCGTCAGGAAGAATGCACTGACTTTGAAGAATCATTCGCACCAGTGGCTAGACTTGAGGCTGCCCGAATATTTCTAGCATATGCGGCACACATGAAATCACTGTTTATCAAATGGATGTGAAGATAACATTTGTTAATACAAATAAACCATAAAAACGTTTATTTATATTTTACGATCTTCTAATGTTTTATCAATAACAAACGTAAAATCATTTTTACGAAATAAATTAATTACGTAAAAGCTTTGAGCCAATAGTTTACTAACACACTTTTACATATAAAACCATCAAAACATGTTTAGTTAAATAAGTTATATAAAACCGAAACCATTTTTATAAAACACTTACAAAGTAATTTTGTTTACTTATATTTTATAAAAATGTATATGTACTTAACATAACTTGTAATGGGTAAAAGATGGGTAAAACCAAAGTCCATAACCCATACCCATGGAGCATGATCCATAACCCATGACCCATTGCATGAAATCCTGCATGAAGTCATGTTGGATATTATCCATGATCCATGACCCAAAGTCCATGACCCATGACCCAAAATCCATGATCCATTGACTAGGTACAATGTATCTTGTTGGGTATCCATGATCCCTGAAGTCGTTTCCGCGTTAAAGTTTTAAAATTCCAGTGAGGCCGGGAACGGGACGTAACAACTTGGTATCAGAGCTTCGGTTTAAGTGAATTAGGTTTCCACTATAGGTTGTCTAGTCTTAAACCACTCTTAGTTGCGAAATTAAGTAAAGAGGAAATGTATATGCCTTTGTTATAGAATAAAATATGCTTTGTGCTATGTGAAATCTAAGTGAAAATATTTTATATGTTATAGCAATATTGTGAAATTGATGAAAATCGATGGAGGACTATGTGTGTTGAGGTATTATATCACCGATGAATGTAATGTAAATGTGTAAGTATGCATATAGAATTGACGTGGTGTGTGTGATGAAAGTCCATAATGGACTAAATATGTTAAGTTATAAAACACCGTGCACTTTGGTAGTGTCGGTGAATGTATGTGATTGTATAATTGTGTGTTGAAGTATTGGTGTGATAGGTAATTGTAACCTATACACCCTGGATATTGTCGGCGAATGTTATATAATTGTGTGATTACTTGTTATTGAGTTATAGCGAGACGTGAATAGACGAGATAAGCGGTACGTTTGCTTATAGAAAGCCTTACTAGAATATCATTAGAATTATAAATGGAATTGTGATGTGGTATGACCGAAGTCGTGTTGATGACCAACTTATGGTCTCATTGTAATTAGTTGCTAATGGTTAGCCAGAAACGTGGTATTAGAGATGGGCTAATCATAAGTTATAGAATGTAATGTGTAAACATGATTGTAAAATGATATTATATGCGTTATAGTACGATGTAAATGTACGTTATAGCACACGTGTGAAGGTAAGATAATAATTGACACATTAATCGTTAAGTGTCTAATAATGTAAAAGTTATAGAATGGAATTAAAATATGATAGCATGTAATGATGAGATGAGAATGATATGGCTTAAATGCTAATGACTAAAATGATATAAGTGCAAGTGTGTGAAGAAGAGTGTGTTATAGTTGGCGAACTACGCAAGGTCTATATGTGAAATAAAACGATATAGCCCAAGTGCTATAAAACATAAAAGCAATGTGTGTTAAAGTATATGAACAAGAATGGGATGGAATATGGCTTAATAAAACACGACGAGATCGTGTTAATGTTATAGAATGCGTAAAAAGAATAATTGGAAGCTAATGAATATGTTATAGTTGATAAACTTACGTAAGGTTTGTGTGGAGAAAAAGTCGGATAGACTAATTTAGTAATAGTAAGAATGTGGAAATGTTTAACAAGGGTTGATGGGTAAATGAGAAAGTGAGGTGAGTAAACACATTGAAAACGTGTAAATATTAAATTAAAATAGATGTAATAGCATGTATGTTAAAGTGTTAATAGCTTAGATCCAATATGTTGTTACAGTGTGATGTTACAGGCTACTCGGGAAAATGTTATAGTGGTCGTTACAGAAATCCTACGGGATATGTGATAATAAATCCTACGGGATACGTGATAGTAAATCCTACGGGATATGTGATAGTAAATCCTACGGGAGGGATGTGTCATAGCCCAAGTTAGCAAGTGAATGTTAAAGGAATCCTTTGGGATAAATTAAATTGCCTTCACCGGTGAACATTGCCTATATCCTTGGCATGTGTAATGGTTCCTTCGGGAAATGTTATAGTGAAATGGATCGAACTCTAAGAAATGAAAATTTTGGAAATTTAAAGTGTGTAACAAACATGTACGAGTGTTATGTCGGAAGGTTATAAGTAGGATGGTTTATGATTTCCTTATTTAAGTGGATTGGGACGCCTTTTCATTTAAATAAAGAAATTATGAATCACTGAACCATGAGTTTATATTTTCTGATTTACATTGTTTGGGACACCTCTCCATGTAAATGAGGAAGTATAAATGAGTGGGCTTATGTGTTCACGACATGGCATGAGTAGGGTAGTGGGGTAGAAAATAAAAAGGCTAAAACTAGTTAGACGTCATAGGGAAATAGGATAGGTGGAATAGGAGTTTCGTGTCAGCCCCTAGGCAAGGGTCTTTATGTTAAACTTATGTCATAGAAACTTGAAACATAAAGATGAATAAATGAAACTTGAAAGATGACGTGATGTAAGTAAATGACCGTGGAGGTCATAATGAATAAATTTAAAAGGTTTGAATTGTGTTATAGTATGCCTTAGGGGCATGTGGTAATATGAAAAAAAACCATGTTGGTCATAAAAATTGTGAAATTTATGAGAATGTTATAGCAATAACAATGCATTACAATAATATTGTTATTGAAATCATGAAATAGATATGGTATAATGTGGAAAATGTTGGCCAAAATTGACTTACGTAAAGTCAAAAATATATGATAGTGATCATGTATGTGATGTTATAGAAGAAAATTGATTATTGAATTGATTGGTATTGAACAAATTATGTCTCGAACGACATAATGACGTGTATGTATTGGAATTTTAAGTGTGATATAAAATGATTTAGTGGATTTGATCGTGTTATAGTGGACCTTGAGTTGCAAGATGAAGTAAATCTTTGCAACGAAATGATTAAATGGTTGTTTTGTGAGATTGGTATAAGTAGAAAGTATTTGTTGGATGGTTATAGACGAGATATTTCGAGGACGAAATCTAAATAAGGGGGATAGAATTGTTACACCCCTATCCCGAAATACCAATAGATCCCACCATGGTTGAATATGGACTAAAGACTTATCGTAATTGATTAGTCAACCCAATAGTCAGACTAATAGTTACACATGTTATGTTATAGTTATAGAAAGAAGGGGGACCTAAGTTGCCATTTTGTAAATATGTTATAGAAGTATTGGTGGCCAATATAGAAATAATAAGACTTGAGGGACCATTTGTGTCAAATGGCCAAAGTTGCCACCTACATAATTCTGGATAATTCCACATCCTTCATTTTTATCCAGAAATAATAAGTGTGTGTGGTATGTAAATGAAATTGGAGGGAAAAAGTATAGATGGTCTTGAGACCAATTTGATGATGGATTAAGGTGTTATATCAAGTATTGAAGCCTTAACGTTAATCCTTATACAAGTAAGTATCCAATTTGTGGAAAACTAGAAGGGGGTTGAATAGTTTTACCGTTAAAATTTTAATTGTTTTGAAAACTTATTGTGAGATCAATCAATATAGATAGTAAATAATGAATAATATGCAAGCAATAAATAATATGTAAGTAAGGAAAGAAACAATCAAACCACGACAAGGTTGTTTATAGTGCTTTGGTCTACAAGGACTCTTTTTCCTTGCCCTACTCCACTCCCCAAGTCTCCAACTCGAGAGTTATCTTCACTAATCAACAAGCTCCTTTAACCGGCGGAGAAAACCTTTACACGTCGCTTACACAATATTTCTGACACAAAGCTAGTTGTCGAGTTCTTTTACAAGGGTATAACCACTCCCAACACACTATGTATTTTAAGTACTAAAATACTAACCGATCATACTCAGAGGTTTAAGATGGTTTGGTACAACAATAATGTATGAATAATAATGATTCACACAACAACAAAACAAAAAAGACTTCCAACTATTTGTTGAAGCTTGATTATGCCTTGATCTTCTTTGTTATAAAAGATGATCACTAAAATGAAATGAAACTGAGTTAGATGTAATAGAATGAGAAAATGTATGTGTTTTATGGTTATAAGGGATGAGAAAACAACTTGGGTTGGCTTGCTATTTATAGGCCAAATGATCAGACGAGCACGGACTGGACGGAACCAAAAAAAGGGTTCCGCCCTTTATATTTTTTGGTTCCGCCAGTCTGACAGAAAGATTACAAAAAATCTTTCAAGGATCTTCTCAAATCTCCCCAAGATTATGCAAGATATGTTGAGTGAATATCTAAACAAAATATTTCATGAGATCTTCTAAAGATTTTTTAGGTGATGCAAGCCATGATGTAATGTGTAGATTTCCATTTTTAGAATTTACATGATATATAAGTAAATACTTATGTAATGGTTTGTTAAACTAACTAAACATGTTTGATCTAAAATGTTGAGACACATTTTAATTTAGAAGGAAAATAATGTAGATTGATATGTAATTAATCAAAAAGTATAAAATGCTAATGCTTTAAATGTTGAAAACTATTTAAGAAAATTTTGTATTAATATCTAACAATCTTGACAAGCTTTATACTTTGCAAAAATGAAATTTACTTTTGTCGTTAACAAAACAAGATAAAGATCATAAAATATAAATAAAGTTTTTTGGATGATATTTGTATTAACACAATTGATGTATTAATTGTAATTTGTAAATTAGGGTTCATGCGCCCAATTTGGGGGTTTTGGGTAATTATGGTTTTAAACTTAAATTAAGGTGCTATAGTACTATGGGGTGAAGATTCTTTAATTTAATTGAAGGAAAAATGAGTAATTTTGGATGTGATCATGTTATGATCATTTGGTTGATTAAAAGAGTTATAGTAATCTTGGGATAATTTTATTATGGTAAAAGTTAAGTAATTTATTGGTTGGATCATCATATAATCAAGATATGATTATATGATGATTAGAGGTTGGTTATGTTAGCCTTGGTTATAGTTATTTGATTATGTACTGAGTGCATGTTAATTATGTGACTAATATGTTAGCTATGGATGATGAGGGATATTGATGATGAAGATGATGATGTTGTTATGATTGCTTAGCTTGGATGCTAAGGTAAGTAATTTGGTTACTATGTGACTAATGTGGAAATTGTAATATGATGTGATCATGCATGTTATGTTATGTTTTGTTATAGTTAAGTAATGCCTAAATGGACCAAGGATGTGAGTATTTAAATGTTATAGAGTTAGTTGCCTAATGGAAGAATTAAGGTATGTGTGCAATGATATGTGTGTTATAGTTGGTTATACTTTTGTGCTATTTGATGTGTTTTGATGAATTTGTAATGATGGAAGCATTATCATGTATTAGCCTAAGTACTTACTAAGCGTTATCTCTTACATGTTATAGTTGTCAATATTTCTTGTAGGTTCATTGTATTGAGGTGCTATGGTGTGAATTGGATTCTTGGATAGATGTGGATGATGGATTATATATGAAATAGGAGCTAGGTAGATACCGAGCTCAAGTCAATGTTGATGCCCCCGTGAGTTGTTTAAAGGTTATATAGCTATAGTCAAGTGTCAAAGTTATGTTGTGACATGTCAAAGTCAAGTATGTCTAACGGTTTGCGTTGTAAATGGATTTAAGTAGTTATAGTGATGGATAAAGGGGTGTTTGGCATAACGCATATTTATACCCATTTTGGGGTCAAACGGGTTGAATGGTTATGAACATGATGTATTATGTTATATTAAAGATTCTGGAAAGTTTTGTTAAGTTTTGAGTAATGGAAGTTGGTTTTCTGGAATTAGAACGATTATAATTTTCTTTTAAAAATCTGAAGCAGGCATATGATCATATGAAATATCAGCATATGGCCATATGGTTACTGCCAAAAGTTTAATAAAGGGTATATGCCTAGAATATGGCCATATGGTATTTCAGCATATGGCCATACAGTTGTCTCAAAAAGTTTAATAAGGGTAAATGGCTAGCATATGGCCATACCGAATTTTAGCATATGGCCATATCCTTCCGTCAGAGTATAAATAGAGTATTTTTTAGATTTTGTCTATTTTAAAAAAATCATATCTTTTAAACCTAAGTCATCATGGGTCGCGCCACTCGGCGTTTTGAAGGTAATTGAGTCTAGTTTCATTTAAAAATGGTTTCGAGGTCTGAAATATTATAGATTTTTGTCAACGGTTAAAAGAGTAGCGAAAGGTCCGTTATAGTGAAGTCGTTTCCGCGTTAAAGTTTTAAAATTCCGGTCTAGCTGGGAACGGGGCATAACATATGGCAAACCTCAATCAGACTATCGGAGTTACGGATTTTATATGAATTTTACTAGACTATATAAAATACATCGTACCTACGAGGCTACATTGTTTCTTTTCAGAAATTAGACCCAAAACGCTTCCAATTTGACCCAAATTATCTTCAACACTTTAAGTACTCTAACTTAAGTTTACACAAATGATTATGAGTCATTTTAACATCAAACCACTAGCAATTCATGAACCATACTTTCATTTAAGGGGTGTTTGAGTTAACTTATGAAATCATCCAAATCTATCAATTTTAATTCTAAAATTTCACTATATTTAACCTTGCTAACATCACATATTCAACTCAAAATCATTAACTCATAAACAAACACCTTATAAACATCATAACGCTTATATAATCATTTTGAACCTTTAACAATCCATTCTAACACGCATAATTTCCTCGACTATTAATAATAAATCATCATATCACATGACCCATCATTTTCAATCAACTTTCTAATGTTTCTTCATAATTTATACTTCTAATTTATCATCAATTAAGCATAGAAACATCATAAATCATCTTAACACATGTTCTACACAAAGCCCCTTATATCAGTTCTATAAACCATTAACTAAACAAGTAATTTAATGACTCACCTTGATTGAGGATTAATGTTAGAATTTGATGCACCTCTTTAATTCAAAACCTTAACACCATTTGATTCTTTGATGAGTTAATGAATTCTTCAGTATGAAGCATTTTGATAAACGCTTGCTCACCCACAAACACGTGTAAAAAGCAAGGCTGCAAAATTGCGAATCAGTAGTTACTCGGTTGACCCTTTCGTAATTTATAATCAGTATAAGTGAGATTAATTGGTGATTAATTGGATTGGCATTTCCAGAAAGTTTTTGGTATTTTCGTCGAGTTTTAGTATTTACAGCAAGATTTGCGTTTAACCAACAACTTTTAATAGATGTAAGCAACAACTATAAGTGATTAAAACAAGTTTCCGACGTGTTTATGGTATTCCCAACAAGATTTGCAGGTTTTTATTAAGTTTTACCACCGCTGACAAATTTGTTTTATCAATTTGCACAAAGAAAAAAATGTTGGTGACCGATTAGCGCCTAGGCGGTGATTAATCGGCTTTGTAGACCATTTTTTGCAACGGTGGTAAGAAGAGAGGGATAAACTCCCCATGATTTCTTTTGACAAGCCCATAAGGGTATTTTAGTCATTTCCTGTAACTTGCACAAGTTTGCAATATTAGCCATCATGGTTAATATGCATTACATCACATGTCCTACTCTGTTAACTTTTTCTACAATCCAAGTCCCAAGTAACAATCTTTGTTAACTCCTTTAAATGAGAATTCACGCTTTATTCCACTAAAATAATATATTTAACAGCCAATATTTTCTAATATTTTAGGTGTTATATTACACTATTCATCACACTAAAACAGTATGTATGTCCTTTTAACTCATACTTTTCACCATATCTTCTATATGAATATTAGAAACTTAAAATAAATTAGTACAATTATTTTTATAAAGTTCTCGTTGATACCTTCAAAACAAGTTTATCGGTATATATTATAAGTTATAACACTAGATGTATTTCATATTTATAGCACCATTAGAACTTTTTTTGTTGAAGGATGATTTAGTTCAAATGTTTGGTGCATATTTAGTGCATACATTAGAGTAAAAAGAATTTAGTGCAAGAATATGCCATAAAGATTCTTAATTTGCACTATTACAGTGTAAATACTTAGTGTATACGTTGGAGATGCTCTTAGGTCTGCACATCATCTTTATGCTACATTTGCTCTCCCATTTTCCATTTCACTTTGGCACCATGACAAACCTTTTAAAGTACTTCTATTTCCTACATAGTTGTCTTAGAAATTAGAAAAACAAATGCCCAATACACAAGCATATATGCAAGAACTAAGGCAATTAATTGAAACCTTCATGCGTATGAGAGCGCCTTGTTTTTTACAATTCAACACTTTACTTGTCACTCAGTCTAACTGCTTACACTCCATCACTCCCATCCTTTTCATAGTTAGGGGAACACCAAAGTACTTCGTTGGGAATTTTCCAACTTTAAAAGGCATCATGTCCAAAATCCCTTGCTTCTCAATTGGTTTAACATTACCAAAGAAGATTGTGCTCTTGTTCAATAAAGCTTCCTAGACAATTGTTACAGACCTTTACATCACCATGAAAAATAACCAACATGTCATCTACAAAGCATAAATGAGTGAGTTTGATCTCTTTGCAGCTCATATGATACTTAAAACCAGGATTTGATCTCGAAATACCTTCGAGATCGATTTTTTCAAAGAATAAAATCTCACCAGAAAGGCTAACATTTGCAAGATTTATAACCTTCATTTGTACGTTTGAACTTGCCTCATGTAGCACCAAAGTCTTTGTAAACGTTAAAATAATGGAACAAGCACAAAATACTACATACTTTGGTCTTTGTGAAAAACTAGAAGGGGGGGAGGGTTGAATAGTTTTACCAACTAAAACTTCGTTTTAAAATATTTAGATAGACTTATGTCAATCTATTAAAATGTGTATGTTGGATGTTGATAGATAGGTATGTAAATATGTAATGCAAAGGTAAAGAGTAAGAAACACAAAACCACGACACGAGTGTTTATTGTGGTTCGGCTACAAGGACACCTTCCTTGCCCTACTCCACTTCCTGAGTCACCTACTCGAGAGTTCGTAATCACTACCCGACACAAAACTCCTTATGGCGGAGAAGCCTTCACAACGTCGCCTACTCTTTTTCCGGTACAAGGCTAGACACCGGGTTCTTCCACGAGGTAGAACCAAACCTATCACAACGTCGCCTACACTTTTTCCGGTACAAGGCTAGATACCGAGTCCCGTTACAAAGGAGGAACTACTACCCAACACTACACAACACCTATCCCAAAGGAGACCCACTCCTTATTACAACATCATCAAGGATATCAATATCCTTGGACACAACCTATCTCTATTTGTACATCGATGCACCATATCGATTGTACACCCTTGGCATCTTTCACTAATGCCTTTGACATGATCTTTTGGCACCTTTCACTAATGCCTTCAACTTGACCCTTTTGGCATCCTTCACTAATGCCTTTGACACGGACGTTCGGCACCTTTTACTAATGCCTTTGACACGGACGTTCGACATCTTTCACTAATGCCTTCGTCTTGACCCTTTTGGCATCCTTCACTAATGCCTTAGACACAACACTTCTAGAGAGGAAGAAAGAACTATCAACAAGAGAACTTCAGTAGTCTTGATGATGACGAAGCATGGCAACTCGTGGACTTGAGCTTGCTCGACTTCAAGAGGTGGTGATCTTGCCTTTAAGAGGAACCTAGAGAATCATACAAAAACAAACACAAACTACATAGAGAGATCCTTTGGATATGAGGTTAGAGAGTTTACAATACTAGGAGAAAGTATGTGTAGAAGTGGCAACTTACAATGAAGAAATGGCTCACTATTAATAGACAAAAATATGCTACTGTTCCACGGATCCCTTGTTGAAGGGATCCGTCTTGTGTATTTTGAGGGATCCGTTAGACGCTCCTCATGACCCATGGGTTATAGGTCATGGGTCATGGATCATGGGTTGTAGGCTTTGATCCATGGGTATTCAAAATAGATACAATGTATCTAGAAGATGCAATGCATCTAGTCAATGGGTCATGGGTTAGATCCGTGGGTCATGGATAATACCCATCATGACTTATGCATGATGTCATGCAATGGGTCATTGGTTATGGATAATGCTCCATGGGTATGGGTCATGGACTTTGGGTTTTACCGAAGTACATTCAATGTATTTAGTCAATGGGTCAAATACTTAAACTTCTACCCATTAAATTACCCATTATAATACATACTAAGTATGTATATATCTACCCATTATGTAAACACTAGTTGTTGTACATATGCATTCCTAAATCATGAAAGCACTATTACTTGTTTAGCGTTTTATACAAAAACGTAAGTGTGTTAGTAAACTATTGGCTCAAACCATTTACGTATTTTATTTGTGTCGTTAAAATGATTTTACGTTTGTTATCGACAAAACATTAGAAGATCGTAAAATATAAATAAACGTTTTTACGACTTATTTGTATTAACAATCTCCCCCTTTTTGTTGATGACAAATTGTAAGATTATTTTAAGGAAAAACTAAAATTCGTAAAAGTTTGAATTGGAGTTTTTACTCTCTTCTCCCCCTTTTTGTCGAAACAAAAAGAGCGTCAAAAAAAAACTAACACATTTGTTTTAAGAAAAACATGTGAAAAGTAAAAAAATAGAGAGTAAGAGAAGAAACGTATTCTCGTCTTAGCTCCCCCTTGATGAGTCCATCCCTTTGTGAGGGCGTCAAGAAAGTAGAAATAATAAGCTAGTGCATTGCAATTATGTTTGCAAATGGTTTCGTCTTTGTGACGAATATGCTCCCCTTTGACGAGTGCTCCTTTGTGAAGAGGACGTCAAGTAATGTAGACTAATTTAAATGATATTTCAAATGATTTTGCAATGTTTTGCTTTGACAAGAAGCTCCCCCTAGCTAAGGGTGTCAAAGTCTTCATATGTATATTAAAAATCTACATAACAAAGGTTAGAAAACAAGTATATAGAGCATAATTTTCTGCAAATAAGACTCAAGTTAGTAATAAACAAGTCTTTTGTTGCACGGATCCCACGGTTCCCTCTTTGGAGGGATACGTCTAAGCTTAGTTGAGGGATCCGTCTGTCTGTAAGCTTTATGACAGTAATGGTGATTGATTCGTTCCAAACGGTCAGGTTTATTACACAAATCAACCACTTGTGAATGGTCAACCGTAATAAAAGTTAAACAGTCTAAAACCAATGCAATATCCCTTGGAATTTAGTGGATTCCCGGATCGTTAAGTCCCACGGAGGTTGAATGGTGCTTAAAAACGTTCAGATATAGAATGATCACTAAGGATAATGATCTGTAAAGATTTTTGGTTGATAACTACACTACTGATTGATTGGAATTGTATTTGGATACAGAACTATAAAGCACAACAATCAGATTAAACAAACTTGAACGCGTACGTTTATTAAATTTTACGTAAACGTATAAAATAAAATGTAAATTTAAAAGAATAAAACACCTATCGATATGAAAATGATATTTTTACAATCCTAATAACAAAAGAAAATTATTGGAAAAAGAAAATTATTTTTATGACTATTTATTTAATTATTATTAATTAAAAACTATTTTTAACTATTTAATAATACCCTAAAATATAAGAAAATATTAAATAAAGCTAGAAAAGTGAAATTTTAACTTAGAAAAATCCAAAATATTATAAAACTTATTTTAAAACTGAAAATATATTTTTTTACACTTTTTATCTATTTATTATTAACTATTTAATACTTTTTAACTATTTAAAATTCTAATAAATACTAAACAAACTAAGAAAATTCTGAAATTTTCTCTATAATTATCCTATGGTCACAGAAAACTAAGAAAATTATAAAAACAGAAAATGCTTAATAATAAGCTGAAAAAGAAAATTAAAAAGCTAATTTATATTAAATAAAAGCTATCACTATTTTTAAAATGATGTTTTTGTGATTTTAATTTTTTAAACCTATTTAACTACTGATAATAAGCAACTTTAATAAAGACAAAAATTTTGGAACTTGAAAATAAGCAGTTTGAGAGCTTAAGAGCTTAACAGTTTAAGCTTTTGGCTTATTTTGATGTTTCAAGCTAAAATAAGTGGCCAAATAAGCTAAACAAAAAGAAACAAAAGTGAATTAAGATGAAAATAAGCTAAAGGTACTTAAATTAAGCTAAAAGGCACAAAGAATCACACTGATAAGCTTAAAATAAGCTAATAAGCACTTATACTTAACCAAGCAACCAAACAGGCATGCACATTTTTTTTAGGCCAATTTAAGCTAAGGGCAAAAGATCAAAAGCCAAAAATAAACCTTGATACAAGAAGCTGGCTTATTGAGGTTCCCAAAAAGCCAAGATTCTCACAATGGGGCCCACTAATAAGCTTGTAATGAGCTTGAGAAAAAGCTTGTAAAACACTGAGTGTTCAGTGTACACAAGAAATGGGACAAACAAGAAGCAACTAGCAGTCCTACCAAATAAGCTAGAAAGTTAAAAATAAGCACTGGACCTTTTAGATGGCTAGATTGGCTTTCTAAAAAGCTAAGGATCAAAAGCTAAGGTTCACTAATAAGCTCTGTGTGAGCTTGTGAAAAAGGCTCAACTACACTGATAACTCAGTGTAGTGAGTGATTTTGAGAAAACAACATAAGCATAATAAGCAGTCCAATTAAGCTATAAATGAAAAATAAGGATTCAAACATCAAACTAGCTAGATGGGCTTATGAAAACAACAAATTACACAAGCTAAAGCTTACTAATGAACAGGATATAAGCTCATGAAATAAGCCTACTCAACTGTGCACAGGGCACTTTTTCAGAAAAGGGGTTTAAAATAAGCTAAGAAATAAGCAGTTTAACTAGCTAACTAAAAATTATAAAAATTACTATGATAAAGAGGAGCAGCTAAATAATATAAACCTAAAAGCACAGAACATGAAACTTAATATTAAATCCTATAAAAAATTATCTATTTTATTCAAAAACTACTAAACTGAAATTTTGACTTTTTAAGTTATACTAAAAAGTTGACTTATATGAACTTTTAATCAAATCTACTTACTGATTATGTTATATTAAGCTCAAATAAGATGAAATTAAGCTAGATGACCAAGTTCTAAGCAATTGTGATGAATTTTATATCCTAAATCCTAACAGTGAGCTAATATTTTGAGATTAAAGGCAATTTTGACAATTTCTCAAACAAGGACTGGTTTTTATTGTTTCTTTGAGTTATTAAGACCAAGTGTGACAAACAACAAACAAGAACACTGTCTTGAACACCCTCTAACACAGTTAACAAAGCAAATCCAAACAACCCTTTAAAAGACTGTTTTGAAGCTTTAAGCACTAAGACAGATTTTTAAACCAAGAAATCTAGTGATTAACTTAAATTAACTATAATGAAACAGGATTAAGCTAAAATTAACACACTTTAAACACTTAAACTAGAAAATGCAAATTTTTAAGAAATTGCTTACAAATTGTGTCCAAGCACAAAACAGAGAACCAAGAGCCAAGAACACAACCTATAGCTTCCCAAGAAGCACTAAACCAAGGGCAATCCAATATCAACCCTGCTCCAGCTTCTTGATCATTTCTTTGCTGATTTTTGAATTTTATCTAATTTATGTGAATTTTTTGGTATTTTTGGTTTTTGATTCTAAACTGAGTTTTAGAGTTACTAAAAGCTTTAAAAAGCTTTCTGAGGAGCTTATATGAGCTTATGAGTCCAAAGCAACATCTAATAACAACTTTAAGCTAACATGAGAATTTTGACATGAAAATTGCATAAACTGAAAGTTGAAACTGAAACTTTGAAATTGATTACTGAAAAGGTTGTACAATACACTGAAATTGATAACAAGAGTACTTGAAAGCTAAGAAATACACTAGAAAGCTTAAATTGATTAAAACGATTAAGAAAATTAAAGATTACACTAGATTACTCTCTACATTGCTCCAATCCTTCTTTATATAGATCTTTTAGAGTCTTTGTCGACCTCTGAGACTTTCCCACTTCATTCCAACCATTGGATCCTTCAAAATCATCATAATCGTCCATTTGGCATTTTGGCGGCAAAAGTTGTTTGAGCAGGTTTTTTGCAATTAAGGAATTTTGGGAGGATGTGGAGGTGGAAGGGAGTGGTTATACAGCTGGGGGACAGGTGGTGGTGAAAACCACCCTGGTTTTGGTTTGCAGGCTTTGTGAGGACGATAAACAGTGAGAGTGGATTTGGCGGGGTTGACTGGGTTTGACCCCGTTTTAATTATTAAGCTGGGAGGTTCAAGTGGTATATTGGCAGGGTCAAAATGATTTTGGACTGGCTCAAGGGTCAAGTGGTTTGGGCTTGGGCTTGTGACTGGGCTGGATATGGATTTGGGTTTTAATAAAAAAGGGTCCGTTTGGTTTGTTTATTAATAACACACAAGGACCAATCTTGTAATTTCTGCAAAGTTGAGGGGCCTGATTTGACAAGTTTCCAAAGTTAACACAAGGACCGAATATGCCATTTATGAATAGTACAAGGGTAATATTTGATAATTTTCCATTTTTCAATATCCGAGGACTATTTTTGACATTTTTCAAAGTTGAGGGACCAAAGTTGTCATTTTGCAATTTTAAACTTCAAGGACCAAGTTTGACAACTCATGAATCCCTAGGGACTTTAAATGACATTTTACATGATTTGAATATCCAGGGACTAGATTTGACAACTTTTGAAACTTGGGGGACTAAAAATGCCAATTATGCAAACTTGATACGTTTTTCACCTGATTTTGGTATTTTTGCATTTAAAACACATAAAACACTTATTTGTGATATTTTTATCATTTTGATGCTTTGACAGGTGTTTTTGGATGTTTTTGGCAGTATAAAAGGTACAAAAATGATGAGTATTTGCACACTCATCAATCCCGCACACTAAGATATTACTAGTCCCTAGGAATCTTTTGAGAAACTTTAATGGACTTCATCTCTTTACCAAAAGCCATTACTTCTGGAGTAGCCAATTTTTTTAGTTCAAGTAAGAACCTTGGTACAATGATAACCAAATGATTTTGAGCAAATCACCAGCTTTCAACGGTTTTGATTTGTCTTTACCAGAAGCCGTTTGCTTTTGGACTAGCCAACTCTTAGATAAAATATCTTTGGTGAGTCGATTTACCAATTATGGTTTTCCAACTGCCTTTACCACAAGCCATAAACTTGCGGGCTAGCCAACTTTTCACTAATTAAAGATATGGTGAAAGTGAACACCATACAATTATGGGCAAATTGCAAGCCGTCAACGGATTTGAGATATCTTTACCAAGAGCCGTTTGCTCTTGGATTAGCCAATCCTTTTGTTTATTAGACATGGCGGATGATAACCGTAAGTGAGTAAGTGCAAAACACTTACTCCCAAAAAAAAAATTTGGCCAAAAACGGGGGAATTGGGTGGTATAATTACATGATAAAATTCGTGAGAATTCCCCCACACTAGAAATGAATATTGCCCTCAATATTCAAAGTACCGGCGGTTATGCCGAAACATAGAACGTAAAAGGGAAATACTACGGCCATTATTTTATTTTTGATATATACACAAATTTTTTTATTTTTTTTTAATTTTTTTTTGATGAAAACTTATATACAACAGCGGGGGGCAACTCCCCCACACTAGGGTGGTAGAAAGTAGAAAGAAATCAGAAATATGGGTGAAAACCCATATGGTGTGCTATTGTTTTTGATTACCGAGTCGCTAGCTTGACTCGATCCCCGCATTCATTGGTTCATGGGGAAAGTTTGTAAATCTGGGACAACCATGGGTGGAATGTCCTCTCCAAAATAGTGCTTCAATTGATGACAATTCACTTTAAAATTAGGACCATCGGGTTGAGATAACTCAATGGTACCATAAGGAAATACTTTAGTGATGGTGAATGGTCCAGACCAGCGGGATTTTAGTTTTCCTGAGAAAATCTTCAATCTTGAATTGAAAAGAAGGACTCGATCACCGACGTTGAAAACGCGGTTCTTGATTTTGGAGTCATGAATCTTCTTTGTCTTTTGTTTGTAGATCAAAGAGTTCTCGTATGCTTGATCACGGAGTTTATTTAATTCATTCATTTGAACTTTCCGGTGATCACCAGCTGTCTGAATATCGAAGTTGGCATGTTTCAAGGCCCAGTATGCCTTGTGCTCAAGCTCAATCGGCAGATGACACGCCTTTCCGTACACTAGCTTGTATGGAGTACACCCAATGGGTGTTTTATAAGCTGTACGGAAGGCCCAGAGTGCGTCATCCAGTTTATCCGACCGATGCACGGTTTTCGCCATACTGTCCTTTCCGAATTCTTTTAATACCTCGGTTAGAAACTTCCACTTGCCCACTTGTTTGGGGGTGGTACGCAGAAGAGAGACGGTGAGTTACACCATACTTTTGCATGACTCTATCAAACAGGTCATTGCAGAAATGCGTACCACGATCACTGATTATAGCTCGTGGAGTTCCAAACCTAGCAAAAAGAGATTTTAAGAATTTCACAACAACTCGGGCATCATTGGTAGGCAAAGCTTTCGCTTCAACCCATTTTGACAAATAGTCAACAGCCACAAGTATGTATTTGTTTCCTCGAGATGATGGAAATGGCCCCATAAAGTCAATGCCCCAGATGTCAAAAATCTCACACACTTGAATGGTGTTTTGCGGCATTTCATTTCTTTGAGAGATATTTCCGTGACGTTGACAAGCATCACAAGTTTTGACAAATTCGTGGGCATCCTTGTAAATAGTGGGCCAATAAAACCCGGAATCAAACACCTTCTTTGCAGTGTAGTTTGGACTATGATGGCCCCCGGTGGGTCCAGCATGGCAAGCTTTGAGAATGTCCATAGCTTCCTGTCCATAAACACACCGTCGGATGACTTGATCCGCACAGATTTTGAATAAGTAGGGGTTGTCCCAGAAGTAATGTTTAACATTCTTGAAGAATTTGTTCTTCTGTTGGGTCGACATTCCTTTCACTATGAAGTTACCCGCATGGTAATTTGCGAAGTCAGCAAACCATGGGGTAGTAGAGTTTCCACGAAAAGTAACCGCATTGAGTGTTTCGAGAGGAAATGTTTCATTTATTTCCTTTTTTTCGAAAACATCTTGGTGTGGGTTTTCTAATCGGACGATGATCGCCAGCTAGGTTCTCAGCTCCTTTTTTATCACGTATAATGATATCAAATTCTTGCAAGAGGAGAACCCAACGAAGCAATCTCGGCTTTGCATCTTGTTTTGCAAAGAGATATTTGAGAGCCGAGTGATCCGTATACACCACGCATTTGGTCAAGATTAAGTACGGCCGAAATTTCTCAAACGCATACACCACGGCTAGTAGCTCTTTTTCTGTGGTGGTGTAATGGGTTTGAGCCTCGGTCATTGTCTTACTTGCGTAGTGGATAGGATGAAAATGCTTGGTTAAACGTTGCCCCAGGAATGCACCGATAGCAAAATCACTTGCATCGCACATGAGCTCAAAAGGCAAATCCCAGTCGGGAGCAACGAGAATGGGTGCTTCAGTAAGCTTTTCTTTAATGTTTCAAAAGCATTGATGCACTCGGGTGAGAAGATAAAAGGAGCATCTTTTCAAGAAGATGGGTCATAGGCCGGGCGATTTTAGAAAAATCTTGTATGAATCTGCGATAAAAACCGGCATGACCTAAAAAACTCCTAATACCTTTGACGGTAGTAGGATGAGGCAATTTAGCAATAACATCGACTTTTTCTCTATCAACCTCGATCCCGTTTTTTGAAATCTTATGGCCAAGGAAAATGCCTTCTTTGACCATAAAGTGGCTCTTCTCCCAATTTAGACAAAGATTGGTGTCTTCACACCGTTTTAGCATTTTTTCTAAATGGGAGAGACATGTTTGAAATGAGTCCCCAATGACCGAGAAGTCATCCATAAACACCTCCATTGTTTCCCCGATCATGTCGTGGAATATGGCCATCATACATCGTTGGAACATGCCAGGATCATTACATAGGCCAAAAGGCATACGTCTATAGGCAAAAGTTCCGTATGGGCAGGTGAATGTGGTCTTTTCTTGATCCTGTGGATCAATGGGGATCTGAAAATACCCCGAGAAACCATATAGGAAACAATAGTATTCGTTTCCTGCTAATCTCTCAAGCATTTGATCCATGAAGGGTAGAGGAAAATGGTCTTTACGGGTGGCGTCATTCAACTTACGATAGTCAATGCAAACACGCCATCCCGTAACCAACCGAGTTGGAATTAACTCGTTATTTTCATTTGTGACAACAGTTATACCACCCTTTTTAGGAACACAGTGAATTGGGCTAACCCAAGGACTATCTGAGATCGGGTAAATTAATCCTGCATCAAGAATTTTAAGAACCTCTTGTTTAATAACATCATGGATTTTTGGATTCACCCTTCTCTGATGTTGGACTGCTGGCTTGAAGTCATCCTCCATCAAGATTTTGTGAGTACAAAACTCAGGGTTAATACCCTTAATGTCAGAGAGTTTCCAAGCAATTGCTTGCTTGTGTCACTTCAAGACCTTTATCAGAGCAATCTTTTCATCTTTACTCAAATCTTGAGCAATAATGACTGGTAATTTATCATCACCCTCAAGAAATGCATACTCGAGATGAGGTGGTAAGTCCTTAAGTTCGACTTCAGGAAATTCTTCAGTTTTCTCAACTGACTTGACTTCCTTGTTATGAAGCTTGACGGGAGGGAGTGATGAAAGATCATCATTGAGCATCTTCTCGATGAGAAGAATATCTCCCTCTATGTCAATTGGAGCGTGATCAATTTCCCATGAAACCGAATCACTAGACAAGTATGCTTCAATCTCTTCTAAGATGAAGTCACTTTCCTCAAACGGAGTGAGAGAAGGAGTAGAATTGGCAATGATGGGTTGAGATGAATAAGTGAGATTATCACTCGAAGAATTATGAACATAACCGAGAACTTCTTGAGAGTACTCTTCAGAAGCAACATCAATGATATCTATTCGGTTAACCGACTCAGAATCATAGTTTGGGAGTACCTCGAAGTTTGATCAAGGTTAAAGGTGACAGCTTCATTACCCACACGTAATGTGATTTCTTGCTCAAATACATCAATGAGAGCACGGCCCGTTCTCAGGAATCCTCGTCCAACAATGAGAGGAACCTGATGATCGGCATCGAAGTCAACAACCACAAAGTCAGCTGGAAAATGGAACTTTCCTACTTTCACAAATACATCCTCGGCAATGCCAAGTGGACGGGATATTGTACGATCTGCAAGCTCAAGAGTCATGCATGTAGGAGTAAGGTCCGAAAGAGAAAGTTTCTTCCATACTGAATGAGGCATCAGGTTAATGCTTGCACCAAGATCGGCTAAGGCAAAGCATTCAACCATCCCTGAAAATACACAAGGTAAGAGAAATTTTCCAGGATCTCCAAGCTTTTCGGGAAGCTTCTTTAACAGAACTGCTGAGCAGTTCTCGCTCGAGGAGTTTTAGCCATTTCAAACAGTTTTCCTTGTTGCTTAACATGTGTTTGAGAGTTGATGCAAACTTGGGCATCAGCATGATAGCATCCGCAAAGCTTATGTCAAAATGTAGTTCTTGGAAAATTTGAAAAATTTATCCATTTGATGACTGGCTTTTTCGCGGAGTTTTTGCTCATTCAAACGTGATGGGTAAGGAATAGAAGATTTGGATTTGGGGTTTTCAACCGAGATGTCATGTGAATCAAAAACAACTCCTGGCTTAGACTTGGGTTTCAGGACAACTTGAGGTTGGACATCGTTGGTACCTCCGTTATTAGTAGGAAGTTCCTTGTCCTTTGTCGCCTCATGTTCATGTTCCACTACCTTAGGAGAAGGAGAAGAGGTAGTAAGAATAGCTGGTCCATCATATGAAACACCACTTCTGGTTGTGATCGCCTTTGCATCGCCCCTCGGGTTAGCGATCGTGTTGCTCGGAAGTTTTCCTGAGCCCGAGGGTTGATCATTTAAAGACTTCTTAATGTCGGAAATCTGGCTAACCAACAACCTGTTCATTTCCTCTTGGGATTTCATGAATTGCTTCAAAGCTCATCGATGATGGTCCAGTTGGAACAATGGCTTGAGTTTGATTAGGAAAATTTTGGCCTCTATTGTTCAGATTAGGGCCTTGATTTTGAAAATTTCCTTGGTTAGGATTCATATTCCTATGAAATTGATTCCCTCGATTGAAATTGTTTTGATTAAAGTTTCCTTGATGTTGGAAACCTTGATTTGGTCCAGGATAGAAATTACCTTGGTTTTGATAACCTTGGTTCATTCTAGGTTGGTTCTGATTCCGGTTTTGTATGTTAGGATTCTGGTTAAAACCGGGTGGTCCCTGATAAGTATTAGCACGGTAGTTTGGTTCATTTTGAGGACGGTATTGATTACCTCCCTGATGTGAAGTACCAGCTATAGCATTGGCTTCAAATGGACTACCATCGGTGGTAGTACAATTGTAGTAGCATCCGTGAGTTTGTCAATCTTAGCATCGGTGCTAGATGTACTCACGTGAGATGATGTAGAAGGTCCTGCAGTAGACTGAGTCTGATATGTCTTTGTTCGTACAGGGGGGACCTGGGACTTGTTTTCTATGATTTGCAAGGCTTCTTTTGTGGTCTTGCTCAGGAAATTACCTCCCGCGGAGGCATTTAAAGAGTCTTGGTCAGCTTGGCTCAGACCATTGTAGAAAGTATCCATTTGCATTAACTCGGTAAAACCATGATGCGGACACTTTCGGAGCAACTCTTTGTAACGATCCCATGCCTCACCGAATGATTCATCAAATCTTTGAGTGAATTTCATTATCTCATTCTTAAGACTTGTAGTTCGGGATGGAAGATAGAATTCGTTAACAAACTTAGTGACTAAATCCTCCCATGTCTCTATGGAACGAGGGGGTTATTTCTCAAGCCAAATCCGGGCTTGTCCCTCTAAAGAGAATGGGAACAGAAGAAGCTTAATTGCTTCATGTGGGACATTCATATATTTGATGGTCGATGCAATCTTGTTGAACCATCGAATATGTGCATGAGGGTCGTCCCGCTCAAAACCATAAAATTGGCTTTGGGTTACAAGATTAAGCAACCCGGTTTTGAGCTCGAAGGTATCAGCCACGATGGCTGGGACAACAATGGCATCTCTGTAACCCTCGATGGGTGCTTGGAGAAGCTCATTCATCGGTTTATTTTCTGCCATTACGACAGGGGGTGGTGGTGCTAGGCGTTCCTCAGTCACGGCTGAAGGAGCAGAACGTCCTCTACGCCTACGTGGAATACTTGCAAGCTCTGAAAGTGGACTGGTGGAGCTGGAAGAACGAGTGCGCATGCACTAAGTTTAAAAATCAGTTTTCAAAAACAAATGCGAGGCAAAACGACAAGTGAACTTAAACCAATAATCACAAATGAAATGGCTTCTTTGAAAAAGGTACACCAAATCACAAGGACACAAAGGCAAGTTTTGATCTTTAAGATTGGGAACTTATTAATGTTCACACCCCTAGTTGGTAGGTGTTCTGCCTTGGTTTGCGGTGGTTGATTTTTATGTATTTATTAAGTACCAATAAAAAGACGTAGGTATGGTTTTTGTGCTAAGGGTTTAAATACTTTTGGACAATATTTTTGGTATCGTCTCGTTTAACCAAATCGTACCTCTTTAAGAATCACCTTAAAGAAAATACAGGATAGAAAACGTTACGATTGTTTTGTTGTTTCTATATTTTGTTTGGTGTTGCTTAACACTTTAGGAAAAGTGTTAATGAACTTTTTGATATTGATAAATTTACAAAAAAAACTGTTTACAAAAGGTGGTATATGTGCAATTATGGGTCTGAAAATGTTTAAAACACGCTTACAGCCTCCCCGGCAGCGGCGCCAAAATTTGATTCGTTCCAAACGGTCAGGTTTATTACACAAATCAACCACTTGTGAATGGTCAACCATAATAAAAGTCAAACAGTCTAAAACCAATGCAATATCCCTTGGAATTTAGTGGATTCCCGGATCGTTAAGTCCCACGGAGGTTGAATGGTGCTTAAAAACGTTCAGATATAGAATGATCACTAAGGATAATGATCTGTAAAGATTTTTGGTTTATAACTACACTACTGATTGATTGGAATTGTATTTGGATACAGAACTATAAAGCACAACAATCAGATTAAACAAACTTGAACGCGTACGTTTATTAAATTTTACGTAAACGTATAAAATAAAACGTAAATTTAAAAGAATAAAACACCTATGGATATGAAAATGATATTTTTACAATCCTAATAACAAAAGAAAATTATTGGAAAAAGAAAATTATTTTTATGACTATTTATTTAATTATTATTAATTAAAAACTATTTTTAACTATTTAATAATACCCTAAAATATAAGAAAATATTAAATAAAGCTAGAAAAGTGAAATTTTAACTTAGAAAAATCCAAAATATTATAAAACTTATTTTAAAACTGAAAATATATATTTTTTACACTTTTTATCTATTTATTATTAATTATTTAATACTTTTTAACTATTTAAAATTCTAATAAATACTAAACAAACTAAGAAAATTCTGAAATTTTCTCTATAATTATCCTATGGTGACAGAAAACTAAGAAAATTATAAAAACAGAAAATGCTTAATAATAAGCTGAAAAAGAAGATTAAAAAGCTAATTTATATTAAATAAACGCTATCACTATTTTTAAAATGATGTTTTTGTGATTTTAATTTTTTAAACCTATTTAACTACTGATAATAAGCAACTTTAATAAAGAAAAAAATTTTGAAACTTGAAAATAAGCAGTTTGAGAGCTTAAGAGCTTAACAGTTTAAGCTTTTGGCTTATTTTGATGTTTCAAGCTAAAATAAATGGCCAAATAAGCTAAACAAAAAGAAACAAAAGTGAATTAAGATGAAAATAAGCTAAAGGTACTTAAATTAAGCTAAAAGGCACAAAGAATCACACTGATAAGCTTAAAATAAGCTAATAAGCACTTATACTAAACCAAGCAACCAAACAGGCTTGCACATTTTTTTAGGCCAATTTAAGCTAAGGGCAAAAGATCAAAAGCCAAAAATAAACCTTGATACAAGAAGCTGGCTTATTGAGGTTCCCAAAAAGCCAAGATTCTCACAATGGGGCCCACTAATAAGCTTGTAATGAGCTTGAGAAAAAGCTTGTAAAACACTGAGTGTTCAGTGTACACAAGAAATGGGACAAACAAGAAGCAACTAGCAGTCCTACCAAATAAGCTAGAAAGTTAAAAATAAGCACTGGACCTTTTAGATGGCTAGATTGGCTTTCTAAAAAGCTAAGGATCAAAAGCTAAGGTTCACTAATAAGCTCTGTGTGAGCTTGTGAAAAAGGCTCAACTACACTGATAACTCAGTGTAGTGAGTGATTTTGAGAAAACAACATAAGCATAATAAGCAGTCCAATTAAGCTATAAATGAAAAATAAGCATTCAAACATCAAACTAGCTAGATGGGCTTATGAAAACAACAAATTACACAAGCTAAAGCTTACTAATGAACATGATATAAGCTCATGAAATAAGCCTACTCAACTGTGCACAGGGCACTTTTTCAGAAAAAGGAGTTTAAAATAAGCTAAGAAATAAGCAGTTTAACTAGCTAACTAAAAATTATAAAAATTACTATGATAAAGAGGAGCAGCTAAATAATATAAACCTAAAAGCACAGAACATGAAACTTAATATTAAATCCTATAAAAAATTATCTATTTTATTCAAAAACTACTAAACTGAAATTTTGACTTTTTAAGTTATACTAAAAAGTTGACTTATATGAACTTTTAATCAAATCTACTTACTGATTATGTTATATTAAGCTAAAATAAGATGAAATTAAGCTAGATGACCAAGTTCTAAGCAACTGTGATGAATTTTATATCCTAAATCCTAACAGTGAGCTAATATTTTGAGATTAAAGGCAATTTTGACAATTTCTCAAACAAGGACTGGTTTTTATTGTTTCTTTGAGTTATTAAGACCAAGTGTGACAAACAACAAACAAGAACACTGTCTTGAACACCCTCTAACACAGTTAACAAAGCAAATCCAAACAACCCTTTAAAAGACTGTTTTGAAGCTTTAAGCACTAAGACAGATTTTTAAACCAAGAAATCTAGTGATTAACTTAAATTAACTATAATGAAACAGGATTAAGCTAAAATTAACACACTTTAAACACTTAAACTAGAAAATGCAAATTTTTAAGAAATTGCTTACAAATTGTGTCCAAGCACAAAACAGAGAACCAAGAGCCAAGAACACAACCTATAGCTTCCCAAGAAGCACTAAACCAAGGGCAATCCAATATCAACCCTGCTCCAGCTTGATCATTTCTTCTTTGATTTTTGAATTTTATCTAATTTATGTGAATTTTTTGGTATTTTTGGTTTTTGATTCTAAACTGAGTTTTAGAGTTACTAAAAGCTTTAAAAAGCTTTCTGAGGATCTTATATGAGCTTATGAGTCCAAAGCAACATCTAATAACAACTTTAAGCTAACATGAGAATTTTGACATGAAAATTGCATAAACTGAAAGTTGAAACTGAAACTTTGAAATTGATTACTGAAAAGGTTGTACAATACACTGAAATTGATAACAAGAGTACTTGAAAGCTAAGAAATACACTAGAAAGCTTAAATTGATTAAAACGATTAAGAAAATTAAAGATTACACTAGATTACTCTCTACATTGCTCCAATCCTTCTTTATATAGATCTTTTAGAGTCTTTGTCGACCTCTGAGACTTTCCCACTTCATTCCAACAATTGGATCCTTCAAAATCATCATAATCGTCCATTTGGCATTTTGGCGGCAAAAGTTGTTTGAGCAGGTTTTTTGCAATTAAGGAATTTTGGGAGGATGTGGAGGTGGAAGGGAGTGGTTATACAGCTGGGGGACAGGTGGTGGTGAGATGGTAGACAGGTGGTGGTGAAAACCACCCTGGTTTTGGTTTGCAGGCTTTGTGAGGACGATAAACAGTGAGAGTGGATTTGGCGGGGTTGACTGGGTTTGACCCCGTTTTAATTATTAAGCTGGGAGGTTCAAGTGGTATATTGGCAGGGTCAAAATGATTTTGGACTGGCTCAAGGGTCAAGTGGTTTGGGTTTGGACTTGTGACTGGGCTGGATATGGATTTGGGTTTTAATAAAAAAGGGTCCGTTTAGTTTGTTTATTAATAACACACAAGGACCAATCTTGTAATTTCTGCAAAGTTGAGGGGCCTGATTTGACAAGTTTCCAAAGTTAACACAAGGACCGAATATGCCATTTATGAATAGTACAAGGGTAATATTTGATAATTTTCCATTTTTAAATATCCGAGGACTATTTTTGACATTTTTCAAAGTTGAGGGACCAAAGTTGTCATTTTGAAATTTTAAACTTCAAGGACCAAGTTTGACAAATCATGAATCCCTAGGGACTTTAAATGACATTTTACATGATTAGAATATCCAGGGACTAGATTTGACAACTTTTGAAACTTGGGGGACTAAAAATGCCAATTATGCAAACTTGATACATTTTTCACCTGATTTTGGTATTTTTGCATTTAAAACACATAAAACACTTATTTGTGATATTTTTATCATTTTGATGCTCTGACAGGTGTTTTTGGATGTTTTTGGCAGTATAAAAGGTACAAAAATGATCAGTATTTGCACACTCATCAGTGATGTAAGAAGTGATGTTAACATCAAAATGAGATATGTATTAAGGCACCAAACATATTCTCAAGACAATATGGCATATAACATGTAATTTTCATTCAATAAAAATACGAGAAATGATCTACATAGCTCTAAAACTAAGAGAATGATTTAAACATGAAATATGATTCCTAAACTATATAAGTTAAGCTCAAGACTAGGACACCACTTGAATCCTTAAGCTCGAGATTGTTTAGGTTTGTTGACCTCGTCGAAACGTTCGAGGAGGTGATAAAACATGAAACGTTGCTCTTCACGTACTTCATGTATCAAGCCTTCAACATGTTGACAATGATAACAATCTTTGTCATGGCTAGGAAATGGTGGTGGTAGAAATGGAATGGCTTGAGATGGAAGGTTTGGTTGAGGTTCCACAAAAGAAGGAAGGTTAAGTGAGGAAGGTTGAGGATTCTCAAAAGAAAGAGGAATTTGTGGAGGTGGTTCAACCAAAGGCGGTGGTGGTGGAATATGTGATGAGGATGGTGGTAGAGAGGTATCTACTTCCATGTGATCGGGTGGTTAACTTTGATGATTCCTCATAATTCAAAAGGGACTATTTGAGGGTGACGGAGAAAAAGATGCTGGGGCTAGTGTTGATTCAACACCTTAATTTTTTTGCGCTATTCTTTCTATTGAGGAGAATGTTGGTAATGGTGGAGGATGAGATGGCCTAGGAGGCAAGTCCTCTAGATTGTAGAGGTGTGGTGATGAGAGTGGAGTGGTGAATGATATGGCTCTAGGCACTAAGGATGATGGTTTAGTGGAAATATGAGTGTTTGGTTTAGGAGGTATAGTGGTGTTTGGTATTGGTAGTTTTGTGGGAACAATCCTTTTGAGGATTGGTTTGATTGGTTGAGTTGGTGGAGGGGAAATCCTAGCGTTTTTGGATTTAACGGGAGAATATTCGGTTGAAGAAATTTTGTGAATAACACGACCAAGTTTCTTGGGTGGTCCTTTGGTGGATGAGGTACCAATTGTGATTAACTAGAAGGGGGGGGGGGATTTGAATAGTTTTACCAATTAAAACTTCGTTTTAAAATATTTAGATCGACTTATGTCAATCTATTTAAATGTGTATGTTGGATGTTGATAGATAGGTATGTAAATATGTAATGCAAAGGTAAAGAGTAAGAAACACAAAACCACGACACGAGTGTTTATAGTGGTTCGGCTACAAGGACACCTTCCTTTCCCTACTCCACTCCTCGAGTCACCTACTCGAGAGTTCGTAATCACTACACGACACAAAACTCCTTATGACGGAGAAGCCTTCACAACGTCGCTTACTCTTTTTCCGGTACAAGGCTAGATACCGAGTTCCATTACAAAGGAGGAACTACTACCCAACACTAGACAACACCTATCCCATAGGAGACCCACTCCTTATTACAACATCATCAAGGATATCAATATCCTTGGACACAACCTATCTCTATTTGTACATAGATGCACCATATCGATTGTACACCCTTGGCATCTTTCACTAATGCCTTTGACATGATCTTTTGGCACCTTTCACTAATGCCTTCGACTTGACCCTTTTGGTATCCTTCACTAATGCCTTTGACACGGATGTTCGGCATCTTTTACTAATGCCTTTGACACGGACGCTCGACATCTTTCACTAATTCCTTCGTCGTGACCCTTTTGGCATCCTTCACTAATGCCTTAGACACAACACTTCTAGAGAGGAAGAAAGAACTATCAACAAGAGAACTTCAGTAGTCTTGATGATGACGAAGCATGGAAACTCATGAACTTAAGCTTGCTCGACTTCAAGAGGTGTCTCGCCTTTAAGAGAAACCTAGAGAATCACACAAAAACAAACACAAACTAAATAGAGAGATCCTTTGGATATGAGGTTAGAGAGTTTACAATACTAGGAGAAAGTATGTGTAGGAGTGACAACTTACAATGAAGAAATGACTCACTATTTATAGACAAAAACATGCTACTGTTCCACGAATCCCACGGATCCCTTGTTGGAGGGATCCGTCTAGTGTATTTTGAGGGATCCGTGAGACGCTCATCATTACCCATGGGTTATGGGTCATGGGTCATGGATCATGGGCTGTAGGCTTTGATCCATGGGTATCCAAAATAGATACAATGTATCTAGAAGATGCAATGCATCTAGTCAATGGGTCATGGGTTAGCTCCATGGGTCATGGATAATACCCATCATGACTTATGCATGATGTCATGCAATGGGTCATGGGTTATGGATCATGCTCCATGGGTATGGGTCATGGACTTTGGGTTTTACCAAACTACATTCAATGTATTTAGTCAATAGGTCAAATACTTAAACTTCTACCCATTAAATTACCCATTATAATACATATTAAGTATGTATATATCTACCAATTATGTAAACACTAGTTGTTGTACATATGCATTCCTCAAACATGAAAGCACTATTACTTGTTTAGCGTTTTATATGAAAACGTAAGTGTGTTAGTAAACTATTGGTTCAAACCATTTACGTATTTTATTTGTTTCGTTAAAATGATTTTACGTTTGTTATCGACAAAACATTAGAAGATCGTAAAATATAAATAAACGTTTTTACGGCTTATTTGTATTAACACTTCAAACCATGACTTAAAGTTCCAACAATCGTCCAAAATCCCATTTAGCCCACCATAAACACCAGATACCAATCCAACCTCAAATAGAGGTTACAAGACACAAATCTCCAAAAATATAATGTAACACTGTCTACACAACTTTTAACAGAAAGATCTCTATTAAGCTTATATGATCCCACTTAGAAGTAGATAGGTCTGAAGTGTAGCATTTGGCTACTGATGATGTGTTTTCTTAGGATTCCACTTAGAGCAAATTGATCCGAAACATTACTTATTATGGTAATAGGAACTCAAATGTGCAAACAACCTCCGTTCAAATAATATGTGTAGAAACCAGCTTAATTGATGTATGCTAAATGCATTTTTCAATTTCTTAGAACACAAGTTAGACAACGCTGATGATAAGAGGCAACACCTACATTCTACCAAAATTTGAGTAGAGGCTTGATACGACCTCAGTTGGCACGCCTTGCATTTCTTTTACGAGGACTAGTTGCGTTGTTTTCTTTCTTTTCTGCATCAATTGCTTTCCTCGTCTTCTTCTCCACTTCATCGTTCTTTCCTTCCACATTCACCTTCAACATTGCCTGTTTCAAACATTTTTCTTCAATAAAATTTCCATAAAGTAACTACAGGTCCATACACACCAAACGTGTCTGCACACAAAAACGGTCCTAGACCCGACATGGCAAGATCACAAACTGTGCATTTGGACCTAGATATTTTTCCATATCCATTTCCATCTCCAGCCCGGTTCAGACCAAGGCTGAAAAGTCAACTACTAAAAGAGCCCATAAGTCCAAGCCACTTAACACACTGCTCCTTAGGCCGGTCCATAAAAAGTTCACTGCCAGGTTTTATGCCCGAATATATATTTATAATTTTCTTGGAAAGCCATATTAGAATTAAATTAAATTTTTGTAATGTTATAATTCGAACAAGCTTCAAAACTGCATGTCATTTAAGAGTACTAAACATGAAACATGAAGATTTTATTAAGAGGACAGTGATTTATGTGGCACTTACAGGTTTCTTCCTCCTAAACAACATCTTCAAGGAGATGCTAAAGACTATGATAATGATTGAAACTACAACGCCAAGTCCAATATTTGGTCGTTTCTCAACCATTTCGACAAGCTCCTGTAACAGAAGAAAAAAGAAATTACAACTTGACTTGAATTTCATATACATAAACAAGAAAAAAGGAAAACTAGAATACTTGCGTGTGACGTACCAAAATCTTTGTCTTGTATCCACCCAAGAATTGTAGTTCCGCAATCTTGTAAAAGACATCGAACACAGCCTTCTGCAACAAAGTGGAGCATAAAATCGTAGCTAGTCAAATTATTAGCAAACGAGTCACTATTTGCGCAAAAATATCACTAGAAAAAACCCGATTACCTGAATCCCTTTTCGACCCTCAATACCGGCTTCTTTCTCCTCTTCCTTTAGTTTCTCTATTTCTACCAAAAACTTTGGCTTCCAAGTCGTATCCCGAATTGAAGCTGCAACTTTCTCATCACTCGCAATCAAAACATTATCAAACAAAATCCCATCTTGCATTGTCCAAATCTCAATACCAACACCAGCAATGAGCTCAAAATCAGGCTTGTCAAGTTCATAGTAACCCGGGTTTGGAATTTCTCTAGGCTTCCATATACCTTTATAATTAGGATTATCAATAAGTGGAGCATACCACTTACCTCTATAATCCGGGTTCCTTTTCATGGGCCTTATCCACTCTCCACAGCCCGGTGCAGATTCACATATCGGGTTCTCAATTTTTGGGCTCTCCCACTCACCATCCTCCTCATCATCCCAGTCTTCAGGCTTTTCCGCTTCAGGATCATCTAATTCCTCGGGTTCGTTTTCTAACCACCCTTCAGGCATCTCAGCTTCATCGTCCAATATTTCCATAGGTGCATTTTCGTCCCAGTCTTCGGGCTTTTCCGCGTCCGGGTCAGGAATTTTCGCTCTCTCGTCCCAGTCTTCGGGCTTATCGTCATCCGGGTCAGGAATCGTTTTTTCGGGTGCCAACGAAGGCTGAAAGTCCTCGGATGATAAAAAATTAACTTTCTTTTTCTCGTCACCGTCAATTAAAATTCTTAATTCGTTATCAGGGTTTATAATAGCAGTGTACACATGGGATAATTTGTCCGAAGGGACTATAGGGGGAGACTTAAGATGGTGTTCAATATGCTCACCAGTTTTTGGGCTCTTATGCTTTAAAATAAAATGGACCTTATTTGTTGCACCACATTTATCAGGACCAAACATTATGGAATACGGAGACTCATTGCTAAACTGTTTAGGGTTCCAACTCGCGTTTTGTGGACGAAGGTATTTTAAATATGCACCACCACATTCAAGACCATTTTGAAAGCGGGCTTCAAATTGGAGGACGGTTGTTGTGTCTTTAAGGTTTAAAGGTTTGTCGAGCTCGTGAACGATTGCATATTTCCGGGCCTTTTCGCTCACAAGGAGCCCATAATCGTCATGTCCCTCACTCTTTGAGTGTTTCCACACACCTAAAGGAAACAATCATATCTAACCAATAAGACTAACAGAAATATATATGATCACAAGGTAAGTGGTTACAACATTTAGCAAAATTAGACCAAATTGTCCATAATAGCAATTCTGCGAATGATCACTGTTTTTTCATCTACATAGTATCATAACGTACAGTAAAGAATGTACAGATCAAATCATAAGAAGCAAATACCTGAATAATCGTCATTCTCTGACACGATCCACCTCCCTTGAAACGCTTCATCAAACGACTCATAAAGCACCTACACGAATACATAAAAAAAAAGTCACAAACCATAAATTTACACATCCGTAACACGTACTAAAACCAAAAATGATCTAATATCTCACTTACGGTATCTGAAGAACCACATATCGTCAAAGCAAAACAGCTTATGATCAAAATCCATATACACAAAAACGAACAACGCATATATTGTTTCATTTCTTTCATAACCTAATTAAAAAATAGATTAAATAAGAATGATATATGATATTCTATTTGATCCGAGAATATTACTGTAATATTTGTGAATGTTGTTTGATCAAGTACTACAACCTTGTAGAGTGTTATTCGGTTTGAGTTTGTTGAGGTCGTTATGTTAATTATAGATCATGGGGTTGTTACGTAGACTTGGTTAAACCAATAGAAATGTGACATATAAGACATGTGTAGTGTAGGAATAAGAATTTAACATGTGTAACTAGTTCAAGAATTACTATCTAAAGTTTAGGGTTAACAAACCTCAAGAATTATGCACGCTAAGTATTAAGCTGGTTTTAAATAAATATTAACACGGACAAAATCAAGATTAAAAGTAGTGACACCCTGTATTTTTTAGAATAAAACACTACATACAAATTCTTATTGGCCAAATGCATTTATAAAAAGATCGAATCGTTTTACGAGAATTAGGACTACGCTGCAATAAATCATGAGTTCCGAGGACCCTTGGAACCCATATTATTGGTTCCGTCTGTGAGTATTCAACAGTTATAGAAACACTAGTTAGCTATGTAAATTTAGCGACGAAAGATAAAAACTAAAATCAACCAAACAGACGACCCACAAAAAAAATAAAATAAATACAGTTAAATATACAACTAAAATGGTTGGGTCAATTTAGTATCCACTCATCTCTTGTATAGTATTTGAATGAAAAATAACCTGAGTATTGAACTAAGTTCCTGAATATAAGAAAACATTCAGATTCATCTTCAAGATGTTCTTCAAAGTCTGATAAAAGACTCAACAAAACCTAAGGCGGGACTTAAAGAGTAAAGTTTAAAACTAAGAAGAAGATGATTGAGTCATTGAGTGATAACAATAACTCATTAACTCCCTCGATATCTCGTCAACAAAGAAGACATTCTGAGACTTAGATATTTTGGTAGGATGTATAAGTCAATGAATATACGGCGCTAAACAACTTGAGAAGATAACTAAAAAGCACTTATCAAAAAGTTAAGATGTACTATAGTTGGTAAAAAAAAAAGTACAAACAGTTGTCATAATTGGTTTTTGGGATTGTTGGTTAAGGTACATTTATTAAGCACGAACATTCATTTTATATTACAAATTGTATTTAATATACATTAATTAAACTTATAAATTACCATAATTAAATCTGATTTGTAATTTAATAAACACAAACTTTTCTTTTTTAAGCATCTTAAACCTTGCCCTAAGGGCACCCATTACACAAACCCTTGTTTTTTAAAGCATGTTTATACATGTCATAAGAATAGAATCATTTAATACCGTAAAGTACAAATGTACTTTTGACTATCAAAAGTTGACATAAAACCTTATCTAATCAAGTGTTTAGAGTAAGGTCCATATAAGACCATGACCACAAAAGGCCTAGATAAACCTGAGGCCTAATGGCCAAATGACGAGATGATAACGGTCAATCAAGACCAAAGACTTAAAAGTATGATTATATCATGTCTACCAAATGATATAATATAATCATTGATTGGTTGTCCTAATGCCAAGCATGTGTGGACTGACCTGATTCATAACTTTGAAGGTCCCTCTAATATAAAGGAAAATAGGGTCATGGACCTAAAACTTGAGTACAATACTTTCAAAGCCAAAGATGGTGAAAGTCTCTCTCAGACCTACACAAGATACAAAACCTTAATTAATGAAATCGTAAATGATGGTGACACCTTCTCAAACCATGAAATAAACATTGGTTTTGTAAACAGTCTCAACACAAATGGCTTAACTTTAATAAGGGGTTAAGAAATGCTAACCATGTCAAGAAACTTGACTTAACTGACTTATACGGGAGATATATTTATGAGGATAACCTCATTTCTAAAATGTATCATGAAATAAAGAAATCCATGACCTCATCACCCATATCAACTGCTTTCTTTTCAAACTTTGCTGTTCAGGACTACGAAGAATGCTTAGAGGATGAGGTAGATAAATGAAGCAGTCAGGAGTACATGGAAGACCTGACCAAGGAATTCCAAGCAAGGGCACTCCTTGCCACCTCAAAAATATTTATTAAAAGAAATAATTTTTCTAAGTTCAATGGAACAAAATCTTTAGAAAAAGTTTAATGTTTTAAATGCGGGAAACCTGGTCAATGCAAAAGACTATTTTTCAAAATCATATTCACCCTCATTTCAAAACCAAAAGTTTCAGCCTAAGCTCATTACCTTTGGTCCAAGGATCAAACGAAATCAAGAGTTCAGAAAGATTATATGCCCAAGTATAAAAAGGTGAAAGCAAAACTTGCTCTTTTAAAAGAAAGTACTTCAAAAGCTCAACCATCACAATCATCACAACATAAAAACAAATTTCTTATTGCTAAAACCTAAGACTAGGATGAATATGATGAGTCCTCTGATGGTGATGAAGTGGTTAAACTGAAAGAGCTAATGATACTAGCTGATGATGAAGGCTATGGGAAAAGATCATGCAAGAAATGGTCAGTGGGTCAACATCACCTTGAGAAAGGTACATATTCTTTTCTCTATGGATGATGATGGTGACTGGAAATCATACCTTGATTATATTAATGTTGATATACATTATGTTGAAGAACAAAGGCAAAACTTATTTTCAAAATATAAAAATCTTACCTTAGAATTAAGCAAATGTAAGGAATCTCGCATGACAGTATTAAAGAGAATCTTTAGGTACCAGAAAGGTTCTCTCTGTCTTGGTCACTAGTATCCAAGATATTTAGGCTTTGATATGAAATGATACTCAGACTCAGACTATGCAGGCTGTAACATGGATAGAAAAAGCACATCAGGTGCATGTCAACTCCTTGGTGAAAAATTGGTTTGTTGGAGTGCCAAGAAGCAGTATCAACGGCTATGTCCTCAGCTAAGGTTGAATATGCAACTGTTGTTGGTTGTTGTGAAAATATTCTATGGAATAAGAGTCAACTCTCTGAGTATATAAGATGGTTACCATCTTTTTTGACAACATTAGTGCCATAGCTATTTCCAACAACCATGCCCGTCATTCTAGAACCAATCACATTGATATAAGATATCAATTTATTAAGGACCACATCATCAAATGTGATATTAAAGTACACTTCATTCTCATTGGAATATCAGTTAGCTGATATATTCACAAAACTCTTTGATGAACCAACCTTTACAAGACTAATGGTTGAATTAAGTATGCTTAACATTGATTTATCATTCCCTGGTCATTTAAAGTTTAGGGTCTAACATTGTCCATCAGTCCCTGAAAGCATCTCTTAGGATCCCTATTTCACCCTGAGACGTTCAATGATGAACTAAATGCTAGGGCTGTAAACGAACCGGACGAACACGAACGGAGCCTTGTTCATGTTCGTTCATTTAATTTTAACCGGAGAAATAAACGAACACAATAGCTTAAACGGACGAAATTTCTTGTTCATGTTCGTTTATTAAGAAAATGAGTTGTTCATGCTCGTTTATGTTCGTTCATTAAGACACTAAACGAACATAAACGATCGAACATAAATGAAGATAGACAAACAATCGTAAAATTTATTAAATTATGTATCTAATATCATTTTATCATTGTCGTTTTGTTTAAACAAACTAATTTAAGAATTATACAATTAAAATATTTGATATACGAACATAAATAAATAAATGAACATAAACAAACGTTAACGAACGCATAATCGGACGTCCACGGACATAAATAAACGAACGTGACTTTTGTTCATGTTTATTCATTTAACTAAATGATCGTAAAATATTGTTCATGTTTGTTCATTTAATAAATAAACGAACATAAACGAACTTTTTACCAAACCGTTCATGAAATGTTCACTGAACATTCAGTTCGTTTACAGCCCTACTAAATGCTCTAGGTATGTAGTTTGTAAATATCCAACGTTGTAACTAACAATTCATTAAATAATGAACTTATTTCTAAAAAGCGCAAATGATTTTCTAAGGATTTAGTTACAATTGGCTTACCAAAGAAACGAGGACCCACACAAAACCTCCCACCCACTTGCCATACCACACCACATCCCACTATGAATTAAAGGCAGATTCCAAATGAATTATACATTTTATATAATTAACAAACAAAAATCTGTTAGGATTTGGAAAATCAATATAGAATAGTCGGTCACCCCAAATATAGTCTAGCATATGTTAGCTCGTAAACATTACGTTATTTACTAGTTTATTAGTTATATTAGTGAGTTGTTAGTTTAGAGCAACACCGTGGAGGAAGGACGGGTCTTTACTCACTGTATGCCTGATCTACAGTCCGACAGGAGGACGTTTTCTTTGTATCTATAAATACCTCTTCCCACTTGGGAAGAGGTAGTGCTTCCTAATCTAACATTTCTTTTTTATTTTACTTTCTCTCTAGAAACACTCTCTCATCTCTTTCTCTCTCTAAACATGGTATACTTGATTTATCACCATCCTATACCACCCGAATCATCAAACAACATAAAAGTATGATCCTACAAAATCTCTTATCATACACAATAACTTAAATAATGTTATCATCTCTGTCATATGAGATTGTTGCATTAATCGAAAAGACATTTGTTAGAATGAAAAAAAGGATGCCATTGGTGTTCATGGGACACTGCAGATATTAAAGATGTTAAGTTATTTTCAAAATCAAATTCAATATATTTCTACATCCACAACTGCATTTATTCCTCCACCTATAAATACCCCTCCAAAACATAATCACACATAACCTTTTCAAAAATCTTTTAGTCAAAATTCTTGTAAAAAATTTCAAGTTTTTTCAAAAATCGATTGTGTTTCATTAAAAAACCCTTAACTTAACTATTTCAAATGGCATTTTCCACAAGCTTTTCTAACATTAAAAAGTCTCCTATGGTTAAAACGTTTAAACTAGATGTTGTGGAAATCATGGAAAACAATGCCATAGCTTGTTATGATTTTCCCAATAAGCATTCATGTTACAAAAAGATTGTAAAATACTTGAAAAACTGCTTCTTGTCACAAGCCTTTATAAAATCCATAATGGTTTTGTAGCCAAACTATCTTAGAGAGTTTTGTTATACTTCTAGTTAGGGGTGGAAACAAACCGAGTCGCTCATGAAAAGCTCGAGATCGGATCGATAAAAAGCTCGAACGATCCGAGCCTAAACAAGCTCGAGCCCGAGCTCGAGCCTAATTTTGGGCTCATTTAATAAACGAGCTCGAGCCCAAGCTCTATAAAAAAAACTCGTTTATGCTCGCGAGCCTAAACGAGCCCTAAAAATATATACATATATATATATTTTCTATATGTATAACATTGTTAACGAGCTCGAGCCTTGTGTTAACGAGTCGAGCTTTGTGTTAATGAGCCAAACTCGAACCTTGTGTTAACGATGAAGTCGAGCCCGAGCTCGAGCTTGTGAAAAATTTCACGAGCCGAGCTCGAGCTCAAAATGTTAGGCTTGAAACGAGCTCGAGCTTGAGCTCGAGATTTTTATATATAAACGAGCCGAGCTTGAGCTCTGACAGGCTCGGGCTCGGCTTGGCTTGTTTTCACCCCTACTTCTAGTGTGGAAGTTGATGCAGAGAACAAGTCAACAATAAACTTAGGATCAAAGAAGGATCTAAACCCCTTTCCTTTGGCTATGATGAATTTTTCATATTGTCAGGACTTGATTAGTCCTCTAACTATGTTCCAAACCCTACTAATGAAAGTGTGGAGGCTAAACTTGCAAGATTACGTCTTTATTTCGCAAAATTTTCTACCCTAGGGTCTCGTGAACTAGTTAGCAAAAGACCCCTTTACAAATCATGGTTCTCACCAAATTGGAGAATACTCATGACTTTTCTCATTCAGGTTCTGGGTGAGAACAAGTCCAGTGGTTACTCAAAGGGACTAAAGTCAATATTGGGAAGATCATCTATGATGACCTTGTAAGTAAGCGCTCAAAGGATGATTGAAAGAAAACCATGGCGTATCCTAGGTTTTTCTCTCTGGTTCTAGAGCACTTACTTGTTTCAAGGCATGGGTTATGGTCTAGGAGAGTTCATGCGACTATTGGCGTTGGGGAAGCCATGTGTTAGGTAAACCAACCGCACATTGCAAGTGAACTTGGGGAAGAGTATAATTAGGACGCTAAGAAGAGCACTACTCCCTTTATCTCGAGTGAATAAAAATTTCATTTCTCCCAACCCTGATCATTAGGTTGAATTAACAACCTACATGCTCAGTGTGATAGAGCAGGCCACGTAGTCACCTCCTGAGTCTTAAGAGACATTGACTAAACCCAAAAAGGTAAAGAAAGTGCCTAAACCCAAGGCACGGACTTTTGACCCTTCAATGAGACAACTTGATCCTGAAAAGATAAAATTTAAAAAGAATACCATTAAACAAAATACCATCCTTTTTTCCCCATTAAAAGATTCCTCAGAAGCCACTGATAAATCATAGTCAGTGCCCTTGAAACAACAAGAAGTCCTACTGAATCAGCGGGCAATTCTCAACCCGCTGAGGGAGGGACAACCAAAACACCTCACAACAATCAAAAGATCTCATTAAGGACACTGATACATCACAATCAGTGCCCTTGAGACAATGAGAAAGTCCTTATGACTCAGTGAAAAATAAACAATTCACTGATGAGTGGGACATAAACTAATCACCACAACCAAAAGATCCTAAGGATGACACAAGTAGATCTCAACCTTTTCGTGAGAGACAACCAACATATCCCAAGGATTCAGTGGACTAAGTTCACTTCGCTAATGAGGGACAAGACAACACCTCATTGTTAACCCTTGGTACATTTCAGGAACTCCATAATAAAAAAATAAGATTCAAATATACTAGACTTTATTGATGAACAAGAGGAAGTTCACCTTGTTGATGAGGAATTGATTGATGTTGAGGAACCCACATCACCTCCCAAGGACACTGAAGAAGAAGCTCCTCATACTTATCCTCATCCTGAATATGCTCAACCTTAATCTCCATATCTTGAATCTTCTATCAAAACATAGTACACTAACGCAGTCCTTACTGAAACTCTTCTTCAAGAACATCTTCATTCTATGGCGGAATTTGTTCTTTATAAAAAATTTCTAGAAGTTGAAGGCAAGCATTTTTAACTAGGAGCTTCTTATGCTCACTTGAAGCATCATGTCAAGAAAATATTTTATCAGACCAAGAAAAGCATTGAGAAAATTGAGCAGACAAATGGGTCTCTTGCACAGGCAACTAAGAAGCTTCAGCAGCTTTAGTCTATGGACCTTACAACAATCAAATTAGACTTTCACTTCGTAGCTGACAGCCTCAAGACTGAACTTCCTATTCTCTACAAAGATTCGAAAGATGTGGAAACTTCAACTCGATCACTTATCTAGCCAAATGAACAGTTGTAAAAAGTTTGATGAATTCAATGTGCCTTAATTCCAAGTATCCATAAAAAAGATCCGTACCAGCATTAACTCTTAGGCATCCTTACTCAAATCTTTAGCATGGTCCATAGGCACAAGGCTCACAAAGATTAAAGCAAACCAAGCATCCAAGGCCTCTGACATCTCCTCCCTGAAATATGATGTTTTAGAGATAAAGACTAAGCTTATTAACGTGTTCAACTGTCTTAAGTCTTATGTCTCTGCTGCAGCTACATCAATTTCATTATATGCCAATACAACAACTGCTGGGGGGAGAAAGAATCAGAGCCTGCTAAAGAACCTGTGATATCATCATTTTTGGATAGCCATGAACACATCCCAAATACAACAACTATAGTTGTTGTTTATAAAGGACCCTCCTCAGCACTTGAGGGGCATAAATTATGGGATTACAATGTTGCTGCTATCTTCCTTAGTCCATCTGTATCATTGAGCTATTGATTGGTCCCGAACCGTCAAGTTATCTCACACAAGCTAGCCACTTGTGAATGGCTAACCGTAAGAAACTTAAAACAGTTCAGACACCAATGCAATGAAGTCCAGGAGAGTATAGTGTTTCCCCAGGTCGTTATGTCCCAACGAGCTGTGCGAGAATAGCCAAACGTGTAGTGATCGAGAGGATTTGAACGGAAAAGGATTGTGATTGATTTATACTAAAGAAAGAGTATATAAACTACAGGGGCTTAAATGCAAATTAAAGAAAATTAAAAAGATAAAATATATTAAATAAACGCTATCACTATTTGCAAAATGATGTTTTTGATTTTTCTTTTATAAAACTTAAATTAAAAACTACGTGACGTACAAAAGAAAATGTGAAAATGAAACAATATTAATCCTAAAATATAAAAATGACATTTTTACAATCCTAATGATAAGAGAAAATTTTTAGAAAAAGAAAATTATTTTTAAAACTATTTATCTAATTATTATTAATTAAAAACTATTTTTACTTATTAAATAATAACCTAAAATACAAGAAAATATGAAATAAAGCTAGAAAAATGAAATTATGACTTGGAAAAATCTAAAATAACTAAAGAGAATTTTCAAAACTATTTTTATATTTTTCTGATTACTTTTCTATTTTTTATGAATTAAAAACTATTTAAAACTAATTAAATTGCTAAAAATTACAAATTAAACTATGAAAAATCTGGAAAAATACTTTTTTGACTTTTTATATTTATCTTAACCTAGGAAAAATGAAAACTTATTTTTTTGAAGTTTTTCTGATTTAATTGTATTAAAAGCTAATTAAAATTACCTAAAAACTGTTTTAAATGAAGAAAAATAGCAAACTGACCTAGAAAAATATGAAAAATTCAGGAAAACTCTAAAATAGTATTCTAATTCTAGGAAAATTATAAAAACAGAGGCTTGTTTGTAGGAAAATGAAACTGCAATGCAAGTGCTTATGTAATAAGCACTTGAAATAAGCCAAAGGTACCAGATGGGAACCAAACTCTGACAAGAAGCTCTAATAAGCTATTACTACTCAAATGAAACTAAATACAACTGACCTAAACCTCTAAGACACAAACTGCTATGATTTGATCATTTGAGATCAAGTGCTAAAAACAGATTTTGGGTACCACTTTGTAGCTTAAAAATAAGCTACCCAAATAAGCTAAGCTCAAAACCAAAAGTAGGGACCTAAAGTAGACCTGGCTAGGAACCTATAAACCAAAAATCAGACCTGCAACAGCTCTTATGAGCTTTTGACAAGCCTGCACAAACCTGCAGACTCAGATTAATGAGTCAGGCAGGGCAAATAAGCTCAACTTGATAAGCCATTTTCAGGCTTAAGAAAAATTACTAAAATTCAATAAAAATCATAATAAGTAACTTGACCAGCTGAACTTATAAAACCCAGAGTTTTACTTGATTTGGCCCAGAAATGAATCAATGATAAATCTCTCTAGGTTGGGTGAAAACTTGTTTTTTCACTTTTGACTTTTTGACAGAAATGGAAGATTGACTATAATGAACTTTGATTCCAATTTGCCAACTGAAAATGATGTTAAATGGTGAAATAAAACTATATTAGGCTATTCTACTGATTTCTAAACACAGAACAAGATTTTGATTTCACAAAATCTCAACAGTTAAGAAATTAAAACAGGTTCAATGTGATTTTGACTTTTGATGTTATGCAGAAGCAATATTAAGACTAAAATGACTCAAGTGGTCCTAGTTGAGACTGAGTGAACAGATTTGAAACACAAACCAAAGCTTAAACTCAATCAAACCAACTGTACCAAACACACTATATTAACCTGTTTGGCAATGCAACTCAACAGATTCTTTGACCAACCTATACTAACACTTAATCTAAGTTTAATAATCAATTAACTCTCAAATGATGCCATATTTCAAACAAAATCTATCAATTTATCAATATGCTAAATAAGTAGATTATAACAGATGTGAGATTTTCAAAGCTTACATGTGTCCTAGCCACAATGGCTTGCCAAACACCATAAGTAACCACTGTCTAAAACCAAATTTCAACCCATATCCATCACTGGATTAACCAATATCCATTTCCAAACCTGTTTAACCAAAATCTCTTCTCAGTTGACTTTTGTTGACCAAAAACCAAATATGCATGAAACTGTTTCTTAAGCTTACTAAAAGCTATAATAAGCTTAAATAAAGTTATTGGGACTTTAAAAATAAGCTGTTAAAGGTTTGGATATAAGAATGTGAAACTGGATTTTGCAACAGTTAACATGAAAATATGAAATTTAAGTAAAACCTCGAATTAACACTTGAAAACAGATTATAATGATCAAACTACTTAAATTCAATACAAGAAAGCTTTAAGTTACAAAATTAGGAGACTAGCTAAGATAATTTAATAAAAACGACATACATAAATTTAAAAAAACTAAGTACTCCTTGTCTCTTGCTTCTTCTTCCTCTTTTATACACCAATTTGCTTTCCACGTGTCCTCTGATCAAATCCCACTCATAATTGGGGCCGTTGGATGACTTGAGACCATATAGGCCGTTTGATCACTTTTGGCGGGAAAGATGGTTTTGACCTTGGGCTTCTGAATTTGCAACTAGGGGGGGGGATGTGATGATGAGGGGGGAGGGATAAGGTGAGAGGTGATGGGAGATGCCTGAGAGTTGCAGGCCAAGTGGTGAAGAAGGAGAAGAGATAAGGTGGGAAAAGGTGAGTTTGACCGGGGTTTGACCAAGGGAGGTATTATTGGGCAGGGGTCCAAAACAGGGGGGTCACAATGGTAATGGCAGGGTTCAAAGCTTGGTTTAGTAATACAAGGACCAAAATGCAATTCTTCCAAACTTGAGGGACCATTGCTGCCAATTCTGATTTTCCAGGGGCCAATCATGTACATTCTGAAATTATAATCCAAGGGCCAAACTTGACAATCTCCAATATTCCAGGGACCAAACTTGTCATTTTTGAAAGTTTAGGGACCTAAGTTGTAAATTTGCAATTTTAAATCTCAAGGACTAATTTTGACAACTCATGAATCCCTAGGGACTTGAAATGATATTTTTCTTTATTTTGTTTTACCAAGGACTGTTTTTGACAACTTTTGAAACTTGGGGGACTGAAACTGCCAATTATGCAAACTTAGCTCATTTTTCATCTGATTTTAAACATTTTGCATCTGAAACATATAAAATGCAATTTTGAGATATTTTCAGTATTTTGATGCATTTCTGAGCATTTTTAAGTGTTTTGCAGTTCAGATTTAACCAAAAATGATGAGTATTCACACACTCATCAATCCCCCACACTAAACTATTGCTAGTCCCTAGCAATCTTTTGAGAAAACTTAATGGATTTGAATCTCTTTACCAAAAGCCATTACTTCGGGAGTAGCCAAATGTTTCAGTTCAAGTAAGAACTATGGTACACTGATAACCATGTGATTTTGAGCAAACCACCAGCTTCCAACGGATTTGATTTGTCTTTACCGGAAGCCGTTTGCTTCTGGACTAGCCAACTCTTAGATAAATTATCAATATTATCTTTGGTGAGCTGATTACCAATTATGGTTTTCCACTGCCTTTACCACAAGCCATAAACTTGCGGGCTAGCCAACTCTTCACTTTTAAGGATATGGTGAGTTGAACACCATACAATTTTGGGCAAATTGCAAGCCGTCAACGGATTTGAGATATCTTTACCAAGAGCCGTTTGCTCTTGGATTAGCCAATCCTTTTGTTTATTAGACATGGCGGATTGATAACCATAATCTGAGTAAGTGAAAACACTTACTCCAAAAACATTTTGGCCAAAATGGGGAATTAGGCGATATAATTACATGATAAAATTCGTGAGAATTTCCCCCCACACTAGAAATGAATATTGCCCTCAATATTCAAAGTACCGCGGTTATGCCGAAACATAGAACGTAAAAGGGAAATACTACGGCCATTATTTAGCAAGAAGATTTTTTTTTTTTTAATACAACAGCGGGGGGCAACTCCCCCACACTAGGGTGGTAGAAAGTAGAAAGAAGTCAGAAATATGGGTGAAAACCCATATGGCATGCTACTGTTTTTGATTCCCGAGTCGCTAGCTTGACTCGATCCCCGCATTTATTGGTTCATGGGGAAAGTTTGTAGATCTGGGACAACCATATGAGGAATGTCCTCTCCAAAATAGTGCTTCAACCGATGACCATTCACTTTAAAGTTTGGACCATCGGGTTGAGATAACTCAATGGTTCCATAAGGAAATACTTTAGTGATGGTGAATGGTCCAGACCAGCGGGATTTTAGTTTTCCGAGAAAATCTTCAATCTTGAATTGAAAAGAAGGACTCGATCACCGACGTTGAAAACCCGGTTTTTGATTTTGGAGTCATGAATCTTCTTTGTCTTTTCTTTGTAGATCAAAGAGTTCTCGTATGCTTGATCACGGAGTTCATTTAATTCATTCATTTGAACTTTCCGGTGATCACCAGCTGTCTGAATATCGAAGTTGGCATGCTTCAAGGCCCAGTATGCCTTGTGCTCAAGCTCAACCGGCAGATGACATGCCTTTCCGTACACAAGCTTGTATGGAGTACACCCAATGGGTGTTTTATAAGCTGTACGGAAGGCCCAGAGTGCGTCGTCTAGCTTATCCGACCAAGAGGCACGGTTTTCGCCTACTGTCCTCTTTAGAATCCTTTTAATCCCTCGGTTGGAAACTTCCACTTGCCCACTTGTTTGGGGGTGGTACGCAGTAGAGAGACGGTGAGTTACACCATACTTTTGCATGACTCTATCAAACTGGTCATTGCAGAAATGCGTACCACGATCACTGATTATAGCTCGTGGAGTTCCAAACCTAGCAAAAAGAGATTTTAAGAATTTCACAACAACTCGGGCATCATTGGTAGGTAAAGCCTTAGCTTCAACCCATTTTGACAAATAGTCAACGGCCACGAGTATGTATTTGTTTCCTCGAGATGATGGAAATGGCCCCATAAAGTCAATGCCCCAGATGTCAAAAATCTCACACACTTGAATGGCGTTTTGCGGCATTTCATTTCTTTGTGAGATATTCCCGTGACGTTGACAAGCATCACAGGTTTTGACAAATTCATGGGCATCCTTATAAATCGTGGGCCAATAGAATCCGGAATCAAACACCTTCTTGGCGGTGTAGTTGGGGCTATGATGTCCCCCAGTAGGTCCAGAATGGCAAGCCTTGAGAATGTCATTGGCTTCCTGACCATACACACATCGCCTGATGACTTGATCCGCGCAAATTTTGAATAAGTAGGGTCGTCCAGAAGTAATGTTTTACATCTTTAAATAATTTGTTTTTGTTGGGGACGACATCCCTTTCACCACAAAGTTACCCGCATGGTAATTTGCAAAGTCAACAAACCATGGGGTAGAAGAGTCTCCACGAAAAGAAACCACATTGAGTGTTTCGAGAGGAAATGTTTCATTTATTTCCTTTTTCTCGAACACATCCTGGTGAGGGTTTTCTAGACGGGACAGATGATCAGCAGCTAGGTTCTCAGCTCCTTTTTTATCACGTATAATGATATCAAATTCTTGTAGGAGGAGAACCCAACGAAGCAATCTCGGCTTTGCATCTTGTTTTGCAAAGAGATATTTGAGAGCCGAGTGATCCGTATACACCGCGCATTTGGTCAAGATGAGGTATGGCCGAAATTTCTCAAACGCATACACCACGCTAATAATTCTTTTTCTGTAGTGGTGTAATGGGTTTGAGCTTCAATCATAGTCTTACTCGCGTAATGGATAGGCTGAAAATGCTTGGTTTTTCGTTGCCCCAGGACTGCACCGATAGCAAAATCACTTGCATCGCACATGAGTTCAAAGGGTAAATCCCAGTCGGGGCAACTAGAATGGGTGCTTCCGTAAGCTTTTCTTTAATGTTTCAAAAGCTTCGATGCACTCAGGTGAGAAGATAAAAGGAGCATCTTTTTCAAGAAGATGGGTCATAGGCCGAGCGATTTTAGAAAAATCTTGTATGAATCTGCGATAAAACCCGGCATGACCTAGAAAACTCCTAATACCTTTGACGGTAGTAGGATGAGGCAATTTAGCAATAACATCAACTTTTGCTCTATCTACCTCAATCCCATTTTTGGAAATCTTATGGCCAAGGACTATGACTTCTTTGACCATAAAGTGACTCTTCTCCCAATTTAGACAAAGATTGGTGTCTTCACACCGTTTTAGCATTTTGTCTAAATGAGAGAGACATGTCTGAAATGAGTCCCGAATGACCGAGAAGTCATCCATAAACACCTCCATTGTTTCCCCGATCATGTCGTGGAAAATTGCCATCATACATCGTTGGAACGTGCCAGGAGCGTTACATAGGCCAAAAGGCATACGTCTGTAGGCAAAAGTTCCGTATGGGCAGGTGAATGTGGTCTTTTCTTGATCCAGCGGATCAATGGGGATTTGAAAATAACCCGAGAAACCATCAAGGAAACAATAGTATTCGTTCCCTGCTAATCTCTCAAGCATCTGATCCATGAAGGGTAGAGGAAAATGGTCTTTACGGGTGGCTTCGTTTAACTTGCGATAGTCAATACACACACGCCATCCCGTAACCAATCGAGTTGGAATTAACTCGTTTTCTTCATTTGTGACAACAGTTATGCCACCCTTTTTGGAACACAGTGAATTGGGCTAACCCAAGGACTATCGAGATCGTAAATTAAACCGCATCAAGAAGTTTGAGAACCACTTGTTTGATAACCTCATGAATCTTAGGATTCACCCTTCTCTGATGTTGGACTGCTGGTTTGAAGTCATCCTCCATTAAGATTTTGTGAGTACAAAACTCGGGGTTGATACCCTTAATGTCGGAGAGTTTCCAAGCAATTGCTTGCTTGTGTGACTTCAAGACCTTTATGAGAGCAGTTTTATCCTCCTCAGTTAAGTCTTTAGCAATTATGACGGGTAATTTATCATCACCCTCCAAGAATGCATACTCGAGATGAGGAGGTAGGTCCTTAAGTTCAACCTCGGGAAATTCTTCAGTAGAAGTTTGTACTGATTTGATTTCCTCAATTGTGATTTCTTTCGGAGGGAGTGAAGGTAATGGATCTTCATTTAACAATTGCTCGAGATAAAGAATATCCCCCTCCGAATCATAAACACCATCAATTCCCGGCGGAATTGATTCATCGCTAGCTAGAAACTCATCGATCTCTTCAAGAAAGAAGTCACCTCCCTCAAACGGAGTGAGAGAGGGGGAAGAGTCGTCAATGATTGGTTTAGAAGATGTGGTGGAATCCCCACTCACAGAATTATGAAGATAACCAAGAAACTCTTGAGAGTACTCCTCTGAAGCAATGTCAATTAAATCGACTCGATTAATTGATTCAGTATCATAATTTGAGGAGTACCTTGAAGTTTGATCAAGGTTAAAGGTAACAGCTTCATTACCCACACGTAACGTGATTTCTTGCTCAAATACATCAATAAGAGCACGGCCCGTTCTCAGGAATCCTCTTCCAACAATGAGGGGAACCCGATGATCGGCATCGAAATCAACAACCACAAAATCAGCTGGAAAATGGAACTTTCCTACTTTCACAAATACATCCTCGGCGATGCCAAGAGGACGCGATATAGAACGGTCTGCAAGCTCAAGAGTCATGCAGGTAGGAATAAGTTTTGGAAGAGAAAGCTTCTTCCATACTGAATAAGGCATCAGATTGATGCTTGCACCAAGATCGGAAAGGGCAAAGCATTCAATCATCCCAGGAAAAACACAAGGAAGAAGAAATTTTCCGGGATCTCCTAGCTTCTCGGGAAGCTTCTTTAACAGAACTGCTGAGCAGTTCTCGTTCAAAGGAGTCTTAGCCATTTCAAACAGTTTTTCCTTATTGCTCAACATGTGTTTGAGAGTTGATGCAAACTTGGGCATCAGCATGATAGCATCCGCAAAGCTTATGTCAAAATGAAGTTCTTGGAAAATTTGAAAGAATTTTTCCATTTGATGACTGGCCTTTTCGCGGAGCTTTTGCTCATTTAAACGTGATGGGTAAGGAATAGAAGTTTTGGATTTAGGGTTTTCAACTGGAGGTTCAAAAACAACTCCAGGTTTGGTTTTAGGTTTCGGGACAACCTGAGGATGGACATTGCTGGTACTTCCGTTATTAGTAGGAAGTTCCTTGTCCTTTGTCGCCTCAGGTTCACTTTCCACTACCTTCGGAAGAGAAGAAGAAGAGGTAGTAGGAATAGCGGGTCCATCATATGAAGTACCACTTCTGGTTGTGATCGCCTTTGCATCGCCCCTCGGATTAGCGATCGTGTTGCTAGGTAAAGTACCCGAGCCCGAGGGTCGATCATTTAAAGACTTCTTAATGTCAGAAATCTGGCTAACCAACAACATTTTCATTTCCTCTTGGGATTTCATGAATTGCTTCAACAACTCATCAGATGATGGTCCAGTTGGAACAATGGCTTGATTTTGCACAGGAAAATTCTGGCCTCTATTGTTTGGATTAGGACCTTGATTTTGAAAATTTCCTTGATTATAGCCATGAAAGTACCCAGGGTTGAAATTCCCCTGACCTTGGTTTCTATTAAAATTTCCTTGGTGTTGGAAGTTTTGACCTTGATTTTGAAAACCGTTATTTTGACTGAAATTACCTTGGTTTTGAAAACCTTGGTTTGGTCTATTCTGATTTTGATTACGGTTTTGGTTTTGGTTGAAACCGGGTGGTCCAGGGTAATGATTAGGACGGTGGTTCGGGTCCACAGGAGCACGATATTGGTTGCCTCCTGAATTGGAAATCCCGCCCACAGCATTTGCTTCAAAAGGGTTACCATCGGTGGCCATACAGTCATAATAGGCATGGGGGCCACCGCAAGTAACACAGACTTCCACTTTCTTAACTTCAGCAGGAGGTGAAGTTTGTGGAAAAGAAACTTTCTTTTGGTTGGAGAGAACCAAAGCTTGAATTGCTTCCGTGAGTTTGTCAATCTTAGAATCGGTGCTAGATTGACTCACGGGCGATGAAGTAGAAGGACCAACACTGACTTGGGAAACAACCGGCTTGCTTCGTGCAGTGCGGACTTTAGACTTGTTTTCAATGATCGCTAAAGCTTCTTTGACAGTTTTGCTCAAGAAATTTCCTCCAGCGGAGGAATTGAGAGAATCTTGATCAGATTGACTCACTCCATTATAGAAAGTATCGAGTTGCATCAACTCGGAGAAACCGTGGTGAGGACATTTGCGGAGCAATTCCTTAAAACGATCCCACAATTCACTGAAGGGTTCATCAAACTTTTGTGTGAATTTGATGATTTCGTTTTTAAGACTCGCGGTTTTAGAAGGTGGATAGAACTCGTTAACAAATTTCTTCACCAGGTCTTCCCATGTTTCGATTGATTTAGGGGGTTGTTTTTCAAGCCAAATCCGGGCTTGCCCCTCAAGGGAAAATGGGAACAGAAGAAGCTTGACAGCATCTGTAGGGACATTCTTGTATTTGAGGGTAGATGCAATCTTGTTAAACCATCGAATATGAGCATGAGGATCATCCCGCTCAAAACCATAGAATTGACTTGAGGTTACAAGATTTAGTAACCCGGTTTTGGGTTCAAAATTTTCAGCCACAATGGCTGGGATAACAATAGCATCTCCATACCCGTCGATGGGTGCCTGGAGAAGCTCACACATAGGACGTTCTTCCGCCATGATAGCGGAAGTAGTGTGAGCAGTCCGGATCTCGAGATCCGATGATGGAGCAGAAAGTCTACGGACACGCCTTCTTGGAATCTTGACAAGCTCACGAAATGGCCTTACAGACCTAGAAGAGCGAGTGCGCATACACTAGAGTTAACTCTAAGAGATCTCAGAGTTAAGGAAGGGAATTATGAAAATGAATTATGAAAATGGGGTAAGAAGAATCTTTTTGAGTTTTCTGGTTTTGACAAGTAGATATAACAACAAATCCAATTAAAACAATATCGAGGCAAAACAACAGTGAACTTAAACCAATAATCACAAGATGAATGTCTTCTTTAAAAAAGGTACACCAATCACAAGGACACAAAGGCAAGTTTTAATCTTTGGTTCGGGAACTTATTATGGTCGTACCCCCAGTTAGGTAGTACACTGCCTTGGTTTGCGGTGGTAATCTTTTATGTTGTTATTATTAAACAAAGAAAACGACAAATCTTTTTGTATTTTTATCTTTGATATATATATAGAAATAAAAGAAAAATATTTTTGTATTTTATACGTTTTTGAATGTTTTTGGGTTTTTGGATTTTTTTTTATAAGAAAATATATATAGATATAGATAGATGGATGGTATGAACAAAGAGTGAATATTCAAATCACTAATCTGCTAAACGGAAGATAATTAGCACAGCTCCCCGGCAGCGGCGCCAAAATTTGATTGGTCCCGAACCGTCAAGTTATCTCACACAAGCTAGCCACTTGTGAATGGCTAACCGTAAGAAACTTAAAACAGTTCAGACACCAATGCAATGAAGTCCAGGAGAGTATAGTGTTTCCCCAGGTCGTTATGTCCCAACGAGCTGTGCGAGAATAGCCAAACGTGTAGTGATCGAGAGGATTTGAACGGAAAAGGATTGTGATTGATTTATACTAAAGAAAGAGTATATAAACTACAGGGGCTTAAATGCAAATTAAAGAAAATTAAAAAGATAAAATATATTAAATAAACGCTATCACTATTTGCAAAATGATGTTTTTGATTTTTCTTTTATAAAACTTAAATTAAAAACTACGTGACGTACAAAAAAAAATGTGAAAATGAAACAATATTAATCCTAAAAATATAAAAATGACATTTTTACAATCCTAATGATAAGAGAAAATTTTTAGAAAAAGAAAATTATTTTTAAAACTATTTATCTAATTATTATTAATTAAAAACTATTTTTACTTATTAAATAATAACCTAAAATACAAGAAAATATGAAATAAAGCTAGAAAAATGAAATTATGACTTGGAAAAATCTAAAATAACTAAAGAGAATTTTCAAAACTATTTTTATATTTTTCTGATTACTTTTCTATTTTTTATGAATTAAAAACTATTTAAAACTAATTAAATTGCTAAAAATTACAAATTAAACTATGAAAAATCTGGAAAAATACTTTTTTGACTTTTTATATTTATCTTAACCTAGGAAAAATGAAAACTTATTTTTTTGAAGTTTTTCTGATTTAATTGTATTAAAAGCTAATTAAAATTACCTAAAAACTGTTTTAAATGAAGAAAAATAGCAAACTGACCTAGAAAAATATGAAAAATTCAGGAAAACTCTAAAATAATATTCTAATTCTAGGAAAATTATAAAAACAAAGGCTTGTTTGTAGGAAAATGAAACTGCAATGCAAGTGCTTATGTAATAAGCCAAAGGTACCAGATGGGAACCAAACTGATACAGAAGCTCTAATAAGCTGTTACTACTCAAATGAAACTAAATACAACTGACCTAAACCTCTAAGACACAAACTGATATGATTTGATCATTTGAGATCAAGTGCTAAAAACAGATTTTGGGTACCACTTTGTAGCTTAAAAATAAGCTACCCAAATAAGCTAAGCTCAAAACCAAAAGTAGGGACCTAAAGTAGACCTGGCTAGGAACCTATAAACCAAAAATCAGACCTGCAACAACTCTTATGAGCTTTTGACAAGCCCTGCACAAACCACTGCAGACTCAGTATTAACGAGTCAGTGCAGGGCAAATAAGCTCAACTTGATAAGCCATTTTCAGGCTTAAGAAAAATTACTAAAATTCAATAAAAATCATAATAAGTAACTTGACCAGCTGAACTTATAAAACCCAGAGTTTTACTTGATTTGGCCCAGAAATGAATCAATGATAAATCTCTCTAGGTTGGGTGAAAACTTGTTTTTTCACTTTTGACTTTTTGACAGAAATGGAAGATTGACTATAATGAACTTTGATTCCAATTTGCCAACTGAAAATGATAATAAATGGTGAAATAAAACTATATTAGGCTATTCTACTGATTTCTAAACACATAACAAGATTTTGATTTCACAAAATCTCGACAGTTAAGAAATTAAAACAGGTTCAATGTGATTTTGACTTTTGATGTTATGCAGAAGCAATATTAAGACTAAAATGACTCAAGTGGTCCTAGTTGAGACTGAGTGAACAGATTTGAAACACAAGCCAAAGCTTAAACTCAATCAAACCAACTGTACCAAACACACTATATTAACCTGTTTGGCAATGCAACTCAACAGATTCTTTGACCAACCTATACTAACACTTAATCTAAGTTTAATAATCAATTAACTCTCAAATGATGCCATATTTCAAACAAAATCTATCAATTTATCAATATGCTAAATAAGTAGATTATAACAGATGTGAGATTTTCAAAGCTTACATGTGTCCTAGCCACAATGGCTTGCCAAACACCACAAGTAACCACTGTCTAAAACCAAATTTCAACCCATATCCATCACTGCATTAACCAATATCCATTTCCAAACCTGTTTAACCAAAATCTCTTCTCAGTTGACTTTTGTTGACCAAAAACCAAATATGCTTGAAACGGTTTCTTAAGCTTACTAAAAGCTATAATAAGCTTAAATAAACTTATCGGGACTTTAAAAATAGGCTGTTAAAGGTTTGGATATAAGAATGTGAAACTGGATTTTGCAACAGTTAACATGAAAATATGAAATTTAAGTAAAACCTCGAATTAACACTTGAAAACAGATTATAATGATCAAACTACTTAAATTCAATACAAGAAAGCTTTAAGTTACAAAATTAGGAGACTAGCTAAGATAATTTAATAAAAATGACATACATAAATTTAAAAAAACTAAGTACTCCTTGTCTCTTGCTTCTTCTTCCTCTTTTATACACCAATTTGCTTTTCACGTGACCTCTGATCAAATCCCACTCATAATTGGGGCCGTTGGATGACTTGAGACCATATAGGCCGTTTGATCACTTTTGGCGGGAAAGATGGTTTTGACCTTGGGCTTCTGAATTTGCAACTAGGGGGGGCATTAATTGTGGTGTGTAAGGTTGGTAGATGTGATGATGAGGGGGGAGGGATAAGGTGAGAGGTGATGGGAGATGCCTGAGAGTTGCAGGCCAAGTGGTGAAGAAGGAGAAGAGATAAGGTGGGAAAAGGTGAGTTTGACCGGGGTTTGACCAAGGGAGGTATTATTGGGCAGGGCTCCAAAACAGGGGGGTCACAATGGTAATGGCAGGGGTCAAGTGGTAATGGCAGGGTTCAAAGCTTGGTTTAGTAATACAAGGACCAAAATGCAATTCTTCCAAACTTGAGGGACCATTGCTGCCAATTCTGATTTTCCAAGGGCCAATCATGTACATTCTAAAATTATAATCCAAGGGCCAAACTTGACAATCTCCAATATTCCAGGGACCAAACTTGTCATTTTTGAAAGTTTAGGGACCTAAGTTGTAAATTTGCAATTTTAAATCTCAAGGACTAATTTTGACAACTCATGAATCCCTAGGGACTTGAAATGATATTTTTCTTTATTTTGTTTTACCAGGGACTGTTTTTGACAACTTTTGAAACTTGGGGGACTGAAACTGCCAATTATGCAAACTTAGCTCATTTTTCATCTGATTTTAAACATTTTGCATCTGAAACATATAAAATGCAATTTTGAGATATTTTCAGTATTTTGATGCATTTCTGAGCATTTTTAAGTGTTTTGCAGTTCAGATTTAACTAAAAATGATGAGTATTCACACACTCATCAGCCATCATCTAGACAAGACAAATGCAAAAAGATGTTGTATGGTATAGATGAAGCAACATCTGCTGAAATGGTTGAAACTATACTCTATGAGTTTGAAGAAAAGCCTAAAGAACCATCCTTGTTATCCCTGAAGGTCCTTCATCCTCAACAACCTTTGTTGAATCCTCTTTGAACCTGAATTAACCCCATTTCTACTTGACTCTGGGGAATGGATCAATGCAACTACCTAAGAGGTCAATTACATATGTGAAATTTATGAGCATACAAAGCTTGAACTGGCATCAATACTTGAAATAGTGAAGGTTGCCACTGAAGAAGCTCAGGCCTCTGAACAGCCCATTAAAAATGGCAAAGAGTTTAAGGATATTCAGCGCATGCAACTGACTACTACCCAAGAAAGATTAAAAGCCAAGGCTGATAAGAAAGGAAGATTCAGGAAGAGTACAACTGGAAGATGACCAACAGAAGAAAGGAAGGCATCATAACTGATATCAAGATCCATCCCAGAACTAAGCCTGTCAGTGTAACTATCACCGGGATAATGATGAGACAAATTATGAAACCATCAAGGAGTTCAAGTGGAACATGTTTGGGATTAAGAAATGGGATATGATGCTTCCAATCTTGAAAAGGAAAAATGGTGCAAATGTTGTTGAGTTGATCAAAACTCTTAGGCTAAGATATGAAGAAGTAAAAAAGGTTGAACAATTTCTAGGTATTGATCCAAGGAAACCATTGACCCTTTAGGATCCCACTAAACCATCTCATGTGCAAGAGAATATTAAAAGACCCATCAGATCTGAGCCTAAACAATTCATTTCTAGCCTTCATTGCAACAACACTCTTCCTTAGGGAATCAAGTTTAGAGATGGCATAGTTTATTGAAAAACCTAAACACTTAATCTTCTTCATATATGCCTTCAATGAATATGCCTTTGATAGGGTCTCTAACATTGAGATTGTGGACACTCAGAATTTATTCTTCTACACGACTAAATTTGTAGCTAACAAAACCCTTGAAAGATATAGGTTTGTTGAAATACTTGAAAAACTGATTCAACAAAGAGAGGACATGCATGGGCTCTTATCAAATAAATCAAAATTGGAACTGATGGGATTGGAGGATGTGGATAAATGAATAGATAGATATTGTAATTACATTTGTAATATGCAACTCTAAATAATATCTATCTTGTAAGTCTCAGTATCAGTCTAGTATTTACTTTACATTAATTCAGTCACAAGAAGAAGTTGTTTTTGCTCACTTACATTGAAATTCACTTAGGCTCTTTTTTTTTTATTAAAATAGGGGGAAATTATTGGGCCAATTCAATGTCAACTGATCTCTTGTATAGGATTTGAATGAAAACTAACATATGTATATAACTAAGTCCCATAATATAAGAAAACATACAGGGAGTCATCTTCAAGATGTTCTTTAGAGTTTGATAGAAGACTCAACACAACCTGAGGCGGGACTCATAAAATAAAGTTTAGAACCAAGAAGAAGATGACAGAGTCAGTGAGTGATAACAATAACTCATTGACTCCCTAAAGATCCCCTCGACAAAGAAGACATTCGGAGACTTAGATATATTAGTATGATATCTAAGTCATTGAATATATGGGCGGGAAACATCTTGGGAAGAAAAGTGAAAAAACTTATGAAAAAGTCAAGATGTATTATAGTTGGTAAGAAAAGTACAAACAATTGTCATAACTATTCCTTAAAGCATGTGTGTGCATGTCCTAAGAATAGAGGCATTTAACGCTGCGAAATTACAAATGTACTTTTGTCTATCAAAAGTTGACACGTTACCTTTACCCCACGAGTATGCATTTTGCCTTTTGCCTATAAATAAGAATATTCTAATATTAGTAAATGTTATCTCTTGCAATTAATGTAAAACATATTAAAGAACATTTACTTCTCTAAAATAGAATTAAGTCTCTAATAATAAAGTCAATTGGTTTATGTTTGAGTTTACTGAGAAGATCATCACACATTATCATTCCATCTAGATATTCCGCAAACAATCTAGTATAAATTCATTGATATACTTCTAATAAGAATTTAAACATTGAAAATTATCTTGTACGTGTTTATCTTACCCATATATAACTTGTTATAAAGCGTAAACTTATATTATTAGGCATGCTACTTGGTTAGTTTACTTATTAATAGTTTGTAACCAAGTAACAAGAACAACAAAAATCTTATCAACTTTACAAATTTGGATAATAGCATAACTTACCTTCACAGCATGTAGGTTATACATCGTGCTCGAGTAGTAAAATTGATCAAAATTAAAAGCCAACATTATCTGATCCCCCTCCCTCGAAAGCAATAACATATATTCGATCTACTCGCTAAATGGTCTGCATAATGAGAAGTTAGAAATCTACGTACTTTTGAGGGAGAGAGTTCAGAAAACATTGAATTTCAATTCACATTGAGCAACTGCAACTCAAGAGATAGAAAGAAGAAAAGGAAGGAAGTAGGCAAAGTATGAAATCAGTTTTATATAACAGCCTTTGGTATACAAATGAACTATTCATCTTCGGTAAGTTCAAGAAGCGTGTGTTCTAAAATATCTAAATTTTGTTTTCACCAAAGATACGACAATGTCCCCGGGTAAACCAATCGTATTGCTTGTCCTCAAAACAATAACTACGTAGTAAAATATAGGATGCCTATATAAGTTTGACATTTGTAAGATAACGTCAAAACCCATGTAATTTCACAAGTAATTTCGTTTTCTTGGTTTTTTAGTCCAAGCAATCATCGTTAAGCTGCTCCTTTCTCAACAAAACAGCCGGAACAATGATTAGGACGACATAAAAATTTGTCTGAAATCAACAGTATCGATGATTCTGAATTAGGGTTTTGTCTCGTTAGACACATTGATATGTTAAGACAATAAGAATAGGACGATATGGATTTTGCAAATTTTTGTTCTTATATTCAGTTGTCAAACAAAGCTAGCGATTGAGTTTTGTTCTCACACGTTTGGAAGACTAGCCGAATTATGAAGATCCTCCAACAAGCTTGAAAAAGCATTGGTTCGTTCTATTTTCTGTAGACATTAGGTGCCATAAACAATGTCTATTTGAACATTGAGTAATTTTCTAAGCATATTTCCTATTCGAGATGGATACAAGGTGCGTTCGAATAAACTTATTCACATACGCACATATTTTTGACCCCTTTTAAGTTACGTTGTTTCCTAGTTTTATTTGTTAATATATGGAATCTAAAAAAAGAATAAATTCTTAACAATGATACTCACTGATTTGGACGGGGTTTTTAATAAGCTCAATAAAACTGTTAAAAGGTGGAAGAGCCTTAATTGGGCAGTCAAAGTTTGACTTGATGTTCAAAGTTCAAATTTAAAGATACGGATCTACAGTAATTAACACACTTGTAGCCAAAGGAAATGATATTAGGGTTTTCTTCTTTTTTAACTTGTACCATATGAAAATAATCTGATTAGTCACAACTATATGCATGTATATAGAGAGTGCACGAGAACAATAATACAAGGACTGTTAAAAAATAATACAAGACAGATGTACGTTAGCGAAACCCATAATACAAATGGATGAATGTAATCAGACGGCCGACACAGAATGTAATCAGAAACGGCATGGTCTTTGCGATAATGAAACATAACAAAGACCTCATATTCAATGTTATCAAGCTTCTCTCTTTTATTTGGATTTCTACTAGAGCTAGTCATTCAACTGGATAGAATGGTACAACAATTCTTGTAATGCTCTAGCTTTGTAATATGGTTTTCTAGCATTGCTAGGTTTTTTAATATATCTTGCTGATCAAAATCAAAATTTACAACAATTTCCTAATGTTTAAAAGTGAAAAAACGTAAATGTAAATTAAAACTAAGCACATACAAATGTATAATATGCCCTAAAAGTGTTTACAATGACAATCAACATGATTTTATCAATGTGATCTATAATTCATTATTTCTATAGCTACTAGATAAGCAATGCAAGTTACAGATTTCATCGATGTTTTCTCTTACAAAGGAATTCGAGTTTAGTTGTTAGAAGTACTCAATCTTCTAGGTTTGGTGTTATGATTCTTAGGCATTTCTAATATCTAGCTTCTTGCTAGTTACTTTTATTTTTCTATGAAAATCTCTTTGCCGCTAAAAAAAGAAAGCAATAATGTCAGTTACAGATTTCATCGATGGTTTTTCTTACAAAGGTATTCAAGTGTAGTTAATAGAAGTACTCAATCTTTCAGGCTTGGTGTTATGATTCTTAGGCATTTCTAATATCTAGCTTCTTGCTAGTTATTTTTATTTTTCTATGAAAATCTCTTGGCCGCTTAAAAAATAAAAATAAGTCAATTATAGAACTTAAGATGAGAGACTAAAAGTAATACTCCGTCGCACTTATATGTAATCAACTAATCATACATCATTATTAAACAGCGTCACAAAAATGCGGTTAGCCCATTTCGCCCTACTTAGATATCTTATTACAGGTTGAAAAGCTTGCTCAAAAGAAGTGACATGCGACCAAAAGGAAGAACTAGTGATGCAAAAAGCGGTCTTTTGGTGGTGGAAGTGGTTTGTGGCACATAAATAAAGTAATCGCCATATATAATTAACACACATTTTGAATGACAAGAAATGAAATGTACATTCATGGTATGATTCATAAACTTGTAAACAAGTACTCGAAAAAGGTGATTTTATGTTTCTTAGACTCGTATAAAAGACGATATGTTCTCCTAATAGTATAACTAAAAAGTCTTCCAATGATTGGAACTCAAACTCTCTTGGATCGATTGGATTAACAATCCGTAGCTAGTAGTACAAATATTTGTAACTTATGCTTTTCTCTCCTAGCTTCTTGCTAGGGGGTTTCCAGTGAAATTGCTGAATAAAAAAATGTCACATATCAAGAGTGAATAAACTCACGGATTCATAGCATCTGGTATTAGGATGATATACACATTATTAAAAGAATATATATCATTAGTTTCTCTATTCATTGGTTAATTTCACATTTTTGGTTTGAGCTTTGAAAATAGAAACAAAGCCAAAGTCTTGAAAAGATGAAAATGTTAAATTTGTAGCCCTAAACAAAGGAATTAGGGTCTATCGAGACCCAATTTGTGGACGTTGCAGACTTCATTACTCGTCAGTATATGAGTTATGCATGTTTCAAGCTGTACCTCAGTGTCTCTTCTGGGTTCATGTATGAATCCACTAGTTACATTATGATTCCAATTTTACCATAAAACCTTCAAATAACATGAGCAACTTCGAAAATTTTGACCACAAAAACTCAAAAAGTATGGTTATAATAGCCGTAGTTTTGGTAATACAACAAAGGTATAATGACATTAACTAATCAGTGATTCAAATTAACCTGATTGGATCAAAGCAGTAGATATGACACCTAAAATCAGTAGATAATAAAATTTGGTGAGTAGCGATATATAGAGCTAAAATAAAAATAAAAAATGTTCTTGAAAACTTATAATCGATCTGCAAATTTCTTGCATTCAGATAATTAATAGCTCCCACCACTAACCATGAATATGGAGAACAAGGGAAAGTGAAAAAGGACCAAGAATGCCATATAAGATCGTTTGTAACAAGCACATAGTGCAGCATTCGAATACAAAATGTGTATGAACGTTATGCTGTAACAAATAGAAAACTGATGATTCCATTTGACCAAACCCGAAAGGGTCTGAAAAGTGATATAACATGAAGGCGCTTTTACTACCAAGAGCAACTGACAAACTCGTGGAGCTCTTCAACAACCCTCAAAAACTTCCAATATCCTAGTGCTTCCCAAAAGTATGTAGCACTAGAATATTGGAAGCCTTTGAGGATAGTTGAGTATCTTCGTATATAACACACCAATAATACAAGCCGGTTATTGAATTTATATAGTCAAAAAGATCGCTTTTTACCTTGATCGACTCGCACCATCTCAAAGTATAATGCCTCGTGCCTTCTCTGGTTATAAGGGGGCACAAGCTAGAAATCAAAACACAAAACATAGGAAATGAAGATGGGAATGATGCGATACTACATGGAAATTTACACCATCATCAACTTCTATGTGTTCATGCACATGCAACTAGATGTAACACACATACACACTAAAAGCACAATATGGTTGTTAAAACGAATAATCGATTCAAAATAACGTTAGAATAAATTTGCTTGATACTAGGAATCTAGAACTGACTTTAATTTTAGCCGTCTTGTCTCTTGCTAGTTAGCATCTTTCTTGTATCGTTCCAATGTTTTGGCTACCAAAATGTTTGTTTGATCAAACCTAAGTGATTGCCACTTAGGGTGAACATGTGTGAGTGTGTGACTCAAATGATTATTATAATTTTGAAAGTCAAAGCTTATATTCGATGATTAAGTGTCGTAAATATTTATTTTTACGGCAATAGTTACTCATTTCTTCATAAAGGTATGTTAACATACGGAAAAACTAATTATTGTGACATCGATCACTTTCACAACATATACAAAGCTAATTATTGTGACATCACTTTCGATCACAGCTTACAAGAAACTAACTAATGTGACATCACTTTCTCAACATATACAAACCAAACTTAGAGGCCTCGGTACAGTGGATGATGGCTCAAAAAGTTGAAGAAGTTATTATGATATCACTAATGTACGCGTACAGGTATTCAGTATTCACTCATGTACTCGAGTATATACGTATAGATTTGAGGCTCTTTTTGTATCTTCTCAAATTAAGCCATATGTTTTCGTATAGCACTAGTGAATCTAAGACACTTAAAGTTGTAATTAACAATATCAATAATCATAATAAGCGTTGATGAACATTAGCATGTGTTAAAAAAGTGTACAAATGACATTTTGGCTTAATACTACGATTCCACGTACGACTAACCTTTTTCCGGCTTGTCGCTAGCATATTTCTTGTACCAACTTGCTTGGTTTAGAACGACATTCACTAGACCCTCAAGTTAGACCAAATTTGGCTTTCTCGATATATAAAGGAAAGAGTTTCCAACGGTCCTCAAGGGTTCCAATACTATTCCAGTACTTGTATGTACTATATACCGAAGTAGATATTGGAAGCCCTTGAGGACCGTTGAATTTCTCCTAAGATGAACATGTAAATGTTTTGGTGCTTGACTGATGAATATAACACAAGTCATTTGTCGGGCTTATATATAGAAAACTGAGTGAATGCGATATTACGAATAATATAAGTGAAGACCACGTATGTAGTGATAACTTTTAAAAATGCGCAATAATTACTTATGCAAGCTAGCGTCAACAAAGGACGTAATGAAGAAAATCGTGAGACTTGGGTGACTGATTATATGCCCAAGAGGCAAGTGAATGTCAATTGATATCATGTTATTTTATGCCTTAATCAATGAATCAATGTAGGCAACCATATTTTCCCATATTTGGAAAGTGGATTATGATTATAGAACCTAGTTCTCTCTTCTTCCTTTTTTTCATTAAGGAATTTAATCAGAGAATGATCATGAATTGACTTTTGAAGGTTAGCATTATTGGATTCTTCTTTTTTGGGCTCTTAGTCCCCTTTATTCTCCATGACATGTGATGAACGAAACCATAAAGCTTAGGCTATAAAGAAGAGAGGGGTATTTAGACTAGTTGTCGTGTCTCTATTAGAGTACTTTTTATAATTTTTCAGAATTGAGTACCTTTCAATCTCCATTTGGTTGGTCACAGGTCATATGTAATATAGGTTAGTCAATTTTTATATTCATGAGATGCTTATCACTTTATATTTTACGAGGTATTTTTAATATAAGTGATACTAGTTTAGTTTGGAGTAAACTTGCGATTAAAATATGAAACGTGCTAAAATGTGATACATGGATTTAACGTGGAAACCCTAATGAAGTAAAACCAATGCGCAAGGAAATGTATGTTTCACTTTGTTGAAACTTAAGAATTACACACTATAACTAAAATGATAAAAACCAATATTTATATTTATTTTAATTAGTAAATATTACAAACTCTCTAGTTTTCTTAGAAGAACACTTAGAAGATTCAGTAGTGAATGTGATGGAAATGAAGCATGCTTTCGTTGCCTTTTATAGACAAATTGCTTGAGCTGTAATCTCATTCTTGACAATACCACCATCCAATTTGCAATTTCAATTCTAGTCCAAGTTGTAATGTAAGATTCCTTTCAATAACTGTATGTTATCATAAATTATATTTATTTGAGAATATGTTAGGTTAGTGGGCCGAAGCCTGATTTTAGGCTTAGAGTCCATTAGGGTTTGTGTTTCTGTTGGGTTCAGTGAATACTCAAACCCTTTGATTCTGGGATTTGAATAGAAAATACCCCAAGTATTTAGTCCTTTAAACACTAACAAGTCACTGAGAGCATAGTCACTCAGTGAGTTGTCTTCGGGATACTCAATAAGAGACAAAGAAAAAGTCTCTCCACTCAGTGAGGCGGAACTTAAGGGGTGAAGACTGAGTCAAGAAGAAGATGGTGGATTCAGTGAGTGATGACAATAACTCACTGAATCCCGAAACTCCTCACCAACTACTTCCACTGAAGACAAACTGAAGATGAAGACTGAAGGCTATGAAGACTGAAGAATGAGCGGGACAAGGCGGGATAAGTTTGAACAGATAAGACGAAGTCCTTATCAACCAAAGTCAAACTTTCCCTGAATCATTAACTATCAGGCTCTGTTTCATCACTGACAAGAAGAAAGCAGCCTTGTCACTTACACTAAATGCCAATGTAAACAGAGACAAAATACATCAGTATTTTGTCTTCTGTAACCTGTTAGTTTGTCCTCTAGGATAGAGTTGAAAACACACTTGTATAAATAGCATAAGAGATGGAGTGAAAGATTTAAGCTTGTGTATTAATTGTAAATCACACACACAAGCATTCTTTCACTCCTCCAAATACAATTATGTCCCTGAAATAGCTAAGTGGTTCCTATGTAGTTGTGCTTAGACTTAGCCTAAGCTTAGTGATGAGTCATACCAACCTTGTCATTTCAATCCCAATTACTATTCCGCAAGTACTTGGGTAATGTATTATTTTTTATTCTTTTTAATAAAGAATATAAACGTTAAAAATTACTCAGTGTGTTTATCTTATTAAAACTTATCTTTACTTGCATCTTTTCAGTCATTGTTCACAATTAGTTGTTTTATTGATTTTAAACGATTGTGAAACGGGAACAACAAGTGGTATCAGAGCCAGGTTGATTATAAAACCCTTTTTAAGCCGCTCAAAAACGTTTTAAAATCAGGATCCTAATGGCTGAAAGTGATGTGCCCCAACTTGTCGATAAAAGGGTGGAACCTATGCTGTTGTTGCCCCTCGACTAGAAGTTGGCAAATTTAACAAATGAAAAAAGTGAATGCTTTGCTATTTGACTGGGATGAAACCTTACTACATTAAGTGCATTAATGAAGGTCCATTTATCCCAAAGACTGCTGAAGGTTTGCCTAAACCTGAAGCTCAGTGGACTCAGGACGAGAGAAGAGTGGTCAACCAGGACCAAAGACTCAAAAGCATCATCATATCTTTTCTTCTTGATGATGTCATGGAGTCTGTCATTGGCTGTAGTACAGCTAAACAAACCTGGAATGACCTGGTCCACAGCTATGAAGGTCCCTCAGATACCAAGGAAAACAGGATTATTGACCTGAAACTTGAGTATAACACCTTCAAGGCTAAAGACTCAAAAACTCTGTCTCAAACTTACACCCGATATAAAACTTTGTTAAATGAACTGTCAAATGATGGTGTAAAGTTGTCCAAACATGAAATCAATGTTGGTCTTGTAAACAGTCTTCCTGAGAAGTGGCTGAATTTCTCTCAGGGACTAAGGAATGCTAATCACATTCAGAATCTTAAGCTTCCTGAAATCTACGGGAAATTTGTTTACGAGGATAACCTCATAAATAGATGATAACCTGACTTAAAAAAGTCTCAGGAAGTCAAGAAGTCCCTAACAACCACTTCAACACCAGTGTCAACTGCTTTTTATTCTAACAGTGTGGTTCAAGACTTTCAGGAAAATTCAGACGATGAGGCTGATGAGAGAACAAGCGAGGAGTACCTGAACGACTTAAATATTGAGTTTTAGGAAAGGGCACTCCTTGCTAACTCTAAAAGGTTTTATACGAAGAAACAAAATTTTTTCAAATGCTAAAGCCAATGAGGACACTGAATGTTTTAAGTGTCACAAAAGAGGTCATTTTGCCAAAGACTGTTTTTCAAAAACAATTTTTGAACCCTCTTACAAACCCTCAGGGTCAAACCAGTTCTTGGGCTTCAGCAAATTTCAACCAAAAGTCTATCAGTCTCATCAAAATTTTCAAAACAAATCTGATCAAAATAAAGCTGTTGATTTTGAAGCCAAGTATAGAAAAGCCAAAGCTAAGCTAGCATTGCTTGTGGCCACTCCCTCAGAAACAACAAACAATGTTAAATCTGTGCAGGGTAAAAACAAGGGCCTAGTTGCTGAAGTCTTTGACTGGGATGAAGAGCCAGTCTCCTCAGACGATGAAATGGTGCAAGTCAGTGCACTGATGGCTCTCTTAGAAGAGGACAAGCTAGCTGTTGGAAAGAATCATGCCATGAATGGAGAATGGGTCAATATCACAATAAAGAAGGTAAATATCTTACTTTCTATGGATGATGATTCAGATTGGCAGTCCTTAATGAACTATATCAATGTTGACCTTAAGTTTTTAGAGGAGCAACGATTAAATATTTTTTCTAAATACAACAAGTTAAGTTTTGAATTAAACAAGTGCAGGGATGAACTGCTTCTTTTAAAACAAGCCAAGCTTGAGGCTGTCACACTGCAAATTCAAAACACTAAACTAGTTAAAAGAAATCAAGCTCTTCAGGAAGAACTTAAAAAGGAAAAAGATATCATTGAAAGTTGGACTGCAAAGAATCCTAGAGTCTTTGATACTGTTGGAGCCCCTAGTAGCAAAAAAAGAATCATAGGTGAAGATCATATCCCTGATTCTCACAATAAAGACCAAGGTCCAAAACCATTTGTGTCTGCTGGCATGCTCTCCAATAAGGAGTCAATACCCAAGTCCAGTGATTGGGTTGAAAGGGTAAACCCTGAGAGTAAGCTTCCAAATTTCGATTCTGGAAGAATACTTGAGCCTGAAAGCCAAGCTCTTAAGATCATGCTTGGACCTCCTGATGTGCCCAATAGTACTGAACACATCTCTGAGTCTGAAGCCGAATCTCAAGCACCGCTTCCGCCCCTGAAACCTCTTCAGGGTGTTGCACCTAGCTCTGAGCTTACTCCCTTGTAATTCAACCCTCACTCACCAAAAGAAAGGCCTGGACTTGGTAGAACCATTCGGAAAAGACCAACAAAACAAACCCAAGAAGACTTTGTTCCCACTGAAACTTCAACATCTTCAGTTCCTACTGAAACAGACCAAATCCAACAACTGACTGAACTTGTGAGGAAGTTGACTGACAAAATGAACTTTATTGAGAAAGCTCCTGATTCAACAATCAAGGAAACTAAGTCAGCCTTCTCTAGTTCATCAAGGTCAAAATCTAACACCAACCGTAAGCAGAAGTGTGATCTGTGCCATTATACCAGCCATACCACTGATAATTGCTACAGAATCCTTTTTTTCATGATCTGCAAAAAGGAAGATCATAGAACTTCTTACCACTTACAGTATGTAAGTTCATTCAGTGAAGCAACTTACACCAATTCTGGCCATCAGTATGCTTCATCCTCAAAGCAGTGTCAAAGACCTAAAGCTAAACCTTTTCCTCCTTGCCCACATTGTGGCTATAATGATCATCTTCCTGATGACTGTCTCATGAACTCTTGCTGTGATATATGTGGAAATCCAACTCATGAGACATCTTAGCATGATAGAGTCATTCAGGCAAGGAGAAGTTCAAAATAACCCCACATCACTGAGTCCTCCACAGTAAGCAAATGCAAAACCTGTGGTAGCACACTTCACTCAACAACTGACCATGAATCAATTGCTAAATTCAAACAGACCATAAGACCCAAGACCACTAGTATGTAGGTCGGCAAGAGAAACTAATTTAGTTTACTATTTGTGCAGAGACACACCAGGGAGCCTATTTGGCATCTAGATAGTGGATGTTCAAGAAGCATGACTGGTGTTAAGGAGTATCTGCACAAGTATGAAAAAGAACCAGGAACCAAGGTAGTATTTGGTGATAACTCATCATGTCCCACTGGAGGTTATGGTTCAATAAAATTCAATGGAATAGTTTTATCTAGAATAGCTTATGTCAATGGTCTGAAATACAATCTCATTAGTGTCAGTCAGTTATGTAATGCTAAGTACATAGTACAGTTCAATGATAAACGAGGTACTATTTTCAATGCCAACAGAGAAGTTGTTTTGATAGCTCCTAGGAGAGATGATGTATATGTGTTAGACATGTCAACATTCTCTCAGAATGGAACATGTCTCATTGCCAAAGCCACTGAAACTGTCAACTACGTATGGCACAAGAGACTCTCTCACTTAAACTTCAAAAACCTTAACAACTTGGCAAAACAAAACAAAGTACTTGGTTTACCATCACTGGTTTTTGCAAAAGACAAACCATGCTCAACCTGTGAAAAAGGCAAACACCACAGAGCATCATTCAAAACAAAACAAAATTTCTCTATCAAAAGTTGCCTGCACCTCCTGCACATGGATCTCTTTGGGCCAGTCAGTCCTAGATCAATCCAGCATGAGCAGTCCTAGATCAAATATCCTCAGGATGTCATTGTCATAGGAATGAAGTGGGTTTTCAGAAACAAAACTAATGAAAATGGCACTGTCATTAAAAAAAGCCAGACTTGTAGCCAAAGGTTACAGTCAACAAGAAGGCATTGACTATGATGAGACATTTGCTCCTGTTGCAAGAATGGAAGCCATCAGGATCTTCCTTGCATTTGCAACCTACATGAACTTCAAAGTTTACCAAATGGATGTAAAAAATGCATTCTTAAATGGTGAACTCAATGAAGATGTGTATGTTCAGCAGCCTCCTGGCTTTGAGAGTAGTGAATACCCTAACTATGTCTGCAAGCTTGACAAAGCCCTATATGGACTTAAACAAGCTCCCAGAGCATGGTATGAAACTCTGTCAGCCTTCCTAATTCAAAACAAGTTTGTCAGAGGAAAGATAGACAACACACTATTTATCTATAGGACAAAACAATATGTGATACTAGTCTAAGTGTATGTTGATGACATCATCTTTGGCTCAACAAATTATACTCTTTGCAAATAGTTTGAAAAACTGATGACAAAGAAATTTGAAATGAGCATGATGGGTGAACTCACTTACTTCCTTGGACTAAAAATTAGGCAAACTGATAAAGGAATCACCATCAGTCAAGAGAAATATACCAGAAATCTATTGAAGAAATATGAGATCTCTGATTGTGCTTCAGTAAAGACACCAATGGTCCCTCCAAATAACCTTAGACATGATCTCACTGGCAAATCAGTCAATCAAACTCATTTCAGGGGGATTGTAGGATCACTGATGTATCTAACTGCTTCCAGACCTGACATACAATTCTCAGTATGTCTAATAGCTAGATATCAGTCCAATCCTAAAGAATCCCATCTCACTGCAGCCAAAAGAATCCTTGGATACCTAAAGGGAACCCCAATTCTTGGAATTTACTATCCAAAATGTTTAGGGTTTAACCTCAAATGATATTCTGACTCTGATTATGCACGCTGCAACATGGAAAGAAAGAGTACCACAGGGTCCTGTCAATTTTTTGGATGAAAACTGGTTTGTTGGAGTGCTAAAAAGCAACAATCAGTGGCTATGTCTTCAGCTGAAGCTGAATATGTAGCAGCTGCAGGGTGCTGTGCAAATGTGCTATGGATGAAAAGTCAACTCAGTGACTATGACATCCACTACAAAATGGTACCCATATTTTGTGATAACACCAGTGCTATTGCAATCTCCAACAACCCTGTCCTTCACCAAAGAACCAAACACATTGATATCAGATATTATTCCATCAGGGACCACATCATGAAAGGAGATAATGAACTCCATTTCATCCCTACTGAGTATCAACTTGTTGATATCTTCACCAAACCTTTGGATGAACCTACCTTTAGGAGATTGAAAGCTGAATTAGGAATGCTCGACATTGAAAGTTAGCAACCTGATAATCAATCCTAATCTCAGCGAGTTTTCCCTGAAATGGTCCCTGATCCCTGAACATAACCCCTAAATCATCTTCTCACTGAATGAGTAAGACTCATTCAGGGTCCCTGACATTGGATATTGAGCATTGAGTGAGTAACTAAATGCTATAAGTATTTCAGTTACTTAATGTCCTAGGTTGGTAAACATACCAATTTAATATAGGAATACATGTCTCTCTATCCTTCTGTCATCCATGTCCATGGGTCCTTCACAACCTTACCTCATCCCACTTGACATTTAATGCCTCCTCTCACAACAAATATCCTCAGGATATTTCATCTCTGCAAGATGCACTTTTACTGTGCACTGCAACTGTTCCCTTGAAAATCGTGAGAAAACTGCGGGTATTGCAGTGGTCGCATTAAATGAGGTAAATAAAACATTTTCAATAAAAACTTTATAAATCCTCACATGTGCAAAATCTACCCTCTCATCACTCTATAAAAACCCCTCTCAAAACACATTAAAACACACACAAATTGTTTTCTGCATCAAAACTCTGTCAAAATCTTTTCTCAACCCAGAAACATTGTGTGTTCTTTAATCATCAACCAGTTTAAGCAAAATCTTCTCTGTAAACAATTTACGAAAGGTTTTTCATCACTAAACTTAAGAGACTTTCACCTCTTTGATTGTTCTTGTCAAGAAAATTTTATCCAAAAACCCTAAAATCTTTCAATGGAAATGGCAAGAAAACATTCTCTTCATTTTGCACCTCAGTGGGTGGGCAGTCTAGAAAATGTTGAGTTTAAAACAAATAACATTATAGGCAACTTTGAATACCCACATGATGTCCCAATCTATAAGGGAATCATGAAATTTTTACTTAACTGCCCACTGAAACAGGCCTTTGTTCAGTGCCCTTCAATATTGTACCAAAACCTCCTCAGGGAGTTTTGGGAAACTACAGTAGCCTATGACCCGACAACTGATGAGATAGACCTTCGACCACTCAAGGAGTTTCTCATCAAGTTCACTATTTTAAACGGGGAAGAATCAGTCACCCTGGACTATAAAACGTTTTGTACATCAACAGGGCTAGACAATAATCCGGGACAATATGTTGCTCACCCTGACCCAGCCACTGTTAAGGTTGAGTCAGGCAAAATCGTTTTAGATACAAAATTTTTGGACAGAACCCCAGTCACCAAGAACTCTTTTCCCGTGGATTGGAAGATCCTGTTCACTTTTGTGATTCAGGTTCTCGGTGGGAACCACTCATCCACTGAACAAGTTAACTTTATCCAGTTGATGATGGCATACAACTTGATGACAGGGACTAATTTTGACATAGGGTAGATCATTTACAGTGATCTCGTAACCAAGATACTGAGCAAAACTAGGGCAAAATATGTTTCATACCCTAGGTTTGTCTCATGTGCTTTGCAAGTGTTACTGGTTGCAATTATTGTTAGGAATTAGAAAATTCCATAGTAAAGAGTCGGTCACCCCAATTATTATCTAGCATAATTTAGCTCGTAGACTTGTCGTTATTTACGTTACTTTGTAGTTTATTAGTTTTTTGTAGCGTAGTTTAGTTTAGTGTAACACCGTGGAGGAAGGACGGGTCTTTACCCACTGTATACCTGATCCACAGGCCGATAGGAGGTCGTATTATTTGTAAGTATAAATACCCCTTCCATCCATGGAAGGGGTGTGGCTTCTTTGAATAAACCTTTCATTTTACATAGCAACTCTCTTTCAAGAAACCTCCTCTCAACTCTCTTCATCTCTCTAAAATGGCTTTCTTGTTTAATCACAATCCTAGACCACCCGAATCATCAAACAACATAAATATCACGATCCTACAATTGGCATCAGAGCCTAGGTTTTGTTGTTTGTGTTGATTCGAATGGTTTTAATGCGGTTTGTTTGGTTTTTGGTATGCGGCTTGTGTGTTTTTGGATGCTGTTTGATTCTTGTCGACTTGTCTTGATGATTGGCTATGAATGTTTGTTATTTGTTATTGTGATTCGAATCTGGTTTTTAAGTCCTGTTAAAACTATGCTTGGAAATGACTCTTGGTCCTAAAAATTTGTTTCGTTGATGATCAAATCTACTCTTATGCAGTTTTTTGTCACTTTTGAGTTGGTGATTATTAAACTGCTACTCATGTTGTTAATGATTCTGGTTTGTTGATACTGTTTGAGTCTTATATGAGTGCAACTTAAAGTTCAGATTCTTGTATGCGAGTTGCACTGTTTCAATGATGCGTGTTGGTAATGTATTGAGCGAGTTGACTGTTTGTTCAAAGCGAGTTGACAGTATTGACTGTCCTGACTCATTGTATTCTTGGTTGCGAGTTGTTATAATGTCCAGTTTCAATGGTCAAATGCGAGTTGCCTATGGTCAAAAGCGAGTTGGGTTTCTGGTCAGTTACAATGCGAGTTACTTAACTCGCATATGGTTTATTTGCACTTGCTTTTGAGCGAGTTGCTGCTGATGCGTGTTGATAACAAATGCGAGTTGATAACTGATGCGAGCTGGTATGATGCGAGTTGGTATGATTATGCTACTATGCGGTTTGTCCTTACAAACTGTCCAGATTCAATGTTAGTTATGCGGGTTGTCTTGTGTGATTTATGATGCGTGTTGTGTTAGTAAAGGAAGCGAGTTGTCAAGATTTCATGAATAAGATCAGTAAGGTTGCAACTTGACAAGTTTAAAGAACAAATATGCATCAAGACTCATGACAGAAAAGATCCATTTTCATCTAACATCATAACCTGTGACCAAAACCAGAACTACAAACGCCTTTCTCATACTAATCAAACAACAATAAACCATCAACAACAGTATCAAGTGTTCCTCATATCATCAACAATAACCAAGACAAAAACAATTTCAATTACCAACATCATTGACCTCTGGCTATTATTCCAAACCATCATCAATCCATAACCATATCCCATCTCCAAGACTCGATTCAACCATAACTCAAAACAAAATCATTAAACTTATATGGATCTCAGTTTATACTTTCAAAATACTCTAAGTTATATCAAGATACTTGAAGGTATCTCAAACGAAAGTATATCATCATTGATCTATCCTAATCGGACACAATAAGAAAACATCAAGACTCATTCGAAGCACTTATACAGAAAGAATAAAACAATTTCAGATTTGGTTTGGGGATTTTATTGCTACATCCGTCAACTGAAACATACCCCCTTAACACAATCATCACTAATTCGTTTTTGTTTGAAGTCTATACTTCATGTAAATATACGAAATATGAAACGAGTTTAACAATTATGTTAACCCTCTTTCACTTATTCGTGTTAATCTAAAACAAAACCGAACGAAAACCTACATGTGGTTAAATCGTTTTGTTCCTCATACCATCCCTGTGGCTTTGAGGACCTCTCGCCATCCCTGTGGTGAGGTCTTGTTGTGGCTGCGTTGTGTTTACAGAAATGGGAGAGAGTGGCGGGCATATTAGTGAGTGTTTGATTAATTAGGGTTTCTTGTTGTGGCTGCTTTGTGTTTGACTTATTAGGGTTTGCAATGGAGAAATTTTTTGAATGTACAGCAGATGTGCGTGATTATTGGGGGTGGGTGGATGATTTGTTATTAGGGTTTGACATTGTGTGATAAGGATTGGGTTAAATACCCGTGGAAGTAGGTATATGGTGAGTGGTTATGGGCCTTTGTAACTATCAGTCATGTGATTGGGCCGAAATTGAACTTCATGGTATAACTCATTTGGGTTGGATTTGTATCTATCAATCGTGTATTATCTGGATAGGGTCAAGTATATGTTTGATTGTGACATTGGTATCACTAATGTTGGGATGCACCGTACAATTGCGGTTTGAAAATTTATTAGTGCCATTTGGATACAGAGCTTATTTGGATTTAATGATACAATGGTGGTTTTTCAAACTTCATGAGCTAACATATTGTGACTTATGCGTGGGCTTGTGAAATGATTTATTTCGGTATGAGTGTACTGGGTTGGGATTAATGTTATAATTATGGACCAGATAATCTATTCATGGGCTTGAACGAATTTATTGTGACTTTGATATGTGAGTTGTTCAAACGGGCTAACAATAATGATGGATTGGTCAAGCAAAATTGCTGTAGTGGGCCCAAGGAAGATATAAACCATGGAATTGGTCTTATGAGTGTTGATATGTTATGGGTCGAATAATATATCACTTAGATTTGGATGAAGGAAAGATGAGCTTCTCAATATTGGACTGGTTCTATGCGATTTGATAATGATTCTTGTCAATGAGATTTGGTGTGATTCGATGGGTTATGAGGTTTGGCACCGTGGTGTATGCATTTTCACAAAGAGTATTTTGTCACGGCTTGAAGTACTCAATGAACAAAGTTGACTACGGGGTTATTTAAGTTCGATATTTCTTATTTGGATTTGAAGTGTGGTTTTCCGGGCACGTTTACTTATTTTGTCTTCTTTCTTTCTACCCTTCCGCGAAGATGACTTGTTTGGGCGTTTATAGAAGATGATAAAGACTTGGCTATTTAGTTGCGTTTGTGATTCTTTCTCACTTAACCCACAACGTAGCTATCACTTCGGTGTCTCACTCAGTTGAGAATGTCAAGAGGTTTTGTACATTGGGTACACCGTTTCTTTTTCACGAGGATTAGTACAAGTTTAAGTAACAAATATGGGGATTTCTACTTCATGATCAAGTTTGGTATATCAAGTTTACTTCTCCATGTGGTCACTACAATAGCCGACAGATTGCGTGAATGATGTGTTAACCAAAGTGTTAATTGGATGGTTGTTGATGTTGATGATGTTGGATAATGATTCGTTGATGAACCGCTGCATGTTCCCCTAAAACTGATATTCACCGAAACCAAAGTTGTCATAACACATTCAAGCTGACATTATTTACGGTTTTGTCTTGATTTTGTAAAATGCCGCGAAAGAACCTATTTCTCGGTTTAAATCATAGACTTGTAAAATCCCGTGACATTGAAAACATCCTAGCTAAAGTAATGAGCATTTCCGGATCTATCTAACGGTTTATTCTTGGTTTTGTAAAATCCCGCGAAAGAAACTATTTCTCGGTTTAAACCATAGAATTGTAAAATCTCGTGATAATGGAACCATCCTGGAGAAAGGAAAGTGTATTTCGGGATCTTCTGATGTTGGTGCTACGGTTTCTAATTCGAAGAAGGGATAAAAGGGTGTACTTCATGAATTGGATGTGTGTTTGGATATTCGTCATGGCAGTTTGGTTATTACATGGTTTTACGGGGTTATGTGCTTTTAACCATGGTCAGGATGAAACCATTATCAAAGTTCATTTAAATGTCAAAGAAGGCTAGATTTGAGCTGTTCAGAAGATGTGACAGGCGTTAATTCAGTATCATTTATTTGAGGTTGAAGTGAAATATCACGGGCGAGTGTACTTAGTATCTGAAGGTATCGGGATGGTTGGATGAAGATTCTTCAAGATCCTTGTTCGAGCTTATCTTCAAATACGAAGACTTGGAAATCTAGTTATTGTTGGGTGTCTTTTACCTTTTCTTTTACCACTTGGGGGAATTGGGCTCATACCACCACAAAATAACTATCACTTTAAGGAGTTACGTTGTAGTGCTCAGTGTCACATTGAATTGTGGATTCTCAAGAGGTGATGTACGTCTATTACTTGATGGTTGGTTGGATGAAGAGTATAGAGTACTTAGAGATTCAATGGAGGATGAAGTCTCGGCACCGCTCTTTGTTACATATGTGCAAGTTTAAGTCACGAGTTTGGGGTAGTTTACTTCAGGGTCAAATTCATTATATCGGGTTTTCTCCATCAGCTGTCACGACAAACAGCCTACTGAATGATAATGGGGTGATTACAAGTTTGCCAAGAGTAGATGAAAAGAGAGAGATTATGACGTTTGAACACATCAGTTCAAGCCTCGTTCTCTAAAGAAAAGAAAAGTGTACGTTTCAGTGCGCTTTATCTTCAAAAAGAAGAGAAATCTTCTTATGACGTATGAACACAACAGTTCATGCCTCGTACTCTAAAGGAAAGAAAAGTGTACGTTTCAGTGCGCTTTATCTTCTGAAGAAGAGAAATCTTCTTATGACGTATGAACACTACAGTTCATGCCTCGTTCCTCAAAGAAAAGAAATGTGTACGCTTCAGTGCGCATTATCTTCGGAAGAAGAAAAATCTTCTTATTATGACCATTCTCATCAACATGCTTCATGCTTTTTCCATGTGCTTTTGATTATCAAGTGAACCGGGCTACTGTTGATTGTTTTCTTAATTCCACTTGCTCAACTATAATGACGATGGCGACATCATGTGTTAATTTTGCGGGGGAGAAGTGTGAATAGAATACTTTTGGATGATTTCACTTATTTAGTCAAGAATGGCATCTCCGTATGCAATTCTTGAGGGGAGAAGAAGTGTGAATTTTTTGCATTGTTGATTGATTTTTGAGAATATAAATGGTCATACGGCTCTAAACTCATGTAAGAATCGAGCTTCTTCTTATCGGGTCATCTTCACATGGATTTTTCTCTTCTAAGAGCCGTTGGTTGACATCTTCACTCGGATTGATGAGTTTATCGACAAAGTGATTCCGGTTAATGCTTCACGTATACATCGACATGATGATTCCGAACGATCTCTCTGTTCTTGTTTGATGTGATTGGTAGTTTGGTGTTACCATCTTATGTGTTCGTATGCCTGATTGCTAATTTTCTTTATGAACATCTTTCTGTTCTTGTTTGATTGGGAGGGATTTTAGTTAAGGGGATTTGCAAGATGTAAGTTTATTGGGATGTTTTTTTGGTGATGTTCTTGTTTTTGGTGAGTTGAAGATGTTAACTATCTATTCCCCAACTGGACAATCTTGAAGAAGGTCGAGTCTTCAGTCGGTTCTACATTCTCTACTACATGTTAGAAGACTAAAGACGAGTTGCATTTAACGATCTAAAGACTTCTTCTTAATCTGGACATTTATCAAACAGATTGTCGGTTTAGGGGAGAGCACTAATTGGGAGAGTGTTATAAGTCAGATTCAATCCCCAATTAGACTTGCTCACATTATTCAGCATGTTGATTCTCACAAAGACTTCAAGCGATCTTCTCAAAATCAAGTATTTGGGCATTCAAAGAGTTGTTGATTCTGAAGTATCAAAACCAGAAAGGGGGAAGGAGTCAAGCATCTAAACGCGAGTAAACTTGATGTACTTAATACTTCTAAGAAATTGAAGATATCCCGGGAAGACAAATGTTATTACCGCAGAGAAACTCAAGGTTTGACTCATGGCGAGTAAACTTGATGAACTTAATTCTTCTAAGTGATTGAAGATATCCCGGAAAACAAATGTCATGACCGCAGAGAAACTCAAGGTTTTACTCATCAAGGCGTTTAGTGTTAGTATTTCAACTACGTGGGGAAGTAATGTTAGAAAAGTTTCGAAGATAAAAGAGGTACACTAGTGTGTGGTGATTTCGATGGTATCGCAATGATCAGGGGGGAGAGAGTGTGTACATTGGGGCGCTGTTTCACTTGAGTGCTTAATCAGTGATTCGGAGATATAATCACTTATTCCAGAGTTGACATCCGCAGAGATTGTCATCTGCAGAGATAATCAGTGACTTGGCCTGCTTCTTCAATGTTATCAGTTATTCCTTCCTTGGGTATTGGTATACTTCGAATACTTGAGCTTCATACACGATCATCAGGGAAGAAAAATGTGAACATGGGGAGGTGTTTTCATTCCCTCATGATGTGTATTCGGGAGAGCTCTTGGGTATTGGTGTACTTCGGTTCTTGAGCTTCATACACGATCATCCGGGAAGAAAAATGTGAACATGGGAAGGTGTTTTCATTCCCCTCATGATGTGTGTTCGGGAGAGTTCTTGAGCATTATACAAAGAAACTGACTGCATCAATTCAACTACTTGGGGGAATTGTTCTCTTGACACTTTTTGGAATGGATTGCTTCAGACTTCAGTGGTTGTGAAATTTGAGAAGATTATTTTATGTGTGGGATGATACGTTGTTGTTCTTCTACTGGATGATATAACCTCGAACGGAGAATCTCGATTATCGGTCTTAAAAGGAGCAGTGGGATTTATGATAATGGTGTGCTTTTCTGCACCTGCTAAGGCAAGCTTGAAATAGAGCTTCGAATCTGCTCATCTAATGGATTTTCGGTTTGGGGGGAAGCTGCCAAAGTCTCACTTTCAAGTGGCTCAATTTCTCTCTTCGATTCAAGAGTCTTGGAAGCTTTGGTGGTGAATGTTTAAGAGATGATGACTTCTATCTTCTACAACGGGACTGTTCGATATCCTTATCTCGGTACTCGTATCATCATCTTCTTTTACTATATCATCTACTCTATCCTTGTATATATTTATTAAAAACCAAATACAAAAATATAAAACCAACAAAAGAAAATAGAAAAATATAAAACCTTCAAAATCCATAAAAATCAAAAAATTTCAAAAATACCAAAAATATGTTTTCTAAAGACATGTCTTCTGGTATCGATAACATCTACGGTCTTAGAAATGTCATTCAATAATGGCACGGACTTTAGATGAAGTTAGAGCAGGAGGTGTAAATATTTCTTTCTAAACATGTCTCGAAATTCAAATGGCTTACAGCTTATTTCTGACTAACCCGGCTTCAAATGATGGCTTGCAGTTACTTCAGACTGTGACCCGCGCTTAAACTATGGCTTGCTATTATTTCGGATAGCAACCCGCTCTTCAAGAAAGGAAAGTGTTGCGCTAAACCATTTTTCAAAATTCGTGCACTTATCCAAAAACAAATTTGAGGAAAGTATGTCGAAGGACTGCTGTTCCTACACAAATGTTTTTCCGTCTAAAATTCTTCGGAAAAATATTTGTTGTTTTTCAAAAATGGTGGTAAATGAGTTGCTTGAAAATCAATCTTATTCAGAGTTTTCGAAATAAATTAAAAACTCAATCAATGACTTCAGCGCTTTTAAACTTTTCAAAAATTGAGTCACTGATTGAGGGGGATAATGTTTTCAAATGTATATCATCTAACGGGCTTTCTTTAATATCCTACGTGCTTAATTAAAAATTGATATTTGCCTATGTCGAAGGACTAGGAGTTTAGGATATGATTGTTAGGATTAGATGATTACAGTTTGATGAAACACATCATTCTCATGCTTTATATGAACTGATTGACATGTTGAATTGACTTTTATTAGTCGATTGCTGTTTGGGTGTTGTCGACCACCATATATATGTTTGTGTCCACTAAAGTATGCAGGTATCTTGGTATAAGAATGTTCCCGATCAGGATCCTACATAATATGATGTTTGGATGCCGAAAGGAAAGGGTAACTAGATCTTGGGTTGACAAATGAAGAAACGGAGCTTTATTGGACTTCTATGTAGAGTTGGCATAAATGCAACGTAAGAGGTCTCACTGCATCTGCAGATGGTTTTCTTCTAAGTGATTGAAGAAACAGAGCTTAATTTGACCTCGGTTGGCATTCAAAATGCAACGTAAGAAGAAGTCTCACTGCATCTGCAGACGGTTTTCTTCCAAGCCCTACAACAACAACAACAGAAGCTTCTCAACCACCTAACGTATCTTTGTGCAGGATACCATTTTTAAACAATTTTGAATAATTTGATTAAATTGTTTTGAAAATGGAAAATATTGTTTTGAAAATAGATTGAACTAAATTTTGAAAATCACCGGACTTCTTTTTATCAAAACCTAAGTCACTCAATTATTGACTTTGGTCATCGATTGAGGGGGAAAGTGATTTAAAATAAAATATTTTCAAACAATATATCTTCAAAAGAGTCCGTTTGTACGTTAAAATGTGGTGATCTAAAGATTTAATGTTATGTCATGGTATGATTTTTCTTTTGAATCAAGGACTTTCAAAATGAAATTTTTTCTGTTCTTGTTTGATTGTGAAATTGTTTTGTTTTACTTAAAAGATCTCTTAAAACTATCATACCTGACACTAACAATCTTTAATGTCTTAAAATGGTCCTTATCTCTCATTTTTCAAAATTAAATCTTGCCACGTCTTTCCCCAAAACTTTCTTATCAAGGGAGAGATCGTGATTTAAATCTCAAATCTGTTTTAATTTAATCTGTTTTAGTCCTTTATAGGCACTCCTGCCTCCATGTGCCAAACGATTTCTAATACATAATGCACATGTTGAGGGGAGCATTTATCCAAAAACAAGATGAGTATTTAAACCTGACCACATTTTCTCCTATGTTTTCTAAACCTTATTAAATCACTTGGGATCCAAAATCTCAAAGGATTTGATATTTTTGATCGGGGAGAATTTGTGATTTAATAATGAAATTTGATAAAAGGTGATCGTTTTGATTTAATTGTGCAAGCTGCTCTCTCATATGTGCTAAATGCTTTCGAATCTCGAAGCACATATTGAGGGGAGCAAATAAACTATCGAGGTACGAAAGCTTTTAAAGTAATTTATAAAGTACCTTGATTGTGTTTTCAAATGGTTTTCTTAATGGCTTTTGTGATTCGTGGATGTGCTTCAAAAGAACTCTTGCCTCTATGTGTTAAAATGATTTCTCTTATCCTATGCACATATTGAGGGGAGAATTTACCAAAGAAAATCAAATGGCTTTTTCTATGAAAATTGTGATCAAAGAAAATATTTCAAAGTCCTCTTGCCTCCATGTGCTAAACAATTTCTAAATCACATGCACATGTTAAGGGGGAGGTTTTCTAAATGATCAAAACTATTAAGGTACAAAACGCTTTGATCTCGTATCACAAGTACCTTGATTGTTTTTCCAAATGATTTTTCAATTGGTTTCGAGAAGGAAAGAACAATACCAAAAGACCGACCAATTTACTTTATGCATGGTGTTATAAGGATGGTTAGGTTAGGTATTTGTTCCCACGATCCCGCCAGAGCCGGAGGGATCTACCCAGGGACAATTCACTAGTTAGTGTAAAAGTCCTTAGGTATGATGAAAAAAGGAGAAAAATGAGAAATGGGAAGAGTGCGGACTGAGACAGAGCTAGTACTGGAATAAACCCAACAATGTTCTAGTTATGAAGTGTGACAATCCGTCATTTTCCCGGCTATTATTTATATCAGAATATGCGAGTTATTTATTTTCTGATCATTATAACGCTAAAACGAGAAGTTATCTTGTGCTTTCTAATGTCCCGGCACCACACGCGTACCGACACCATAATAAAATTGGCACGAAATTTACTTTCTAATTTCAAAGTAATAATAATACCATATTAATCCACTCGTCAAAACGTCTCCGAAAATATAAAAATTATAAAATACGGACACTCGGAAAATATTTTACATAAGAATACGTTATGTTCACGGTACAGTTTATACAGTACGGGATACAGTTAATACTAATAATAAAACTAAAAATAAAAATATATTCTACCCTATCCTACCGCCCCTCCCCTACTTCTTTTCAGAACCGGTTCTTCTCCTCCTCTCCTATGAATATCGAAAAAGACAAAACTCCCAAAGAAGAAAATCCAACATCCATCTCTTCTCTTCTCATAACATCCCTCACCATTCTCATGACTCAAATTGTCTCAAACATGTTCCCTTTGATAATTTCTGTTTTCACGCACGTGGGTACGAATCAAGACAAAAGAGAGAAGAGAAAGAAGAGTCAAGGCATCCTAAAACACTCCTTTAAATACTAGTGGGGGTAGAAGACGCCCTAAAATAGTTTCTCATCATCACTTTCACAAAAATTAGGGTTTGGTAAATCAAATGGCTTTTTGAAATTGATTGAGGGGTTTTATTCTTGGGTGAAAAAGGAAGCTATTCCAGAAGTTAATTGGCGTATTTCGAGCCGGGTCTCCTCCAATTAGAGTTTTTGTGTTCGACCCTCTTTGTTACTAATGTAAGAACAATTGTTTTTTTTTTTGTTTCTTAAACCATTTTATTATAACCGATTTATGTATTTTTCCATGCTTCAATATAGTAATTATTAGAATAAATTTAATTGGTAAATGTTAATTTGGGTTTGGCTTGATGTTGTTGTTGTTCGTGGCTGACAAAGGGAGAAACAGAAAATAATAATAATAATAATAATAATTTTGGCATGATTATTTCTTGATTTTAATTGTTTAGTAGTATGGCAAAATAATAATATCACAACTAAAACTAGAGTTTGGCTTAAAAATTGGAAGTGCTTATTTTCTTGTTTGGCGTCTCGTCTTGATATTTTTGTTGTGTTAAACTTTCTTATTGAGATGTTGGTTTTTACTCCTCTTGGCGGCTCATTCTTTGCGACACCACCACTCCGAAAGGTCTAGAGTTCGAGCCTCAAAATCTTTGTCGATAACATTTTCTTTTCCCATCCCTGTGATACCACGAAACTTGTACCAAAAATGATGAACCTTTCTTTTTGTCACTAAAGTCTAAAAGCTGAGGAAATCAAGCTTGGCTTATTTTTAAGCATTCCGACATACATACATGAGCTACGTATTAGACTTCTTGGCTAAAAATAAACAATTTTAAGAAATATAAATATAAGAATATTGTAAACAAAAGTGTTGACTCAAGAATTTTGAAAAGTGCTTACTTGCTATTAAGCTAATTAATATATTTTTTAGATGCTAGTATCTTTCGACATTCCATGTCGACTTGTGTAAAACCTGAAGATGGACATCTCTAACTGTGTTTGAATACATTTATATTTTATTGATACTCTACTAACATTACAATCTATAATATAATATGAAATAGAACCTGTTCTTGTTCTGCTTGATATCCTTCACAGGTTAGGCCAAAGCCTTTTTGAGTCCAAGAGTCCATTTCATTAAAACGCAAGTCTCAAAACTAATAGCGAAAAACATAAACATTACGCAAATTTGATAGTATAATTGTCTAAATAAAATGAGTTTTACACCTAAAACTATAAATCAATATTTTTGTATTACTCATTTTAATGCTAAATCAAAATGTAAACATATATTTTGTATGACTCAAATGGAATGGTCGTATACTCCTATTGTTAAAAAAAAATCTAAGCTCGTAAACCTTTACTTGCAATTATTAATTTGAGTATTAAACTTGGTAAAGTTTTTATAAAACTTTGACAATGATCTCCTCGAACCAATAAAGCTATACACGAGTCATGCCCAAATTTTCTAAAATCTTACATTTATAGCTCTAATAAAAGTATTTTAATATAAATCTTTTAATAAAACCATCACTTAGAGTATGATTTTAATATACATTTATTATCAACTAGTATTGATCATATATACGTGTATATACTTTTAACGACTTTTAATTCTAATTAGTTAACGGCTAATATTAGAGTAATTATTTTTCGTACGTCGTCTTTCGGTTGCCATCGAACCGAGGATTCTTTCGTCATTGATACCTTCTTATTATGTACTTATGCACTTTCAAGAGCCAAAATCTACAAAAAATTTTATTAAACATTAATCATTGCCACACAAGCAACAACAAAACTTTTATTAAACCTTGTCGAGATATAATCATGAATAAAGACTAAATTTGTCATACTAATCTAGGTCGCGTGTCGGTGCCATCCAATAATTCTATTTGACTGCTGCTTTAGACTGCTTTTTGCCAAGGTGAGTATTCACAGCCCCCCCTTTTTACTGTTTTACTTATTTGGGGTGAAATGCATGAACTTAAATTTTAAACTATATTTTTATTCTAAATTATAAATTTGTTTGGACTATTTGATATATCTGGCCCCTTTGACTTATTTTGACCTTATGACTTGTTCCTGATCCCTTAGTATGCTTAGACCTATAATGTGCCTTACGTGATAAGTCTTAAAGTCTCCTTTGTTCGGAGCAGCCTTGAATTGATATTATATAATAGTTATGTACTGTGCAAGTCTCTCCCTGAGCAATACTAAGTCTCCATTAGAGCAATACTAAGTCTCCTTGTCGGCAGGAGCAACACAAAGTCTCCCTTGTTCGGAGCAGGCGTGATCTATTATATATTAGGCATTATTTATCATGGACTATTATGACCAAATCCGTGTTAATTACCGGGCATACTACTTGTACTATGGGAGTGTATGTGAACTTATATAATACAAGTCTTGTATGGGCGGGACTTGTAACATGGTGAGTTCATAGGACACTTGCCAGGCAGACTTTCAAATTTTAGTTTTCATAAAACTTGTGTACTCACCAACTATTTTCATAGTTGACCCGTTTTCTCATGCATTTCAGGTGATCGTTGTTTAGCTTATATTATGAAGATTTTAAATAAAGGAGTCGTCACAAGTTATCTGGGTCGTCATGTAGTAAAATGTTATCCTTTGGAAGTCAAAATTTATGTTTCAATTGCCAAGGTCGGCTAGAACCTTGTTGTAATATTACAATATTTCCTTAAATTTAAATTATGGTATTGTACTATATCTCTTTGCGATGTATATTGATTACGTTGCACCTCGCGTTTCCGCCTCCGGCGGGGTGTGACAGATTGGTATCAGAGCCGAGGTTATAGTGAATGCCGATTTTTCTAAAATAAAAATCGCAACTATAACTAAAATAAAATTTTCTTAAAACAAGGGACATCATACGAGTCGACTAGCACCAGCATTGCATCGTTACTCCTAAATTATGCATAGCCTGTACACCTATGCATAATTCAGGAGGAATCATATGATGATGGGATTAGTAGCCTCGGATTATGTTTGGTCGAGTCTTAAAGAGTCTGATAACCTCTGCATTAGTCGCGTGAGTATGCATAGCATGTTTATATGTCCATTATACCTTATATACATTTTATGTATGCTTTCTTCTTGCTTTATATTATGACCTGATAGGCTAGGCACGTTCTTGTTCCCGTCACATTACACTCACTACCTGTCGTCGTCCCGTACATCATCCGCCATTGTCCTCATATCACTCACTCGACCAAATACTTTGGCCTATTGTAGAATCATGACTACAAGGAACACCCGTTCAGGAAGCATCAACAATGAAGCCCCAAGAGATAGTGCTGCTGGATTGGCGGATCTCCTCACTCAGATTGTCGCACACATTGATGCAGGACGAGCCAATGAGGGAGCTGGTACCTCGACCAATGGCCACGGATGCAGCTATAAGACCTTCATGTCATGCAGGCCAAAGGAATTTCATGGCACCGAGGGTGCCATTGGCCTGCTATCATGGTTTGAGAATGTGGAGTCGAAACTTAGCATCACCAAATGTTCGGAAGGAGATAAGGTTGAGTTCTCTGCAGGTTTACTTCAGGGTCGAGCATTGACCTGGTGGAACAACCAGCTACAGACCAGAGGGAGAGAAGCTGCGAATGGATTATCTTGGGAAGAATTTAAGAAGCTACTAACCGAGGAGTACTGTAGGAAGGACGGTGCGAAACCTGGAAGCGAATTCGGAACCATTTGATGGTAGGAGCGAAATTGACAAGTACACAATTCGCTTTCACGAGCTAACAGGGATGGTTCCCACATGGTCTCTACTTGTGGGAAGCTGATTGATCGATACATTTGGGGTTTGATTCCGAGATCGGAGAGACGCCACCTCATCCAAGCCAACTACCCCGCAAGTGGCTGTGGGAATGGCGTACCGCTTAACTAATGACGTGATCAGGTCTGGAGAACTAGCAAAAACAAACGACAATGGGCGAAAGCGACATGAGGATCACCAAGGAAGCCAAGACCAGGACCAACAAGATAAGAGGCAGCGAGTAACCAGGAACTATGGAGCGTCGATGCAGGAACGCAAAGGATATGCATGTCCACATCCTAAGTGTACTCGATGTAACCTTCACCATTCAGGAAACTACCTAAGGTGCAATATATGCAAACAGACAGGCCATCTTAGCTGGAAGTGCTCAAGCAGGAATGGAAACCAAGGACAGAAGCCGGCATGTTACGAGTGTGGAAGTCTGGACCACCTCAGGAACACGTGTCCTAAGTTGAATAGGGCACAGAAGTCGGAGCATGGTAACATGACTCTCGCCGTAGCACTTGATGATGATAACACAACCCGTGGAGGCAATGTCAGCCCAGCTCGGGGTCGAGCATACTTCTTGGGCACCAAGGAAGCTCGCTAAGACACAAGCACCGTGACGGGTACATTCTTTTGATTACCTACTCTATTTCAGTATCTTTTGGTTCTAGTTCATAGCATTGATTAGTGTAGAACCTTGCATCATGAGCCTTGGTTTAATTGTTGCCTTCTCACTAATCTGAGCACCCCACTATTAGTTGATTTGATTGGTTTAAACAATTTCAAACTTGAGCCAAACTTTCAAAAGGTCTCTTACATAGATGAGAAGCCATCCTTTTCTGACAACTTGTTTCCTAGCTTGATCTAGTGACAGTTCTTGTTTGATGAGTTGCGAAATCAAGTTAGAATTCAAGTTGTTACTTAACCTACACAACTTAAACACGTGACCGGTCAGGTCGACAAGTTGTGAAAATTCACCAACTAAGAATCTTTTGAAGGCAAGACTTGAGAATGAGAAAGTTTGAACCATGAGAATGTACGCCTGTAGGGTAGACGGACTGAATCTCGAGGACGAGATTCTTTTTAAGGTTGGCAGACTGTGACAATCCGTCAATTTTCCCGGCTATTATTTATATCAGAATATGCGAGTTATTTATTTTCTGATCATTATAACGCTAAAACGAGAAGTTATCTTGTGCTTTCTAATGTCCCGGCACCACACGCGTACCAACACCATAATAAAATTGGCACGAAATTACTTTCTAATTTCAAAATAATAATAATACCATATTAATCCACTCGTCAAAACGTCTCCGAAAATATAAAAATTATAAAATACGGACACTCGGAAAATATTTTACATAAGAATACGTTATGTTCACGGTACAGTTTATACAGTACGGGATACAGTTAATACTAATAATAAAACTAAAAATAAAAATATATTCTACCCTATCCTACCGCCCCTACTTCTTTTCAGAACCGGTTCTTCTCCTCCTCTCCTATGAATATCGAAAAAGACAAAACTCCCAAAGAAGCAAATCCAACATCCATCTTTTCTCTTCTCATAACTTCCCTCACCATTCTCATGACTCAAATTGTCTCAAACATGTTCCCTTTGATAATTTCTGTTTTCCACGTCGGGTACGAATCAAGACAAAAGAGAAGAGAAAGAAGAGTCAAGGAATCCTAAAACACTCCTTTAAATACTAGTGGGGGTAGAAGACGCCCTAAAATAGTTTCTCATCATCACTTTCACAAAAATTAGGGTTTGGTAAATCAAAGGGCTTTTTGAAATTGATTGAGGGGTTTTATTCTTGGGTGAAAAAGGAAGCTATTCCAGAAGTTAATTGGCGTATTTCGAACCGGGTCTCCTCCAATTAGAGTTTTTGTGTTCGACCCTCTTTGTTACTAATGTAAGAACAATTGTTTTTTTTTTGTGTTTCTTAAACCATTTTATTATAACCGATTTATGTATTTGTCCATGCTTCAATATAGTAATTATTAGAATAAATTTAATTGGTAAATGTTAATTTGGGTTTGGCTTGATGTTGTTGTTGTTCGTGGCTGACAAAGGGAGAAACAGAAAAAAAAAAAAATAATAATAATTTTGGCATGATTATTTCTTGATTTTAATTGTTTAGTAGTATGGCAAAATAATAATATCACAACTAAAACTAGAGTTTGGCTTAAAAATTGGAAGTGCTTATTTTCTTGTTTGGCGTCTCGTCTTGATATTTTTGTTGTGTTAAACTTTCTTATTGAGATGTTGGTTTTTACTCCTCTTGGCGGCTCATTCTTTGCGACACCACCACTCCGAAAGGTCTAGAGTTCGAGCCTCAAAATCTTTGTCGATAACATTTTCTTTTCCCATCCCTGTGATACCACGAAACTTGTACCAAAAATGATGAACCTTTCTTTTTGTCACTAAAGTCTAAAAGCTGAGGAAATCAAGCTTGGCTTATTTTTAAGCATTCCGACATACATACATGAGCTACGTATTAGACTTCTTGGCTAAAAATAAACAATTTTAAGAAATATAAATATAAGAATATTGTAAACAAAAGTGTTGACTCAAGAATTTTGAAAAGTGCTTACTTGCTATTAAGCTAATTAATATATTTTTTAGATGCTAGTATCTTTCGACATTCCATGTCGACTTGTGTAAAACCTGAAGATGGACATCTCTAACTGTGTTTGAATACATTTATATTTTATTGATACTCTACTAACATTACAATCTATAATATAATATGAAATAGAACCTGTTCTTGTTCTGCTTGATATCCTTCACAGGTTAGGCCAAAGCCTTTTTGAGTCCAAGAGTCCATTTCATTCAAACGCAAGTCTCAAAACTAATAGCGAAAAACATAAACATTACGCAAATTTGATAGTATAATTGTCTAAATAAAATGAGTTTTACACCTAAAACTATAAATCAATATTTTTGTATTACTCATTTTAATTCTAAATCAAAATGTAAACATATATTTTGTATGACTCAAATGGAATGGTCGTATACTCCTATTGTTAAAAAAAAAATCTAAGCTCGTAAACCTTTACTTGCAATTATTAATTTGAGTATTAAACTTGGTAAAGTTTTTATAAAACTTTGACAATGATCTCCTCGAACCAATAAAGCTATACACGAGTCATGCCCAAAATTTCTAAAATCTTACATTTATAGCTCTAATAAAAGTATTTTAATATAAATCTTTTAATAAAACCATCACTTAGAGTATGATTTTAATATACCTTTATTATCAACTAGTATTGATCATATATACGTGTATATACTTTTAACGACTTTTAATTCTAATTAGTTAACGGCTAATATTAGAGTAATTATTTTTCGTACGTCGTCTTTCGGTTGCCATCGAACCGAGGATTCTTTCGTCATTGATACCTTCTTATTATGTACTTATGCACTTTCAAGAGCCAAAATCTACAAAAAATTTTATTAAACATTAATCATTGCCACACAAGCAACAACAAAACTTTTATTAAACCTTGTCGAGATATAATCATGAATAAAGACTAAATTTGCCATACTAATCTAGGTCGCGTGTCGGTGCCATCCAATAATTCTATTTGACTGCTGCTTTAGACTGCTTTTTGCCAAGGTGAGTATTCACAGCCCCCCCTTTTTACTGTTTTACTTATTTGGGGTGAAATGCATGAACTTAAATTTTAAACTATATTTTTATTCTAAATTATAAATTTATTTGGACTATTTGATATATCTGGCCCCTTTGACTTATTTTGACCTTATGACTTGTTCCTGATCCCTTAGTATGCTTAGACCTATAATGTGCCTTACGTGATAAGTCTTAAAGTCTCCTTTGTTCGAAGCCTTGAATTGATATTATATAATAGTTATGTAATGCGGCAAGTCTCTCCCTGAGCAATACTAAGTCTCCATTAGAGCAATACTAAGTCTCCTTGTCGGCAGAGCAACACAAAGTCTCCCTTGTTCGGAGCAGGCATTATCTATTATATATTAGGCATTATTTATCATGGACTATTATGACCAAACTGTAATTACCGGGCATACTACTTGAACTATAGGAGTGTATGTGAACTTATATGATACAAGTCTTGTATGGGCGGGACTTGTAACATGGTGAGTTCATAGGACACTTGCAAGCAGACTTTCAAATTTTAGTTTTCATAAAACTTGTGTACTCACCAACTATTTTCATAGTTGACCCGTTTTCTCATGCATTTCGGTGATCGTTGTTTAGCTTATATTATGAAGATTTTAAATAAAGGAGTCGTCACAAGTTATCCGGGTCGTCATGTAGTAAAATGTTATCCTTTGGAAGTCAAAATTTATGTTTCAATTGCCAAGGTCGGCTAGAACCTTGTTGTAATGTTACAATATTTCCTTAAATTTAAATTATGGTATTGTACTATATCTCTTTGCGATGTATATTGATTACGTTGCACCTCGCGTTTCCGCCTCCGGCGGGGTGTGACATGAAGTCTCGGTAAGCACTGAAGGGGTTGAAGAATGAAAAAGAAATGAATATGAAAAGGGTGAAAAGAAATAGCCCTCCAATAATTCAACCTTAGGGCAGAAACCGGGTTCAATACATATGCTACTGGTGGTTACCAAGGTAACGCCGGTATTGAAGACAAGACGTCATGGACCCTGACGATCACTGCACTAAACTTTCCAAGCCACTCAAGTTCCTCTTAAAAGGGCTTGTTTCATTCTCACGGGGTACCGACATAATCTATCGACTTTCTCTTAGAGACTGTTGATATTGAAGAAGGAGACCCTCTCCCTAGTCTCCGGCATAGGAACCAAATGTGCACGATTGAGTCTAGAGCCAAGAGATCATCCACAATATATCATTAGGACACAAAATTCTTGAAGACTTGCTGTTTCACACAATGTGGAAAGTAAGTATATATTGAGAGTCCTACGCATTATCCTTGTGGTATTGCCGGAACATCCGAGTGATATGTAAAGTATTCACGATGAAGATGGAAATCCTTCTAGAGCCAACGTCAAACAAGCTCTTGGTGGGTAACATGTGAGATCTTCTCGTAAGATCAAGCTTGTGACAACTGGACAGAAACGATGGGGAGATTCAATCTTGAATCAACCTTGGTCCAGGAATGGAATTGACGAATACTTTTGGAAAACCGTTCGATATGCAAACCTTCTTTTCTCTAGCACGTCGAATGTGTATTCATATTTTCAAACACAAAAGTATCTCGATTGAAAATACTTTTAGAAAAACCATTCGATGCGATCTCTTTCTTTTCACTAGCACGCCGAATGTGTACTCATTCTCTAATACAAAAAGTATTTATGATTGAAAATTGATCTTTCTCATAAAACCTTCGTCATATTGCAAAACTCTTTCTTCAAGCAATACCCGATTGTTTTTCAAATCATTTTTCATCAATCGTTAATCTCAATCGCGGTTCACTCACTCCGGTTGTTTCTTTGAGACGTCCGGTTTGAGAACATTTAGAGCAAATGCGAAACCCTGTCAAGGAGATTCTTAGGAATCCTACCTGATCACAAAGATTTGTAATGATCAACGGGGAACCGTGGGCCGTGTACCTCAATTCGAAGAAAGTGATCAAAGACACTTTCGTGTGTTTTATTGCTAACTATTGTTTGCAGTACATTTAGACGGCTGTACCGGTCGAATTGAGGTGTCAATCCAAGCCGCATGCTCACAAAGATCCACACTTAATTTGAAGAAATCATGATGGTGCATATCTACATAACCGTTATGATATTTTTATACTATGCCGCTTCGCTGCTGCAAATATCATGAACCAGTAAGGCTTCCGCTACTCAGATGGAAAGATGTCATGATTCAAAAGTGTGAGCATGTCGGTCCGAAAGTCACAACTTCACATGATGGCAACACAATAAAGGGTGATCCAGAGATTTACACGGTGATGATCTCAAACAAAGCTCGAAGATCATCAAAGAAGTGGATCAGTTAAAGGCCTCCACTAAAAGTACAAATCAGGCGGACTTTGAAGAATCGCTACTAAAGCACAAAGATTGCGAAAGTGAAGAATTCAAGTCTACGAGCTCAAGAACAATGTCAAAGAAAGAATGCTAGGATGCAAAATGTAAAACATGGGGTGACCTCCCTTAAGGGGAGATTGTTAGGAATTAGAAAATTCTATAGTAAAGAGTCGGTCACCCCAATTATTATCTAGCATAAGTTAGCTCGTAGACTTGTCGTTATTTACGTTACTTTGTAGTTTATTAGTTTTTTGTAGCGTAGTTTAGTTTAGTAACACCGTGAGGAAGGGACTCTTTACCCACTATATACCCGATCCACGGCCGATAGGAGGTCGATTATTTGTAAGTATAAATACCCCTTCCATCCATGGAAAGGGTGTGGCTTCTTTGAATAAACCTTTCATTTTACATAGCAACTCTCTTTCAAGAAACCTCCTCTCAACTCTCTTCATCTCTCTAAAATGGCTTTCTTGTTTAATCACAATCCTAGACCACCCGAATCATCAAACAACATAAATATCACGATCCTACAATTATCCTCAGGAATACAAATATTGCGCTTTACCTGCAATCCTGAGCCCCTCAAATTTTCGAAGAGACCCATCCCTTGTCACTAAAATAGAATTGACGGCCCATATGGTTGCTGTAAACAATCAGAGGGACTTAGTGTCTCCAAACCCTGCACCCAAAAAGAGAAAGGGGAAGTCTCAGACTGGGACTAAAACCAAACCCAAGTCTCAGGGCCCTGAGGTTTCTAGAGCACAACCTAAAAGGCAAAGAAAGCCCCAGACTAACAAGCCACCCAAGGGAGACCAAGAAACATCCACCCCGGTGACAACGAAGGACATTGATACATCACAGTCAGTGCCCTTGGTCCCACGGACTACTCCCCAAGATCCAGAGAGAAACATACAACCAGCTGGTAGGGGGAGCGCCTTCCACAACGCGTGATGAGGACATTCTCAAATCAAAGCTTTTGTCCGAGGGCACAACTACTGATCCCAAAGACTCAAAGGGAAAAGAACAAACCCAATAGGGATATCATCAAGCATCGCTTCTAATGATGGCACTGGGAAACACCCACCAGTGCTTGAAGGAGCACAGAGGGACAAAGACTCGGAGGGAAAGGAACAACCCTCCGATACGGAACTCACAACCAATCCCGACTCCGGCGAAGGCACTGGGAAAAACCAATCAGTGTCTGAGGGGTCACAGGGGGACAAAGACTCAGAGGGACAAAAACCACCCGCTGATACGGAACCCATCACCACCACTGGTTTGCTTATTGTTGCTGAGGTTAATGAAATACTCTTTTCTGATGAAGAGCTTGCTGATAGTGAAGATGAAATCCTTTTTGCTGGAGAAGAAATGGACTCTGAGGTTCAACAAGAACAAGAACCTCAGCCTGATCCAAAGAAGCCTGAGGAGTCACCCTTTCATGATGATGATAACTCCTCTGCTTCCTTTGACTCTTCAACATCTGATGAATGGAAGCAATATGACAACACTCTTCCACTCACTGAAAGACAACTTGTCATGTGGCTAAAAAGGGCTACAAGGAGACTATACTCTAGGGTTACTGATACTCTCTAGGATCACCATACTGAAGCAGTTGCAAGTTATGCTGATCTAAAAGCTGAAGTACTTGCTACCATTGCCAACACTGATGAACACAGGGACTTCATGTATGACCACCCACCTACACAGATGGATGACAATTGCAGGTTTCTCAAATTCTTTCGGGATACTCACAGAAGCGTGATGAAATCGGGATCTGTTAGAAGACTCTCACTCAACTCCAAAGTGCTCGAGGCTACTGAGGTCTATATGAAGAATTCCTCCAGTCTTACTGAACTGATCAACATGCTCAACTCTGCAAATGTTTAGGGTCTTCACTATTCAGTATAGTCTCTTCAATCCACCCTGGGTTCACTGGATGCAAAGGTTACTGATCTGGCTAAATCATCATCTTCTATGGCCTGGAATCTCGGTCCTAGAATGACTGCGCTGGAATAATCTCAAGCCAATGTTGCTGACAAGGTCACAGGTCTTCAACAAGATACATCTGACATCAAATCCATGGTCTCGGAGATATATCAAGCCTTTAAAGGTCAAGCAGCTCCCTATCCCTCAGTATCTCAAACAACTCTTGCTCTCACTGAAGTTGCAACAACAATTGAGGGGGAGAAAGCTACTGAAGAGACTCCTTTTCATCACAGGGGGAGCCAGCTCAACCTATATCAGCAACACCAATCTCATCAGTCCCACCAACAGCAACAACAATACCAATAATTACAACCACACCTCCACTGGTAGCATCTTCTTCATCAACTCAGGATAAGGAAAAAGCTATAATGACTACAAAAGAGCCTGAAAAGATCCCCTATGAAATTGGTGGCATCGTACCGCTTCCTCAAAACCGCAGGCCTACCTCAAGGAAGACACAAGCGAAAGAAATAGGTTGAGGAGGAAAAGAAAAGCAGAGAAGCTCTGGTTCAGGTCGTATCTGAGGAAGCTGAGAAGTTGGGGATCAATCCTAAAATTCTTGAAAAAGGACAAGCAGGCCGAAAGTTCAAAGCCGCTCAGGATGCTGAATTAGCTGCCTTTAAAAAGAAAAGGGAAGAAAAGAACAAGAGAAATGTTGCAATCAGGCAAGAAAGGATTGATCACTACAATTGGACCATGACAAGCAGAAGGGCCGCTGAGAAAATCACTGATGTGAAAATCATCCCTAGATTCAAACCATTGGCAATGAATGTCTACAGGGGGGATGATAAAAGGTATTTTGAAGTTCATGATCCCTTAAAGTTCACTGACTTTGGGATCACTGAACTTGATGAGCTTGGTCCCATCATCGATAAAAAGCAAAACGCAGTGGTCAAAGAACTGATGAAATCCCTCAGCAAGCGTTATGAAAGATTAAGGGAAGCACAAGCACAGCTTGGGATACAACCAACTCTTACTGCGGCTCAAGGATCTCAACCTCAGTCATCCCAAGGTAAAAGGAAAAGGGTTGAATCTGACCCTGAAGCCAAGGTGCCTGGTATTGACTGCAACAGGGAGCTGCCTGAAGGGGTAAAGTTTGTGAACTGCTTAGTCATAGAAAAGCCTGAAAGATGACTTCTCTTCATTGAAGTCTATGGGAACCCAACATTCTAGAGATGGAGTGACATTGATCAGGCAAGCGTATCTACAATGGCAAGTTACTTACAAGTGTCCTCTCAAATCAAAACTCCTGAAAAACATCAGGTTCTGCACTGACCTGAATGCCAAGATAAGAGAGCACCCTGACAAAGAAACCCTTCTCTCTAAGAAACCAAAGCTAGAAGCATTAGGAATCCACCTTGATTGACATCACTAGCAGCTTTATCATTTTGTACTTTGTATTAGTGATAGAAACCTTGTAATCTGATCAATAAATGATGTATGTTTTGTTAAAATATTCAGTGTTCCTTATTATGTTCATTAGTACATTCAGTGTAAGAAGAAGCCATTTGCTCACTTGAACTGATCAAACACTTAGGCTATTTGTATATCCAAATAAGGGGAGACTGTTGGGTTTAGTGAATACCCAAACCCCCTTGATTCTAGGATTTGAATAGAAAATACCCCAAGTGTTTAGTCCTTTAAACACTAACAAGTCACTGAGAGCATAGGCACTCAGTGAGCTGTCTTCAGGATACTCAGTAAGAGACAAAGAAGAAGTCTCTCTACTCAGTGAGGCAAAACTTTAGGGGTGAAGACTGAGTCAAGAAGAAGATGGTGGATTCAGTGAGTGATGACAATAACTCACTGAATCCCGAAACTCCTCACCAACTACTACCACTAAAGACAAACTGAAGATGAAAACTGAAGGCTATGAAGACTGAAGAATGAGCGGGGCAAGGCGGGATAAGTTTGAATAGATAAGATGAAGTCCTTATCAACCAAAGTCAAACTTTCCCTGAATCGTTAACTATCAGGCTCAGTGTCATCACTGACAAGAAGAAAGCAGCATTCTCACTTACCATAAATAGCCAATGTAAACAGAGACAAAATACATCAGTATTTTGTCTTCTGTAACCTGTCCGTTTGTCCTCTAGGATAGAGTTGAAAACACACTTGTATAAATAGCATAAGAGATGGAGTGAAAGATTTAAGCTTGTGCATTAATTGTAAATCACACACACAAGCAATCTTTCACTTCTCCAAATACAACTATGTCCCTGAGATAGCTCAGTGGTTCCTGTGTAGTTGTGCTTAGACTTAGCCTAAGCTTAGTGAGGAGTCATACCAACCTTGTCATTTCAATCCCAAGTACTATTCCGCAAGTACTTGGGTAATGTATTCTTTTTGATTCGTTTTAATAAACAATATAAACATTGAAAATTACTCACTGTGTTTATCTTATTAAAATCTTTACTTGCATCTTTTCAGTCATTGTTCACAATTAGTTGTTTTATTGATTTTAAACGATTGTGAATTGGGAACAACAGTTTCTCATTTGTAATCTATAAATAGTTGAGCAATAAAAGTTAAATCTCACGTGATTTCTATAATCTAACATATTATCAGAGCGATTTTGATTCCGAGACATAATCAACCATCATGAGCCACTGCTACTATAACACCAGTCAAAGTCTCTCCACCAAAATTTTATTTTCTTTAATTTTTCTCCAAAAGAAGTCGTCACTAATCTTCTCTTTAACCATGAAAACGCCTACCTTCCTTGTCTATAATCTTTTGTCCATTGTTTTCTTTTTCTCTAATTTTGTAACTTGCTTGCTAGTCAACTCTTATGAAACTATCACAACCTTTTGTCTTTGTTTAAGTGCCACGTTCTACACAGTTTATATTTGTTCCATAAACAATTAATTTTTTTGCCAAAAATCTTTTTAATTGTGTTGTCACCTTAAAAGTTTGTTTAGTTAAAAAAAAGAACCTTTCGTCACTTAGTTGTTTCTTTCTTTTCCTCTCTATATTCTCTTATCAAAAGTTTTGTATCTTTCATTGTAGCTTTTCGATATAAAAAACATCTCTACCTTACTATGCATTTTCTTTATTTTTTAAATCTGCTTAAGTTTATCGTCTTACAAATTTCTCGTTCCATGTGGTTCCTAGTCAAGATTCCTCAAGCATCAAGATGTGCAACAATCAAGTTTTGGCAGCTACATTATAAAGACTTCACCAACAGATTGAAAGGTTTTATGGATATTTAAATAATAGTATGTCCGGATTCGAACTCGAGACTTCGGGATTGCACACATTACGTATGAGAATTGATGTAAATAATTAATATAAATAAAACGTTATTATTATTAATTATTAGTCACGAAATAAAACATAACCATAGTTAATATTTAACGAGGTTTTGACTAACGGTCGTTAAATATAAACTACGAGGACTAGAGATGAAATTAGATGACAAGAAAAGTCTAGAACCCCTCTTGGGTTGGGGTGGCCGGTCGTGGGCTTCACAAACAAAGGAGGTGGGATTTCTTGGTCACCAAGTTTTAAGAATGTATATATACAAACCCTTGTATTCATTCTTAAACTAATCTTGGATCACCAATAATCTAATTTCTCTTCTCCTCTCCTCCCTCTTTCCCTTGGCCGATCGTACAACCCCCCTCCACAAAGGGATCGATTTTTCCAAGTGAAAGAAACTAGTGTTTGGTTTATTTGTGATTCAAGGAACTAGCTTTTCCACATCAAATCGCTACTAGTACGTGTGTACAAGAACGAAGGACAAGCACGCTTGAGCTTGTAAATCTTGGTGGTCGATTTCTTTGTTGGGTCGATTTATATAAACCCTAATTTAGGGTTTTGGGTTTTGTTCTTGCTTAATCAACGTTTGATTCTTGAATTGCTAAAAGGTACGCACTTTCTTGTTTGGTTAATTATTTACATATATTATTCCTATTGTCTTTCGCTGCATGCTTTGATGATGTTATTTGTTTTATATATAATTGTTATGAGTATAAAAATCCAACAGTGGCATCACGAGCCGTTAATATGATGTAATTAATTACCGAAACACATAAAAATTGAATCTTTATGATTTTATGCATGCTTTTTATGGTTTCTAGGGTTTTGAATTCGAAACCCTAATTTTTTATATATAGGGTCGATTACCCTCTATTTATTTAATTAGGTTTTAATTTTGTAAAACTTGTAGAAACCCTAGGATTGCATGTTAATTTTATGTGGTTAATTAATGAATAATTGTTATGTGCCATGTAATATGCGTATCTTGGGTGATAATTGTTATGCGGAATCCATGGTGGAACATGCATGTTTTGCCATGGAGTATTGTTATGCTATAAATTGTTTAGTTGATACACACATGTTTTTATTTATTTGATAATTATTGAATTGGGGAAGACCTCAATTATAACTAATAAAAATTCGTTACGTGCTAATTGGTATATTATTAACTTTGGCTTACGCAATCGACTTGTCGATGTATGTGGCTCATCTACCTTGTAGTTGAAAGCCCTAGTTAATGTATGCATTTATTTACACCTAGTATTGTTTATTAGAGTTTATCGAAATAATTATGCATGTGGCTAATTGTTTTTACATATATTAAATTGTTTAGTTATATGTTTATATTATTTGAGTGTGTTTAATTTTTATTAAAATGCTTTTTTGTTTATATATTGTTTTGACATGTTAGTAAGCAAAAAGGGTTTTTATGAATAGAAAATTAAATGGACTAAATAATGGTGAAACTGATTTGTAATCTAAGAATTATTCTTGAACTTTTAATCGATTGATGTGACTGTACTAAATGGTTAGAACGGCTCACCCACTAGAACAAACTATAAAGGGGTTAATTAAGAAGTGCGCACAGTCGCACTGAATGGATGTCTAAGGTTATGCTTTTGCGCTTACCTGGTCCTCTGCCCCCTGTGAGTTCGATTGGAGCTACCTAGTATAACCATTCAATGTACGAAGCATCTTAGTGCAAAGTTGTAAGTTTCTCAACGCATCGATTAAAACTTTGTAGAATTTAATCTTAGCAATTAAAATACAAGTAAGTTTCTTTCGAAAATTTTGTGCTATAAAGTTGTATGCATGCTTCTTTATACATAAGTTTTGATTACACGTCAAAAATTGTACCCTTTAAATTTAAGTTTATGCCATCTAATGATATGAAACACTTGAAGTTGTAATTTAGTTATGTGAGACCTTGATCTAGATTACAATAACGAGGTGAATTATTTAGTTGTGTGAGACCTCAGCTTTATGATTTGCAGTTTCTAAATTAGACAACTTAATTAAGTTGTTAGTGAGACCTAAGACTTAAGGCATAAGATGGGATGAAACATGCTTACGTTTTGCATTAATTGTTTTGGCAAAATTGTAAATCCCATAATTTTTGGAATTGAAAACTTGTTTGTCAATTATCGTTTTTCAACTATTACCTATTCTATACTTTCATCACTAGCAGATCAACTGATGTGGTGAAACTATGATAATGAGGGTCCTAGATTCAAGGAAAATTCTATGGTTAATATGAATATTGACCAAGGGTATTTTATTTTCTTGAAAGATTTAATTATCGAAAATACTAAAAATTGAATTTTGTTAATTCTTTTGATTGTATTAATGCAACATTAAACCGTAAACGTGGTTTATGCTTTGGTAAATTGATTTAGTTCTGTTTTCAAACAAATGTTTGATCAAGAACAATTCACTAAAAGACAAACATAAACTCTTTTCCATGGAAGAAGAGTGAGACTCAATCCTATTCCTTTTCATGATTGAGAAAGGTATGTTAGGAACATTAGAATTGTCTAAATTCTAATATGACTCATAGCAATTTTAATAGTTAAGAAAATTGCACACCATGTTTTCCTTAAGAGATTTCATTACCCTCTGTTGGTGATTTAATTCTTATATGACATTTTGGTCAACTAGAAAACATGTTTGACATTTTATGAGTTATTAAATTAGAAGCTAGACTAATTACCGCAAAATTGGTAAAAGACAAACTAGTATATTTTATCTAGTTGTTTTGTTTTGACTAATTGAAGGTGCTACACACCATTGTAGGGATAGTAGACCTATTATGGAAGAAATTGCATGCTCAATTTTTCAAGTCAATAGCATTGATGGATAATCCATCATCTACTGAGTAGAATACACTCTTTTAGTACCTAAGTAATTGTTAGGAATGGTCTTACAAAGGGGTAGCAACGTAATAGCACGCTATTTTCACTGGTTAATGAAACACTTACAATGTTGTCAAATCCAGTGGGAGTATGGTGTATTACTGAATAAGACATTATTGTAACGTTGTCTAATTCAGTGGGAGTTACAAGTTATTATCTTGGTAATAACTCAGATTATTTCTAGATTTTCTTGAAATAATACATTACGTTCAAAAATGTAGACATTCATATTCTCAAGGATAGTCATGAACGTTTCCTTGATAATTAGGTGCTCCTACATCTACTTGTAATGCTTATATCTCTACGACACTATCATATTGCTCACATAAACAAATGAATGTCATGGTGTTTATCTATTATATGATGTTGTTCTATGCACAAGTGGGAGAAGTATTTATTGTGTGCATAGGAACAACACATACCAATATGATTAATGGATTCTCTTGATCGTAAGGTAAGAGATTAACGTTCTAATAAGATTGTCTTGTTTAAAGAACATGTGTCAAGATTATAACATAGACTACTTTTATGTCTTATGTCATTCAAATCATAGAAACACTTGAAGTTACATTTTAGTTTAAGTGAGATCTTGGCTAGATTGTAAACTCAAGGTAAATCTCCACTTGTCGTGGGATCGGGCGTGGATGCTTTTACAAGTTTCTTAAGCTGGACACTTCATGGAATGACATAATTAAATAAAGTAATACTATCTTAAATATTTATGTATTTTAGAATGACATAAATAGAAAGAGTAGTATATTAACTTGAAAAATTAATTAATTGAAACCATAGTGTGGTGTTCATAATTACTTTAAATTATAAATGTTTATGTGTTTCTTTGTAAAGTCACAAACATGAAGTCTTTTCATTATTACAAGACATATAATATAAAGTAATACGTTAACTTGTTATGTTTTCTTATTAAGACATAAAGTCATTGGTAAATGACTTATAACGTATAATGAGATTATAACTGTTTATGTTTTCTAGTTGAGACATGGACATGAAGTGACTTGATCAAAAGTACTTGAGTTATAAAGCATGCAATTGGCTTTGAATTTTATTTTACCAATAAGATGATTTAATTGATAAATAGGTAAGCCAAAAGGAATATGTTTATCTTACATATTGTTAGATTGTCTTACAATATTAATTCTAATGAAATACTGTATGTATATGGAATGTTCAGTTAGAAGAATCAAACATTTGTTACATTGTTTGATTCAAGATAACTATATCTTCTTTTCTTCCAAAATTTATCAAGGTTAGAAAATTGAGTATTGATTGGATATACTTAATAAACTCAAACCTAGAAGATTAATAAGACACCATTTTAGTATGGAATGTGATGAATCACATTGAGTCTTATATTGAAGTTCTGATTTGTTAAAACTACTTATGGAGTAGGTTATTAATGAACAAGATTTACGAACTGTCAATGTGTTTTGTAATATCCCAAAAGAAAACAATTTGGTGTTGTTCTACTTGCTGAAGTATTTATAGATACTCTTTAAATTTCAAAAGCAAGTGGGAGTTTTGTTTAGATCTTGAAAAGATTAAATTACAATTACAAAACACATAATCTTCTAAAATACACTAGTAAATATCATGATGAGGAAAAATTTGATAGACCTCAAAATGGTGGAATTCTCATTCATAGATCCGCAAGGATATCTCAGATATTTGATATGATGAGAAATATGAATTACAGGATTATGATAAACCTGTTAATCATAATGATATATTACCTAATATTGAATTGTGGTAAATTATTCATACTATGAATGACAAGATGCTGTTCAAAGAGATAATCAACTTTGTAAATTTGGTTTATCTTAATAAAGATGAGTTTCTTCAAAGGAAGGAAAACCCTAGTGGTTTAAATTCTTTGTGTAGAAATCATATGGACAAAATTGTACATATGTTTAATGCATGACTTGTGACAAGATTATTAATCACACTTAAGCAATTAACTGTGATTGAATATACTTTCCTTGGCACATTAAATAAATAATGATTATGATTGTCATACTTAATTTCATTTATATGAAATCTGACGATGAATATCAAAAACTCTTTGTTGTGTGATTACTTTTGCGAGGACGATAAGTAATACAAAGGAGTTTTATGAATTCACATAATCTTTGGAAATGTACAAAAGGCAAGAATCCATTAATGGATATATGCATGCATCTAGGAGATGATTCTTATGTTTAACTATTAAATCCAAGTTTTGGTTTAAAAATTAAAATAAGATAATTTCTAAGTATTCCTGAAAGCTAGTGGGAGTATTGTGTTTATTTTCTTTAAAATCTTATATGATGTGGGTAGTAACATTCCATCTAAGCTAGATGATAAGTATTAGTTTGGAATGGAACTTCACATGAAAGATTTAGAAAATAAGACATACAACCTTGAAGTATATGTTTATTGTTAGTAAACATGGCGGTATTAAATAATGAGTCTAATAGAACATGATATATCATTTGGAAAATGGATATGTAGAACATGAATGAAATCTTAGTTTGATACAAGGATTTTTTATGTACATCATGTTATTGTTGTATCATGCTTGAATGCAAGATGATTTGACAACATTGATATCTAATGAAGTTATTAGATAACTAGTGTAATGAATATTCTAATGGAATATATTTGAATTTAGAATTACATTCCTCAGCCTGGATTTGCTCTCAAAATTCTATGGATGAGCAATACAGCAATTGTTGCGTAATTGTCATAGCCAAACAAACTTGAAAGTTTGGAAGGCATCAAACATTACACTGTAGATATTGAAGTTTACAGAAATTTTTAAAGAGCATATTGTTGTTTGTATACAATGATGCTAGTATAATTGAGATGACACTCAATACTAGTCATGGGAGGATTTCATCCTTGTAAATGGCCATGTGAACTAGTTGTGCTCAACTAAGAGCATAGTTGCATTATACAATAAAGAATAAGAATACTTTAAACTTTAAAAATGTTTGAAAGTTTGATTGTCATAAATTGGTGTTTGAGGATGTCACACACTTTATGAAATATTATGTGGCAATATCAAGATATTTTGAATGCACACATACAAGAACTTCACTAGTTGAATTCTTAAGATAAGTATTCTCAAAATTCCGATAGATCAAAGTTAGTTGAAATTATGCCTTGTCAACAAGTATGATTGTCATTACTTGAGACATAATTCATTAACCAATATTATCATGCATTGATCTATTTAGTATTTGGATAAGGGATGTTTTGAACAAATATTGTTTAAATGAAATAAAATATTGGTTATGTTTATTTTCATTTTCTTAATATTATATCCTATATTTGCATGTTTAATCCGTGAATAACTTATGTTATTCTAAATAGTCCGTTGTCGATCAATGATGTGGGAATGTCATTGAATTAAGACAAATCTGAGTTTTGGTAGAATATACTTTTAAAGTATATTGATGCGTGGGACATACCAGATTCACATGATATTCAATGAATTGAATATAGGACTTATCCCAACTTTACATGATGATACTTTATGGATATTTGTCATTAAGTATATCATGAAGTGTTTATCCTCAGACTTGAGATACCAAATAACTGATATGAATGTAGTGCATTTGTGTAAGATAGTCTAACGCTATCCGTAACTGGTAGTTATAAGGGCTATTTTCGAAAGTGTTGCAAAATTCATGAGTTATGTTTGTAGTCAAGAGAATTTGTTCCTTTGAATTTGTTTCAAAGCATAATACTATATTTGGGCCCCTCGTAGGGTTGATAAGATGTTTGTATGGCCATACCCAAGATCTATCTGGAATACGTTCAGATGATTTGGTAATCTTGTTCAATCGAAAACAACGAAAAGAATGTTAACTTATGAAATGACTTAATCCATATTCATAGTTAATATAGTATTAGTAACAAAAGGATAAGTAAAAATGATGAATCATTAAATGGTTTTTCCAGGAGACCATACTCGATTCGATCTGGGGACGTTGGCGTGTGAAAGCTAGACTAACCAATGTCATTACTATATTTAGTAATATCCAAGTGGGAGCTGAAAGGTTTTATGGATATTTAAATAATAGTATGTCCGGATTCGAACTCGAGACTTCGGGATTGCACACATTACGTATGAGAATTGATGTAAATAATTAATATAAATAAAACGTTATTATTATTAATTATTAGTCACGAAATAAAACATAACCATAGTTAATATTTAACGAGGTTTTGACTAACGGTCGTTAAATATAAACTACGAGGACTAGAGATGAAATTAGATGACAAGAAAAGTCTAGAACCCCTCTTGGGTTGGGGTGGCCGGTCGTGGGCTTCACAAACAAAGGAGGTGGGATTTCTTGGTCACCAAGTTTTAAGAATGTATATATACAAACCCTTGTATTCATTCTTAAACTAATCTTGGATCACCAATAACCTAATTTCTCTTCTCCTCTCCTCCCTCTTTCCCTTGGCCGATCGTACAACCCCCCTCCACAAAGGGATCGATTTTTCCAAGTGAAAGAAACTAGTGTTTGGTTTATTTGTGATTCAAGGAACTAGCTTTTCCACATCAAATCGCTACTAGATGCGTGTGTACAAGAACGAAGGACAAGCACGCTTGAGCTTGTAAATCTTGGTGGTCGATTTCTTTGTTGGGTCGATTTATATAAACCCTAATTTAGGGTTTTGGGTTTTGTTCTTGCTTAATCAACGTTTGATTCTTGAATTGCTAAAAGGTACGCACTTTCTTGTTTGGTTAATTATTTACATATATTATTCCTATTGTCTTCCGCTGCATGCTTTGATGATGTTATTTGTTTTATATATAATTGTTATGAGTATAAAAATCCAACAGATTGCATTTAGTTTTGAATTTTTGAGTTTTTTGGCAGCTGCGATATCACATTTTTACAGATATGATTGTATGACATTATACATGTTTGCAACATGTATGTAAACATCCTTTCATGTCTTCCTTTAATTCATTATTTTTTTTGAGTTACATATATAATATATTACGTATGTTTGCTTTTTTCAGAAAGATTGTGATATAATTTGTTTATTAATATGTACAACTTGCGATCGATCTAGATGTTGAAGTCTAAGTCTTGTAAACATAAGCACCCATATGTCTATCGATCTTCCAAAGTTTGGGAGGACTAGTCCAACCAAGAAAGGCATGTATAAGAATACTAGCTAACATGATTTAACTTAATGTGACCAAAGCCTGGATAATATGTATAACTAAATAATGCTGATACAAGATTATGCTAAACGGGATTGAAAAACCGTTAGTTCGGATATGTTACAAGTAAAACCAAATATTTTGAGTAATTAATTCTTATTTAGCGATGTTTATATGTAGATAAAATAAAATAAATTTATACTTAAGTTAGTACGAAGAAATAACCTGTATCATTCTATTTTTACCAGACCATCTGACCATATAGATACTGCTAAAGTATAGACCAAAAAGACTGGTTGATTATCGTGTATCATTTAAATTTACATTGGTTAGTGAAGTGATAAACAATGGACATATTGCTTTTAATTTTATAAACACAACTAGAATTACAAAACCGAAGTTTTCTTATTTAATTAAAGATGTAAAACTCTTTCAGAAAAATTAAAGATGTATAAAATAATAAAAACCACAATAAAACCTGATCCCCATAACATAATGCAACATATGAGGTTTCTTTCATGTATATAAGGATCCTCTTTACAACTTTTCAATGCTTTTTGCTAGGATTTGTCATGTACCGACTCACTACTCCTACTGCATGTCCAATGTCTGGTCTTGTAGAAATCATCACGAAATTATACTTCACATTGCCGATGCATATGGTACTCGAGACATTTCTTGCATATTAATGTGTTGCAAGATTTTCATCAAATACTTTTCCGTAAAATTCAAATCTTCTTGCTAACTATATCTCGTGAATTTGCATCCCTAGAGTCTTGTTTCCGAGTCTCAAATCTTTCATCTCAAATTCCATACCGAGTTGTGCCTTTAGTCTAATGATACGATCTTTGTTGGGGCTGCTACCAACATGTTGTCAACATATAACAACAATATGAAAAAAATCATTATCTCCATACTTCATGAAATATGCACAAGGGTATGCATGTAGTGTGATATATCTAAGACCAATGATAAAAGAATCAAATCTCTTGTGCCAACATCGCGATACCTGCTTTAAACTATACAGACATTTGTTTAACTACAAATCAAGTTCTCTTTTACTTTTTGTTCAAAACCTTTTAGTTTGAGCATATAAATATCTACCTACTTCAAGATTTCATGAACAAATGCAATTTTCACATCTAGCTTATCTAGATGTAAATCATATGTATCACACATTTCCCCACTTGAATTGTTGTCATTTGAACCGCAAGGGAAAATATTTCGTGAAAGTCGACTCTTTCTTTCCGGGCATATCCTTTAATCACCTTTCTGTTAGAATTTGATAAAACCCGTAGGTTACACTTTATTATTGACCATTATTTATAATGGTAAATTCCTAGATGCCCTAAACCCATAAATCGGGCTTGGGCCTATTTATTCTCTAATACTCCTTCGCAGTCTGAGCGGTGAAATCGCAAAAGCTCGAACTGGAGTAGTAAACTAGGCAAGGAAAAAAAACATAAAGTTAATAAAAACATAACTTTAGTCGACTCGTAACAAAATCATACCAACGGTCGAATTTTGTCGGCTAACTCGACTGGTAACACAACCGTACCAACGGTTGATTTTAGGGACTGGTACCAACTGTCAACTTTAGTCGACTGGTAACAAAACCGAAGAGACAATCGACTAACAAACAAACAATAAAACAATTATAATTTTTTTTTTCAACAATTAAACAAATCTTCTTGTAGCATGCAAAAGAACAAACAAATCTTCAAAGTCTTCACAGATGGGCTGGAAAATTATGTAGGCTTTGTTGCGCTGAATTCCATACACGGGATATATCACGTTGTTTCAACATTGAATTAGACAAAAAGGAAAACAAATAAATTACTATGCTCAATTTATTGGATAGTGGAAACTGACGTCACAACTAAATCAATTAATACATCGGATGGTGATCAAACGTAAATAAAGATGTTATTGTTTTTGTAATCGGTAGCGGAAGAGAGAATGAAATAATTTAGGGTTTGGGTTAAGGTACGAGGGAGTAGCATAGAGGTAGCGGTTTATGAGGGCCGATTAGGTCTCGGCACTTGCTCATGATACTATGTTAGACAATGATAAAACCCGTAGGTTACACTTTATTGACCATTATTTATAATGATTTCTCTGATACTTTCTTGCACGAGGAAAATTGATGACATGGCATCCTATTTTCATTGTAGGATCACATTAAAAATAAATCTTCATCGTATAAAATGAGGTTAAGCTATAATAAGTTGGGTTTAGGCCGTACAATAGCAACGTACTTTCAACTTTGTTTCATTTTAGTACGTGTACTTTTTTTTGTTCCACTTAATGTAACGTACTTTCAGGTTTTGTGCTACTTTAGTACGTGCAAGTTTGTTTTACCGGATAATGAACACAAAGCAGCCTACTTTGTTTAATTTAATTACATGAATGGTCCCTGTGATTTGTGGAGTATCACGAATTACGTTTTCCTGAGATTTTTTACGTTTTCGTCTGGTTTTTTACGTTTTCGTCTGTATTTTTTCGTTTTTCTACGTTTTTGTCTGGTTTTTTTACGTTTTTGTCTTCTTTTTACGTTTTTTTTCCGTTTTTTACGTTTTTTTTTTTACGGTTTCGTCTGTTTTTTCATGTTTTCATCCGATTTTTTACGTTTTCGTCTGTTTTTTAAGTTTTTCCGTTTTTTATGTTTTTTTTTTTACGGTTTCGTCTGTTTTTTCATGTTTTCATCCGATTTTTTACGTTTTCGTCTGTTTTTTTACGTTTTTTTTCCATTTTTTCCGTTTTTTACGTTTTCTTTCTTTTTTTTACGTTTTCGTCTGTTTTTTCATGTTTTCATCCGATTTTTTACGTTTTCGTCTGTTCTTTTATGTTTTCATCCGATTTTTGACGTTTTCGTCTGTTTTTTAACGTTTTTTTCCTTTTTTTCCGTTTTTTACGTTTTCTTTCTTCTTTTTTTTACGTTTTCGTCTGTTTGTTCATGTTTTCATCCGATTTTTTTCGTTTTCGTCTGTTTTTTTCCGTTTTGTACGTTTTCTTTCTTCTTTTTTTTACGTTTTCGTCTGTTTTTTATGTTCTCGTCTGTTTTTTCATGTTTTCATCCGATTTTTTACTTTTTCGTCTGCTTTTTTATGTTTTTTTCCGTATTTTACGTTTCCTTTCTTTTTTTTTACGTAATAAAACGGACGAAAACGTAAAAAATTGGACAAAAACGTAAAAAAATTGACGAAAACGTAAAATATAAGACGAAAATGTAAAAAGTCGTACGAAAACGTAAAAAAACGGATGAAAACATAAAAAAAAAAGACAAAAACGTAAAAAAACGGACGAAAACGTTAAAAAACAGACGAAAACGTAAAAAAACTGAAGAAATCATAAAAATAGATGAATACGTCAAAAAACGGACAAAAATGTAAAAAAAACGGACGAAAACGTAAAAAACGGCGCTGCATAAAACGAGCGTAAAAGATAACGTAAAACCCGAGCATTAAAACCGGGAAACGTAAAAAAGTTAAACGACAGCGTAAAAACGGACAAAAACGGAAGAAATCGTAAAAAAAAGATGAAAACGTAAAAAAAAAGACAAAAATGACTTTTTATCTGGTAGCCCATACTTTGAGGTACTAAGGTAGCACAAACCTGAAAGTACGTTGCATTAAGTCGACCATTTATGTGCTAAAAAAACCACGTAGACATTTAACCGGTAAAACTCATTTCTTAACCGGTAGCCTGTACTTTGACGTACTAAAATGGAACAAAACCTGAAAGTACGTTACATTAAGTGGAACAAAAAAAAGTACACGTACTAAAATGGAACAAAGTTGAAAGTACGTTGCAATTGTACGGACTAAACCCTAATAAGTTTGGATATTTAGTTAGCACATGTTCTATTATACGGAGTAAGTTTGAATACAAATGTTACCGGCTAGGTTCAATCTGATTAATCTATAGCAAAAATCTCATGATGTTTGTGTTAGATGTGTTAGTATGGACTAGAAGGGTACCCGCGCGTTGTGGTGGCGGGTATCCTGTAACTAATTTTTTTTGTGAACAATATATTTCGATTACATGTTTTTCGTGATAATGCCTTTATGTAGAGGTGTGCATGATTCGGTTTGAGTCGGGTTTTGGCTAAAACCAAAACCGAACCGAAATGCGCTTTTTGTAGAAGCTGAGGTGCGGAGGGTAGTGAGGTGCGGATATGAAAATGTGTTTTTTTATGTTTTTTGAGTAAGTTGTTTGATGTGTTAGATTTATAGATGATGATGAAAGACAATTAATTTTATAGATGTTATAAGTTTATGACTTTAAAACAATTAATTTTCTAGATGTTACTTTTATACTAGACGAGTACCCGCGCCTAGCGGCAGCGATGTCTAGTTTTCTGTAGAATTCCGACGACTCATAAATTTCTTTCAACAAACTGTATTTGTAGCATCAGAGAATCATTTTCGAATAACTACAATTATGATGCGTGGTTGCATAGCAGCAGAAATATATACTTTTTAAAAAAAATATGTGGAGTCGATCTAAGTGTGGAAGTATATTTTCTAATAGGATTGTTTTAAGTTATTAAGATTTTTAGTAATGATAGATTCAAGCATTACAAAAAAGCAAAGGTATTATGTAGTTGGCAATTTTTTTTTAAGAGGTATAGCCAACATGTGTGACCGCTTTTTACTGTTTTGTCGGTAATTTAGAAAGTGATAACTATTTTTTTACATGTGTAGCGTTTATCATTTGGTGTGTGGCTTTTAAAATTGTAACTTTGCAAATTTGATATCACAATAATAAGATTATTTTGTACTATCAATTTGCATAGATATTTATGCATTGTTCAAAGCTATTTGTTTGAGGTACAAATAATTATCGCTAAAGATAACAATACTATTCAATTTTTGTGAGTTTAATAAACTTACATAACATTATTGATATACTGGACAAAGGGTTATACAATATATATTAACTTTTAAAAGATAATTCATATATGCTAGTCCCTTAAGTGGTGCAAGAGCAACATTTTTTAAAATAACCTTATACAAATGACAAATTACATGTGTCAAAGCAAAATAAACAAAAAACTATAATTACTTGGTCTCTCCTTTAAAAAAAATTGTCACGGGTTCCACAACTACTTCATCATTTCTCATATAATTTTTGTCAAATTTGAAACTCGATTTGACCCGGGTGGTTCAACCGTTCCGATCAAAAAACAGGTCGATTTAAACCGAGTCAAACCGATAGGTTGGGTCGAAAACATGTCAAATTAAACCGGGTCAGCCCGCCTAGTTTGAAGCGTCCCGGGTCAACCCGGTATCGGTTTCAACGAGTCCTCTTTGGTTCGTTTTTGGATGGCTTTAATTGGTTAGCCGAACCGGTGATGACACCGGTTCCTAGTTGAACAACTTGGTCCGGTCTGGTCCAATTTTCAAAACTATATGTATCATCAACTTTTTAGCATGTATGAAGCTTTGCGTGTTTTATTAATATGTACAATGTGTATAATAACATTTACTTTTAATTTCGGGGTGTTTAAAAAATAACATTAATTAGTGTATTTAATTATTTTATATTTTGTATTATGTTGTACCTTTTTTTAAATTGTACGTTATGAAAATTTTATTGTACTTTTAGTAAGAGGTGTATTAATTGGTTGTTCTTAATTTAGTAGATGCGCTTTTAATTGGTTGTACAATGTGAATAAATTATTGTACTTTTAAGTAATGGGGTGTTTTAATAAGAATATTAATTAGATTATGTATTTCTCTCTCCATTGACCATGTTTTCAACATTAACTTTCAACATTTTCCACTTTGACCTTTTTTCCATTTTATATAGTATAGATATAGATGTGTGTATGCAATAAGTTATTGAAATTTCCTTTTATGGTAATGTTTTTGGTCTTAAGTTTTTTTAAGACTTCCTTATTTAGAAAGTCCTAAACTCTTTATATAGTAATTTTTTGAGTAAGTTGTTTGATGTGTTAGATTTATAGATGATGATGAAAGACAATTAATTTTATAGATGTTACAAGTTTATGAATTTAAGACAATTAATTTTTTAAATGTTACTTTTATATGTGTGTATGCAACAAGTTATTGAAATTTCCTTTTATAGTAATGTTTTTGGTCTTAAATTTTTAAGATTTTCTTATTTAGAAAGTCCTAAACTCTTTATATAGCAGTATAGATAAGTAACACATTTGTGTTAGTCATTAGTAAATAAGTTCAAAGCAATTAGTTAGCATGATTTGTGAGGATTACCAAATATATCTTTTGTATCCTCCTATATATAGCTTATGGTTTGTCTATAATTGATCAAGGAAATCGATAAAACCATTCTCATTATCAAGTCTTTCAGTTTGTTGATACTTTAAATTGAATGCCAATTAAATTCCAAAATTCTCTTGAAGGAAATCATTTGCTTTTGGCAGTACCTTTTATATCATTGCCCATGATCAAGATTTATAAAAAGTTTATCTATTTTGAATTACACATGTCCGAACATGTTTTCATACAAGTCATTGTTTACAGGCTTATGGCTTCAGATACGATCAGATTGGAATGACACTTAGGTTGGACGCAGTGGTCCATTTCAAATCGGTCGGTCATTGCATTTGACCGATATTTAAATCAGTCGATCCCTTTGTAGAGAGTTGGTCAAATCTCGGTCGCCGAAGGAAAAAATACACAATAGGTCGAAATTTCGACCGATACTTTCAAACACAAATAAAAAAAATATATTATCGTTTGATAACTTTTTTAAAAAACAATCTTCGGTCATCGACTGTGACAACTTAGTCGTGTCTGGTCGTCGGAGAGAGAAAGCTTATGTGGCACCTGATGACCTGGGTCACGAGTGTGCCCAGCCTTAGAAAATGTTTCTAAATTGTTGTGGTTGTGGTACGTGTTGTTGAAGGTTGTATTATCTATCTAATATTAATTTCTATGTATTAATTAAGTTTATGGTGTCATGGCAATGAGGGTCAATACTTCTTGACACCCCCCTCATGGACTCAGATTCGCATTTGACATCAGGAATTAACCACACTTTTTAATGTTGGTGATTTTGCATCACCAATATTATTTAAGTGTAATGAATTGACTTAGTTGACAAATGTGTAATTGTAATAAATGTTCAACAAGTCGGGGTTGTGCGGAATGCACACTAGTATGACGTTATTATGATTATCATTCGGGGACGAAACCCCGAATGACAGGGGTCCGGGGGCAGCGCCCCTGGCAAAGTCCAACACTTGAAAATAAAATTCCCGACATTTTTGCCCATTAATTATTTAACTGAATCGGTAGTTAAATAACTGCTATGGCGGTTACAACCGACTCAGTTTTATTGGTCATATATGGATTATCCTATCTGGTTCGGTTCATAATATACAAAACATATTTTTGTTTCTAAATATGAGTTTTATCCGATTTAAGATTTCTAAATCTGAGTTTTATTATTATTATTATTATTAGATAAACTTATTATTATTATTATTAGAGTAAATTACATAAATGGTCCCTGTGGTTTGTCAAAAATTTCACCTATCGTCCCTCAAACTTAAAAGTTGCATGAATGGTCCCTTTCGAGGCAAAAGAATAACATGAATGGTCCTTTGACCATAATTTCTGTTAGTTGACCGTCAAATGGGTGTTTGGAAGGCTGAAATGACAAAAATACCCTCGTATGTGCTTCATGAATGGTCCCTATGGTTTGTGGGTTGTCACGAATTAGTCCCCGATTTTTTATTTTTTATTTTTATTTACTCAACTATTTATATAAAAAACATTATGTCGAAAATTTTATAAAAAATTCCTAAAAATTTTTAAATAATTCCAAAAATTTTATAAAAATTTTATTCATAATTATGAAAATTCTATAAAAAATTCCGATAAAAGTATTCAAAAAAGAAAAAAATTGTCGAAAATTTTTTATAAAAAATTCCGTAAAAAAGAAAAAAGTTTAAAAAAACAAATTTTTTACGGAATTTAAAAAAAATTTATTTTACGGAATTTTTTTAAAAAGAAAAATTTTTCTTTTCTCTTTTTTTTCCAAAATTTTTTACGGAATGTTTTATAAAATTTTAGGGAAAAAAATTTGTCAAAAAATTTATAAAAAGTTTAAAACTTTTAAAAAAAATTTATAAAAATATTAAAATTTTATAAAAAAATTTATAAAAATATCAAAATTTTATAAAATTTTTTATTAAAAGTTCCGAAATTTTTTAAAAAAATTCCGATAAAAATTTAAAAAAAATATTTTGTAATTCTGATAAAAAATTCCGATAGAAATTAAAAAAATATATTTTTTTTTAATTTTTATCGGAATTTTTTAAAAAAAATTAGGAACTTTTAATAAAAATTTTTATAAAATTTTAATAATTTTATAAATTTTTTTATAAAATTTTAATATTTTTATAAATTTTTTTATAAAATTTTAAACTTTTAATAAATTTTTTGACAAATTTTTTTCCCTAAAATTTTATAAAAAGTTTTTGCCCAAAATTTTATAAAACATTACGTAAAAAATTTTGGAAAAAAAAGAGAAAAGAAAAATTTTTCTTTTTAAAAAAATTCCGTAAAAATTGTTTTTAATTTTTTTTTAAATTCCGTAAAAAATTTGTTTTTTAAACTTTTTTCTTTTTTACGGAATTTTTTATAAAAAATTTCGACAATTTTTTTTCTTTTTTGAATACTTTTATCGGAATTTTTTATAGAATTTTTACAATTATTAATAAAATTTTTATAAAATTTTTGGAATTATTTATAAATTTTTAGGAATTTTTTATAAATTTTCGACAAAATGTTTTTTATATAAATAGTTGAGTAAATAAAAATAAAAAATAAAAAATCGGGGACTAATTCGTGACAACCCACAAACCATAGGGACCATTCATGAAGCACATACGGGTATTTTGTCATTTCAGCCCATTTGACGGTCAATAATAAATTATGGTCAAAGGACCATTCATGTTATTCTTTGCCTCGAAGGACCATTCATGCAACTTTTAAGTTTGAGGGACGATAGGTGAAATTTTTGACAAACCACAGGGACCATTTATGTAATTTACTCTTATTATTATTATTATTATTATTATTATTATTATTATTATTATAAATCATCACTTTATTAAAAACTCACAGGATTTACAAAAAATTAGTGGGAAGCCGAGGCCAATGGGCCCCCATACCTCTAGCAATAGCAAAACCAATCCTATTAAAAATATGAACCGCAGCACGTGCCCCAATGTCTTGAGTCATAGAGAATCGTCGAATACGCTTTAGTAAGGTTACTGCATCCTTCTCAAATTCTCCAAAAGAAGAGAATGAAAAGGGGAGAAACCCATATCCAATATCCGCACATTTAGCATTGTACTTGACACGTTTACGTTGTGCGGCATCAATAACCGCACGCCCTGGCATAAAATCAGTCATCCTAGATTGCGTCAAGGGCGACGATCCCATAAGATCAACACATACATCATGCCCACCAACCCAAGAGTAAAGTAATATATCAGCTGGTCGTAAGGATATGTACCTATCTCCATAAAGCCCAATATCCACCTCCTTACGAGCTGAAATTCCGGACCGAGAACATATATCAACATCACTTTATTATCAATAACATCACTTTATTAGAAATTCATAGAATTTACAAGAAATTAGTGGGGAGCCTCGATATCAATAACATCACTCTATTATTATTATTATTACAATTATTATTATTATTATTATTATTATTATTATTATTATTATTATTATTATTATTATTATTATTATTATTATTATTATTATTATTATTATTATTATTATTAGTAACAATTTTGTTATTATTATATTAATAGTTATATATTTTTTATCAAAATTTAACTATGTGTTATTGATAACATCAAATAGTCCTGAATATTAAGTGTCAATTTTCCCCGATAATGCTTGTAATTTATATCATTTATATGGATTTATGCTTGTTTTCCATTGTTTTCCACTTTCAGGTAAATTACGAGCATTCGAGCTTAAGAGACGCGGAACTGGAGAAATATCTAAAAATTTATCATAGTATGCTGATTTTGAAGAAGTTACGGCGTAACTCTTTTCTCACATTACGCCGTAACTATTGCGTGACTCAGAAAACCAACTCATCATAAGGTTACGGCGTAACTCTTCCCTAAGGCTACGACGTAACTATAATAGGTCAAATGAGGTTCCACGCCGCTGATACTTACGCCGTAACTATTTCATCAACTACGGCGTAACCAAGTTTATTGAAGACTACGGCGTAACCACTAATAAGGTTACGCCGTAACTAGCAGATCTAGTGCTAAATACGAAGGAATTGAAGGTTACGGCGTAACTCTTGTTATAGTTACGCCGTAACCCAAATCTGGCCTATAAATACCCCACGAATTCCAGCATTTCTAATCATCCCATTACACACACAACAATCAGAGAACGTGGGAAAAAGCTAAGTCAGGTCTAGATGAGCATACGGAGCTGTCTCCAAGAGAGAAATCACTCCCCTACGATAAGCATTAGCATTTTATACTTTCAATTCATGTATTTCGTACCTTTGAATATTGAATTGGTTTGTATGATTAATATGAGCGGCTAAACACCTCTTGGTGCTGGCCTAGTTATGATTCCTTAATTGTTTTGTTTGCGTTTACATTACTTTCGTACAATTATTTCTAAGTGTATGCATGCATAGTTTATTGGTAGCCACCTTTGGTTCGGTAGTTTTGAATGGCGGTAGAGGCCAATTGCCTAGGAGATATGACCAACTGAACCTAGGTGAGCGGTCTGAGATGGGAAGGGTAAGATATGACCAACTGACGACCCTTTCTACTTGTGCGATTTGACCAACTGATCACCTACCGTTTGGATGAACTTAAGAAGTAGGGGGTGAGTGTTTAAGTTGCTAACGCCCGGGCACTCACTATTATAAATCTAGCATGTAGCGGTACTTAATGACTTGGCTTAGGGGATCAGGAACAACAGGACTTATGAGGGGACACCTGACTTCTCCTGTGGTGGCATCTTTGCTGATAGGTTAGGGTGAATTGACCAAATCTTGTCCTCTCGAATTTGACCCCACCTGAAGTAATTGGAAGTAAGTAGACGTAAACATAACTAGATAGGAGGATTAACTAGGTTAGCACCACTCTCCTCTATTGATCTACCCTTTACCTTTTATTTGATTTTATCTGCTTTAGTAGTTTAATTAATTAATTCCTTATAGAAACCATTATTAATCTGTGACACTTAGACTTAGTAATAATCCAACACACATAGCTCTTGGGACGACCTCGGCTTTACCGAATACTACACTACATACGACCGGGTACACTGCCCGTTAGTGCACTAGGATAGACCATAGGTATAACGAGACTTTATAAATATTAAAACCTGGTAAGTAAAACCTGCATCAAGTTTTTGGCGCCGCTGCCAGGGAGCTATTTTAGGATTTCGTATTAAGTCTATTTTTAATTTTCTTTCTTAAATGTCACGATACAAGACTCGCAGCTCGAGGCCTTTTCTGGCCACCCCATTCGACGAATCGGAGAAGCAATTTCGAACAAGGAAAGTTTACTCTCCTGTTCCTATTCACAACATCTTCTCATTTTACGAATCAGACCAGTCTGACGCAGAACCGGAGGTCATCAATGAAAATAATATCGATGACCTAACTATGGAGCAGTATTTGGAGCGACCAAATGAGAACTGCCAACGAAGCTTCACACAAGATTCTAATACTGAAAAATACTCTATGCCAGATCATATTATTCGAGAGTTACACGAACTTAAGTTTTCTGGAGATGAAGATGAGGACGTTCAGGATCACGTAGAAGAAGTTCTCCACTTATCATCTCTTTTCAACGTCAGAGGTACTCCGAGCTATTCGGTCACTGCAAGGATTTTTCCTATGACTCTTACTGGGACCGCGAAAAGACGGTATAACAAACTCCCTAACGAATGTAAAAGAGCATGGGATACACTAAGAAAAGAGTTCGTCCAGCAATTTTTCCCTCCTTAAAAAATGGCCAAGCTTCTTGGGAAAATCTATCAATTCGTTCAGGTTGGAGAAGAAACACTTTACCAAGCATGAGAAAGATTTAATGAGCTACTCTATCGATGCCCCACCCATGATTTAAACAAACATCAGATCGTCTACGTCTTCTATTGTGGGATTAATGCGCTAACACGAGAACTTCTCGATTCCCCGAGACCTATTCCTAGCATGACTCCTGACCAAGCCCTGGAATGTATTCAACGGATTTCTGAATATTGCTACAAGTGGGCATATGGATACAGGGTACGGACCGAGAGACAATTTCAATCATAAGGTAATGAAGACGATAACAAAACAAGAATACAATTATGGGGAAATTTTCGAAAAACGAAGGTTAGAAAGAGAAGCTGAAGCATGCAGGATTGAGAGGGTTAAGAGTGTGTTTGGGACCAAAACCGGGAGCAATCTTGAGAAAAAGATTCTTGACCACATCAAGGAATCAAGAGAACGAGATGATAGGATCGAAAAAATGATGAAAACATTCGTGGATAATACAGTCTCTTCTTTCAAAATCCACGATGATAGGATTAAGAGATTGTAGAAGAGTGTTAGCTCATGTTCAGAAGCCATCTCTGATTACCTTGCAGCTCGGGAGGAGGAAGAGGTCCACACTGTAGAAACTATCCTTGAAGAACCAATGACCTTTTTGGAAAAAGTTAAGCGACGAATCAGCATGGAAAGACAGTCACTTCTGGACCAAGCTTTACCGGTAAATTCCCCTATCAATAATTCTATTAAAACTAACCATGATGTTATTCCGCAGGAATTAAGAAATGATGAGACAATTCACCTCAACGAAAGGTGTTCAGCAGTTTTAAGAAACGAGCTACCACAAAAGGAAAAAGATCCGGGATGTTTCACTCTCCCTTTCTTGATCGGGCGTCTCAATATGTGTAATGCCCTAGCTGATCTTCGAGCTAGTATTAGCATAATGCCTCGTTCGATGTTTTTACGTATGGGGATTGGTGACCTAAAGCCGACGAAGATGAAAATTGAAATGGCAGATCGATCTATGCAATCCCCATTGGGCATCGTTGAAAATGTGTTGGTGAAGATTAAGAAATTCCTTTTCCCAGTAGATTTTGTGATTCTTGACATTCCGGAAGACAACAGAATACCTGTCATTTTAGGTAGGCCTATGCTTGCCACTGCCCATACTAAGGTGGATGTCTTTGCTGGAAAGTTAACTCTTGAAGCTAATGGAGAAGTTGCAACGTTCAGACCTAATGAACTTCTGTCTACCCCGCAAAAGGTATGTCCAATTAACCCAGTAGGCAGTTTTGGTGACGCTTTAGAAGAATTTCTCAGCGACCCCCCGGATCCTGGCGAGGTTGATTCAGGGAGAGATTTTGATGTTTTTGTCAACTTTGAGGAAGAGGATAATTTAGGAATTAGTGCTGAAGACCTCTCAAGTGACGTCGAAATGGCCCATTGGCAAGATAATTCTGTAAATGCTTTTTCACAACCCAATCAACCTAGATTTCATGAGGTAGGAACCCGCATACATCATAGAAACCCTTATTATCTAAAGATCTCATGCAAAATCGGGTTCATCGACTTCCACCCATTTATTGACACTACTTCCCTAGTCAACATCATGTCGAAAGAATGCTACAACCGAGTTCTGAAGAAAGAATTAGAATATAAGGGAAATAACTTTCTTGGGTTTGCAACTAACATCCATATCTTCGTTGGAACTCATTCATTTTTGGTGGACTTTATGGTTTTAGACGACGTAAGCGAATTTGTGGAAGATGGACTTACGGGAGTAATTTTAGGAAAACCTTTTCAGGAAATGTCGGGGTTAGATAAAAATGAAAAAGAAGGGTTAGTATGGTTAAAGATAAACGATGATAAGACTATTTTCAAAATGCCGAGAACGATCAAGAACTTGAGGCAGTTGAGCCAAGCCCAACCACTGCTCGATATCAGTGAGGAAGACAAAGAAAAAGGTATTGACCACCCTTACCAGAAAATCAAGAGTTTTTACTCGGGCTGTTTAGAATTAGGGGATGACTACAAACGGGATTAGAATCTGGTAAGTTGGATCCAACGTGGAGATTGCCATATCCACGAAATGACCAACAAGAACTGGTAGCCCCGCGGCTCTGAGTCTAACTTAAAGACTCGTAAATAAAGAAAAGTGCTCTTTCGGGAGACAACCCGAATTATCCCTTTCTTTTATTTCCAATTCTGTAGGGTTTTGTGTTTTCTAACCATTTTTGCAGGAAACGAGGAAGTAATTGCTGCTACAGTTTACTGATCTGACCAGAGTTACGGCATAACTCATCTATGTGATTACGTCGTAACCAAATTTTTGGCAGCAGAATTCTTGACGCATTACAAATTACGGCGAAATACCATCTCTGTGGTTACGCCGTAACCACTCGCTTTGCAGCTTATGCCAGGTTTTGCCAATTACAGCGTAACTCCTTCAAAAGAGTTACGACGTAACCTTCCTTTGCTTTAATTCTTTCATTTTAAAACACAGTAACCTTGTATTAGTATTTTAAATGAACTTCCTCACGAGACTTCACTCGTCCACTTGGGACACCAAGTGTTTTAAAAGGCTTGTTGCATATGCTAAATGCAACCGTGATTCCCATGAAAGTGAGTTAGGTTTGTTTTTCATTTTTCATTTTTCTTTTTAGAATTATGCTTGTCGGTAGTGTGATTTCAGGGATTGAAGTTTGTTCATGATGCTTATACGAAGGCACGTCTTTTTTTCGTGGGCCTTCTTTCTTTTTGGAGCAAATTTCAGGGAAGTTCTAACTCAAATTCTACTTTTCTCTTCACCTTTATTTAATGCTTAGTACAAAAGGGACTTTGTACAATTCAAGTGGGGGGACGGGAGTAGAATTATCTCTTGAACATTATTTTGCCCTTGTTTTTCTAGTTTATTTTGAAAAATTATGCCATTTTTAAAATTTTGACATGTTTTTCGTAACCTAACTAGATTAGACCTTAGCCGAGCACATACAACCCTTGATATATTATGGTGAGATTAGCCTTATCCGTTTCCTATATTTTACCCCAAATCCACCAAATTATGAGTGTGCCGGTAGCTTGTAAACTTTAGAACTTGGCCTTTGCATCATTTCGAGACCATAGACGAGGTATGTTGAGTTAGCTCGATGTATTTGGACTTTTCAGTTTTAAAAGGCAATATTATAGGATTATCACCCAAATAGCTTACCATTGTGTGTCTATCGATTAGTCACCTCAACTTCTCGACCATCATGTGAAACCCTTTTGTTGCACTCCCCTTTAGTGCAAGATACCCCTAGATACACCCATCTGAGCCATTCCTTTCATTTTGTTAACCCGATATATTGTTTCGATACACCTATACACCTTAGCCTACCCTGTAGTCTTTATTTGTAATTGGGAAGTCATCATTTGCCTAAGTTCAAAGTTCAAGTGGAAAGGTTCAGAAATCAGGCTTTCATCGACAACATTCCTGAAGATCATTGAAGACCCCCCAAATTCCCATTGTTCATGTCAAGTGGGGGGATATTATGTTTAGTTATTATTGTTATGTTGAAAAAAAAAAAAAAAAAAAAAAAAAATTGTTATGTTATTATTGTAAAGTGCAATGTTATAAGCACTATGTTAAGAGCTTTATAGATTTAGTATCGAGGAGGCCACCTCGGTCACATTTGAAGATTGGAGTTGGTAATTTTGCCGACAGTTGGAGAAAAGGTAGTGTGCCCATCACGACGTCCTTTAATGACACATCTACCTTGTATTTCATGATCCGGTTTCTTGACTTCAAAGCTTGAACTTTGGGCGGACGGTAAGTGGTGATGACTTGGTTATAGATTTAGACTACCTTCTTGTTTTTTATTTTACACCATTTATATATCCTATGTCTTATCCTTCCCTTTAGTCATGAAGCGTGTCTAGGTGATGCAGCGAGTAATCTTTGGTGTCTTGGCCATGGATTTGGTCATGCATCATTGATTTTGTCCACTTCGCCGTGACATGTTAGTAATGACGAGTCACCCCTTAACCTTTGTCGTGTCTACCCATATTGCCTTCGAGAATTGTTTAGCCCTTAACTCTAGTGGTGGAGATTTATGTAACCGCCAAGCTTATGATAGAATACATGCTATGACTGTGCGATTGAGTGATCACCCCGAAATTGACACTTAGAATAGTTGAGAGATTTGAGTGTTTCGTTCCCATTTCGTGAGGTGTTCGGCTTTATTTTATTCTAGCATAAGGGATTTATAAACTTATATTTTCCAGGTTTTGGGAGATATCTTTTTAGGAATCTTTCTAATAAGGTCTACTTGAGGGCAAGTAGAGTTCAAGTGGGGGGATATTTGATAACATCAAATAGTCCTGAATATTAAGTGTCAATTTCACCTGATAATGCTTGTAATTTATATCATTTATATTGATTTACGCTTGTTTTCCATTGTTTTCCACTTTCAGGTAAATTACGAGCATTGGAGCTTAAGAGACGCGGAACTGGAGAAATATCTAAAGATTTATCATAGTATGCTGATTTTGAAGAAGTTACGGCGTAACTCTTTTCTCACATTACACCGTAACTATTGTGTGACTCAGAAAACCAACTCATCAGAAGGTTACAGCGTAACTCTTCCCTAAGGCTACGACGTAACTATATTAGGTCAAATGAGGTTCCACGCCGCTGATACTTACGCCGTAACTATTTCATCAACTACGGCGTAACCAAGTTTATTGAAGACTACGGCGTAACCACTAATAAAGTTATGCCGTAACTAACAGATCTAGTGCTAAATACGAAGGAATTGAAGGTTACGGCGTAAATCTTGTTATAGTTACGCCGTAACCCAGATCTGGCCTATAAATACCCCACGAATTTTAGCATTTCTAATCATCCCATTCCACACAAAACAATCAGAGAACGTAGGAAAAAGCTCAAGGCAGGTCTAGTGGAGCATACGGAGCTGTCTCCAAGGGAGAAATCACTCCCCTACGATAAGCATCAGCATTTTATACTTTCAATTCATGTATTTCGTACCTTTGAATATTGAATTGGTTTGTATGATTAATATGAGCGGCTAAGCACCTCTTGTTGCTGGCCTAGTTATGATTCCTTAATTGTTTTGTTTGCGTTTACATTACTTCCGTACAATTATTTCTAAGTGTATGCATGCATAGTTTATTGGTAGCTACCTTTGGTTCGGTAGTTTTGAATGGCGGTAGAGGCCAATTGCCTAGGAGATATGACCAACTGACCCTAGGTGAGCGGACTGAGATGGGAAGGGTAAGATATGACCAACTGACGACCCTTTCTACTTGTGCGATTTGACCAACTGATCACCTACCGTTTGGATGAACTTAAGAAGTAGGGGGTGAGTGTTTAAGTTGCTAACGCCCGGGCACTCACTATTATAAATATAGCATGTAGCGGTACTTAATGACTTGGCTTAGGGGACTAGGAATAACAAGACTTATGAGGGGACACCTAACTTCTCCTGTGGTGGCATATTTGTTGATAGGTTAGGGCGAATTGACCAAATGTTGTCCTCTCGACTTTGACTCCACCTGAAGTAATTGGAAGTAAGTAGACGTAGACATAAATAGCTAGGAGGATTAACTTGGTTAGCACCACTCTCCTCTATTGATTAACCATTTACCTTTTATTTGCTTTTATCTGCTTTAGTAGTTTAATTAATTAATTCCTTATCGAAACCATTATTAATCTGTGACACTTAGACTTAGTAATAATCCAACACACATAGCTTTTGGGACGACCTCGGCTTTACCGAATACTACACTACACACGACCGGGTACACTGCACGTTAGTGCATTAGGGTAGACCATATGTATAACGAGACTTTATAAATATTAGAGTAAATTACATAAATGGTCCCTGTGGTTTGTCAAAAATTTCACCTATCGTCCCTCAAACTTAAAAGTTGCATGAATGGTCCCTTTCGAGGCAAAAGAATAACATGAATGGTCCTTTGACCATAATTTCTGTTAGTTGGCTGTCAAATGGGTGTTTGGAAGGCTGAAATGACAAAAATACCCTCGTATGTGTTTCATGAATGATCCCTATGGTTTGTGGGTTATCACGGATTAGTCAATGATTTTTTATTTTTTATTTTTATTTATATAACTATTTATATAAAAAACATTTTGTCGAAAATTTTATAAAAAATTCCTAAAATTTTATAAAAATTTTATTCATAATTCTGAAAATTTTATAAAAAATTCCGATAAAAGTATTCAAAAAAGAAAAAAAATTGTCGAAAATTTTTTATAAAAAATTCCGTAAAAAAGAAAAAAGTTTTAAAAACAAAATTTTTACGGAATTTAAAAAAAAATTAAAAACAATTTTTACGGAATTTTTTTAAAAAGAAAAATTTTTCTTTTCTCTTTTTTTTCCAAAATTTTTTACGGTATGTTTTATAAAATTTTGGGCAAAAACTTTTTATAAAATTTTAGGGTAAAAAATTTGTCAAAAAATTTTTAAAAAGTTTAAAATTTTATAAAAAAATTTATAAAAATATTAAAATTTTATAAAAAAATTTATAAAAATATCAAAATTTTATAAATTTTTTTATTAAAAGTTCCGAAATTTTTTTAAAAAATATTTACAAAATATTTTTTTTAAAAATTTCGGAACTTTTAATAAAAATTTTTATAAAATTTTGATATTTTTATAAAAATTTTTATAAAATTTTAAACTTTTTATAAATTTTTTGACAAATTTTTTTCCCTAAAATTTTATAAAAAGTTTTTGCCCAAAATTTTATAAAACATTCCGTAAAAAAATTTGGAAAAAAAAAAGAGAAAAGAAAAATTTTTCTTTTTAAAAAAATTCCGTAAAAATTGTTTTTATTTTTTTTTTAAAATTCCGTAAAAAATTTGTTTTTTAAACTTTTTTCTTTTTTACGGAATTTTTTATAAAAAAATTTCGACAATTTTTTTCTTTTTTGAATACTTTTATCGGAATTTTTTTATAGAATTTTCAGAATTATGAATAAAATTTTTATAAACTTTTTGGAATTATTTATAAATTTTTAGGAATTTTTTATAAAATTTTCGACAAAATGTTTTTTATATAAATAGTTATATAAATAAAAATAAAAATAAAAAATCAGGGACTAATTCGTGATAACCCACAAACCATAGGGACCATTCATGAAACACATACGAGGGTATTTTTGTCATTTCAGTCTTCCAAACACCCATTTGACTGTCAATTAACAGAAATTATGGTCAAAGGACCATTCATGTTATTCTTTTGCCTCGAAAGGGACCATTCATGCAACTTTTAAGTTTGAGGGACGATAGGTGAAATTTTTGACAAACCACAGGGACCATTTATGTAATTTACTCTAAATATTAAAATCTTGTCAGTAAAACCTGCTTCAGTTATTATTATTATTATTATTATTATTATTATTATTATTATTATTATTATTATTATTATTATTATTATTGTGACTGCATATAATTCATTCACATTACAACTAACTCAGATTATAATTATAATTTCTTTGAGAAATTACAATTCATTCACATTTCAATTCATTTAGATTACATTACAATCCCATTGACATATTATAATTTTCTCAAAAATATTTTGCGAACCAAATGCCCCTTTAGAAGATTTAGAAGTGAATATGATGAAAATGAAACATTGGTTCATTTCATTTTATAGAGATTCCCTTCAATAGTTATATTCTATCGCACAATATATCTTATCACATTTTAGCATGTATGATTGGCATTATACATGTTTGCAAGTATGTAAATATTCTTGCATGTCTGCATTTAACTCATTATTGTATTTTGTGTTACGTGTTAAAAATATTACGTAATTTTTCTTTTCTTCAAAGTGACTGTATCAGAATTTGTATATTAGTATGTACATTATATCTAGCTATTGAAGTCTAAGTCTTGCATGCATATGCACCCTCGATGTTGATCGATCTTCTGAAGTTTTGGGGGACAGGTCCAACCATGAAAGGCATGCATAAGAATACCAACTAGACAAATTAATTGAGAAAATTAGTTTTGAGCTAACACAATTTAAGTTATTGGGATTAAAGCTTGGATTATGATTTAAAATCGTTTGAGGACAAAAGATTATTTACATACCAAGGGATCAATCTCCACAATCCATTTTTATTTGATCTAATGGATGAGATTAATTCCAACAATTTAAAGAACCCACTTTCATCATTTTTTTTCTTCAAATATTAACATCTTTCAAACCGTTAATCGTTAAGCAAAGAAAAATATATCATTGCGACGATCATTTAATTATCTTTCTATAGATAGGCACTTTGATATACTTTCGACAAAAAAAATTTTCCGTATTTTTCACGTTTTTTTTTTAAGTTTTTCATTTTTTTACGTTACTGAAATTTACATTAAAAAATCATATATAAAACACTAATTTGAATATCACATGTGATATTTGTATTAAATCATATATGATATGTAATATCACATGTGATATTAGTGTAAAATCACATATAATAATACATATCATATCACATATGATATTACATATCATATATGATTTAACACTACTATCACATGTGATATGCAATTTAGCGTTTAATCATATATGATTTTTTTCATGCAAATTTCAGTAACGAAGAAAAACGAAAAAAAGACGAAAAAGGTGAAAAAATCATAAATTTTTTCTTTTTTTAAAGTATATTAAAGTGCCCGTCTATAGAAAGATAATTAAATGTTCGTCGCGACGGTGTAAATATTTTCGTTTAACGATTAACGGTTTAAGAAATATTTAAATTATAAAAAATATGTGAAATAATAAAATGCTTTTAATCTCAGTCATTGATATCTTTTTAAATAGATGGTGGAGATGAGTCCCTTCGTATGTGAGAAAAGTTTGTTATGTAAAACAACTCTCCTCGTTATGAGGAGAGTTATTTTACATACCAAACTTTTTTCACATACCAAGGGACTCATCTCTACCATCCATTTAAAAAGAAATCAATGGCTAAGATTAAAAGCATTTTATTATTTCACCTATTTTTATAATTTAAATATCTCTTAAACCGTTAATCGTTAAGTGAAAATATTTACACATCGCGACGAGCATTTAATTATCTTTCTATAGACGGGCACTTTGATATACTTTCGAAAAAGAAAAAAAACTCGTTTTTTCACGTTTTTTCGTTATTTTTTTCGTTTTTTTACGTTACTGAAATTTACATAAAAAAATCATATATGATAAAACACTAAATTGAATATCACATGTGATATTATATGTAATATCATATATGATATTACACTAATATCACATGTGATATTACATATCATATATGATATTACACTAATATCACATATGATATTCAAATTAGTGTTTTATCATATATGATTTTTCAATGCAAATTTCAGTAACGTAAAAAACCGAAAAAACTTAAAAAAAAAAACGTGAAAAATACGAAAAAATTTTTTTTGTCGAAAGTATATCAAAGTGCCTATCTATAGAAAGATAATTAAATGCTCGTCGCAATGATATATTTTTTTTCGCTTAACGATTAACAGTTTGAAAGATATTAATATTAGAAAAATGATGAAAGTGGTTTTTTAATTGTTGGAATTAATCTCATCCATTAGATCAAATAAAAATGGAGGGTGGAGATTGATCCCTTGGTATGTAAATAATCTTTTGTCCTCAAATGATCTTTTATCATAGGTTATAGCTAAAGTATGGAAAATAGTTGTTGATTATCGTCTATCATTTATGATTACACTGCTTAGTGAAGTGGTAAAGAGTGAATACACTGCTTTTAATTTTATAAACACCTCTAGAATCACATAGCCGAAATTTTCTTGTTTAATAAAGATGTAAAACTGTCAAAATAAAGTTAAAGATTAAGAGAAAAAAAAAAAAAAAAAAAAACTCTTCTCTCACTATATTGGCAGTAAGCATGAAATTAAACTTGAGTAAAAGTTTTTAAAATACTTTTCTTTTCATTTTTATAACATAATTTAACACGTGCGTCATTATATTATTGTAGAAAGTGAAATGGAAAACGTCAAAATATCCCATTTGAATGAAAGGGCCGAATCACTTCGCGTCTTCTCTGGCCGAATTAAGCTATTGAGATTTTATTGTTTAAGAAGATATTCGATAACTTTTGCGCTTAACTTTTGATACAAGATTTCATGAGTTTAATTTTGGATAAATCAACATAATCTAACAAGTTGTTAAGTTTTATTAATCTTTACTATATAAAATGGAAAAATGGTCAAAGTGGAAAAAGTGAAAAATGTTGAAAGTTGAATGTTGAAAACATGGTCAATGGAGAGAGAAATAAATAATATAATTAATACTCTTATTAAAACACCCCATTACTTAAACGTACAATAATTTATTCACATTGTACACCCAATTAAAAGCACATCTACCAAATTAAAAACAACCAATTAAAACCGATACCGGGTTGACCCGGGACGCTTCAAACCCGGCGGGCTGACTTGGTTTAATTGGACATTTTTTCGACCCAACCTATCGGTTTGACTCGGTTTTTTTAAAGGAGAGACCAAGTAATTTTTTTTGAAAGGAGAGACCAAGTAATTGTAGTTTTTGATTTATTTTGCTTTGACACATGTAATTTGTCATTTATATAATGTTATTTTAAAAAATGTTGCTCTTGCACCATTTAAGGGACTAGCATATATGAATCGTCGTTTAAAAGTTAATATATATTATATAGCCCTTTGTCCAGTGTATCAATAATGTTATGTAAGTTTATTAAAATCACAAAAAATAAATAGTATTGTTATCTTTAGCGATAATTATTTGTACCTCAAACAAATAGCTTTGAACAATGCATAAATATTTATACAAATTGATAGTACAAAATAATCTTATATGGTGATATCCAATTTGCAAAGTTACAATTTTAAAAGCCATACGCCAAATGATAAACGTTACACATGTAAAAAAAATAGTTATCACTGTCTAAATTACTGACAAAACAAGAAAAAGCGGTCACACATGTTGGCTATATCTCTAAACTACAATATAATATTGCCAACTACATAACACCGTTGCTTTTTGTAATGCTTGAATCTATTATTACTAAAAATCTTAATAACTTAAAACAATCCTATTAGAAAATATACTCACACACTTAGATCGACTCAACATAATTTTTTAAAAAACTATATATTTATGCTGCTATGCAACCACACATCAGAATTGTAGTTATTCGAAAACGATTCTCTAATGCTACAAATACAGTTTGTTGAAAGAAACTTATGGATCATCGGAACTTTGCAGAAACTAAACATCGCTGCCGCTAAACGCGGGTACTCGTCTAGTCTATATTAATGTTGAAAGCGAAGAAATTGGAAATAGTTTTGTTAATCTTTGTCTACTAAACACATGTTGTAATGTATTTAGTAAGTATATAATTTTTTTATACCAAAAGTATAGTAAAGGGTTTTCCTAACACGTGCATTCAAGCACATGTCAAGCTATGTTTAATAAACACGCATTTTTCTTTCATATAAGAAAATGCATTTAATTCTCATTAAATATACTCATAAATTCTTATTGATAAATGTATTTTGAATATAATAATCCCTTATTTTACTTTTATATAAACTCGGATGTGTGCCCTTATGACACATTTTAGAAAATTCTTATATAATAAATATCAATTTATTTAAGTAAAAAAAGTGTATGCAAACAAAAAATTGACATCAAGGACGACAAAAAGGTCAGGAGTCTTACTTGGAAGATCTCTGAGGGATGCTATCTGCTTTGAACAAACAAGGAAAATCTGCGAGTTGTGCGAGTAAGCTCCGCCATAAATATAATATGCATAGTTGTCAGGATCCCGATCCTGATCTTAATATCTTACGATTTTACGATACTGCAAAGCAAAAACGATCCGGATCCTACATAGTATCTTTGCAAGCTTAAGATCTTATAGGATCTTGATCTTGACCATACGATCTTACGATCTAATCCGATCCGATCTTACTTTTCTCGAATTACAAACTAAAAAACTACAAATTTATGGGTTGTTTGTTTGTAGTATTCTAAAAACAACATGTTAATCTTTTTAAACATTTTATAATCATAATTTAGGACAACATTTATATGAAACATTCATAGTATTTTGTGGTTATAATGTATTAGAATTTGTAGATTTGTATAAAATTACATAAACTATTAAGAAATAACATTAGAGTAGGATCTTAATATCCCGATCCGATCTTACGATCACGATCTTGCAAAGACGAAAACGATCCTGGGTATGATCCCGATCTTGACAACCTTGATTAATATGTGTAATTAATGAAATCATATTGTGCAGCGTAAGAGATTCTCTTCAAATTAAGTTACATTTTATTATTTTGAATTTAATATTTATATTTTTTACGAACCAAAGTCATTTTATCATCACACTAATTATAGAAAATTGAAATGGTCAATCAATTCAAGTTTTGATTAGAAAAACAAAATAGGAAAACTAGTGGTATTGAACATTGTTTACAAACAAATATAACTAATAAGATGAACATTTAAAAAAAAAAAAAAAGAGACAATAATTATATTTATAGTTAACTTAATATAATTTATAATCCAATAAATCTAAACTTCCATTCATACATGCCCACTTCCAGGGTGTACTGTACCAATAACAACCAGTCCCAAAAATGTTATCGATTTCATATTCTTGGTTTCATCACATTATATCAGTTACGACACTACTATACATACTATTATTCAAACATATAGAATGTGAAAGCGTGGCCTAAATATCACTTCATGTTGAGCTTATGAATACGAATAATATATTAATATATAAGTAAAGTTGCATCTAGTTCTAGGTAGTTTATCTTTTGTATTGTGGGTAGAGGTGGCAAAATGGTTGGATTGGGTTGGGTTGGGTCTTGGGTCATAGATGGGTATTGGTCTAGATGGGTCACTTGAAAAGATAGGTCTAGATGGGTATGGGTATAAATGGGTAAGAGTCGGGTCGGGTCGGATTTTTTTGGGTTTTGCTAGTTTTTTTTGTTTCATAATGGAACATAATAATTAATTATTGTAAACAAAGACAAAAAGTATTCAATATCAATTTTTTTACGTTTTCGTCCGTTTTTATAAATTTTCGTCCGTTTTTTTACATTTTCGCCCGTTTTTTCATGTTTCGTTCGCTTGTTTACGTTTTTGTCCGTTTTTACACGTTTTCGTCTGTTTTTTTCGATTTCGTCCAACTTTTAACCTTTTTTTGCGTTTTTATCCGTTTTTGCACGTTTTCGTTCGTTTTTTTTACGTTTTTGTCTCTTTTTACACGTTTTCGTCCGTTTCTTTACGTTTTTGTTCGTTTTCACACGTTTTCGTCTGTTTTACTAAGTTTTTGCACGTTTTCGTCTTTTTTTTTATGTTTTCGCCCGTTTTTTCACGTTTCCGTCTTTTTTTTTACGATTTTGTTCGTTTTTACACGTTTTCGTCTGTTTTTTTACACTTTCGTCCGTTTTTAATGTTTTTTTTACGTTTTTGCACGTTTTCGTCCGGCGTTTTTCTGTTTTTATCCGTTTTTACACGTTTTCGTTATTATTTTACGTTTTTGTCCGTTTTTACTCTTTCCGTCCATTTTTTAACTTTTTCGTTCGTTTTTTTACGTTTTCGTCAGTTTTAATACGTTTTCGTCTGTTTTTGTTACCTTTTCGCCCGTTTTTTCACGTTTTCGTCCGTTTTTTTACGTTTTTGTCCAGTTTTACACGTTTTCGTCTTTTTTTTACGTTTTCGTCTGTTTTTTACGTTTTTATCTGTTTTTGCACATTTTCGTCTGTTTTTTTTATGTTTTTATCCGTTTCACACTTTTTCGTCTGTTTTTTTTTTTTTTTTTTTTATCTTTTTATCCGTTTTTACACGTTTTCGTCCGTTTTTGTTTGTTTTTACACGTTTCCGTCTATTTTTTTACGTTTTCGTCCGTGTTTAACGTTTTCGCCAGTTTTTATACGTTTTCGTCAACTTTTTTATGTTTTTGTCCGTTTTAACATGTTTTTTCATCTGTTTTTTTACGTTTTCGTCCGTTTTTTAAATGCAAAAACGGATAAATACGCAAAAAGATATTAAACAATGGACGAAATAGAAAAAAACAGACGAAAATGTGTAAAAACGGACAAAAACTTAAAAAAAACATACGAAAACGTGAAAAAACGGGCGAAAACGTAAAAAAAAACTTAAAAAAACGAACGAAAACGTGTAAAAACGGATAAAAACCTGACGAAAACGTGCAAAAACGAAAAAAAACGTAAAAAAAAAAGTTAAAATACGGGTGAAAATGTAAAAAAACAGACGAAAACGAGTAAAAGCGGCGAAACACGTTAAAAACGGACGAAAACGTGTGAAAACAGGCAAAAACGTAACAAAACATACGAAAACGTAAAAAAACGGACAAAAACGTAAAAAAACGGACGAAAACGTGTAAAAACGGACAAAAACGTAAAAGAACAGACGAAAACGTGTAAAAACTGACGAAAATGTAAAAAACCGGGCGAAAACGTGTAAAACGGACAAAAACGTAAAAAAACCCTGACGAAAACGTGCAAAAAGCGTAAAAAATTGTCAAAAACAGACGAAAACGTAAAAAAACATATGAAAGCGTGTAAAAACGGACAAAATCGTAAAAAAATAGACGGAAACGTGAAAAAACGGGCGAAAACGTAAAAAAAACAGACAAAAACGTAAAAATACGGACAAAAACGTGTAAAAACGGACAAAAACGTAAAAATACAGACGAAAACGTGTAAAAACTGACGAAAACGTAAAAAACCGGACGAAAACGTGTAAAACGTAAAAAAAAGATGATGAAAACGTGCAAAAAGGTACAAAATTGTCAAAAAAAGGGACAAAAACGCAAAAAAACGGACGAAATCGTGTAAAAACGGACAAAATCGTAAAAAAACTGACGGAAACGTGAAAAAACAGGCGAAAACGTAAAAAACATACGAAAACGGACAAAAGTGTAAAAAACAATCGAAAACGTGTAAAACGGACAAAAACGTAAAAAAACATACGAAAAGGTGTAAAAACGGACAAAAACTTAAAAAACCGTTAAAAAGGGACAAAAACGGACGAAAATGATAAAATTAGATTGTGAGTGATTTTTATAATTTTTGTTAACAATGAACTTAAACTATGTAAATATTGTACTAGACCCATGTGGGTATATTATTAGACTCAATTAGACCCATCAATATTAATTAATTAAAATAAACTATACCCAACTAGACCCATCTATTAAAATAAGCTAAACCCATTTAGACTCATCTCATTAAAAATATTTACCCAACTAGACCCAAATTTAACCATTTGGTCTTAAATTGCCACCTCTAATTGTGGGTTATCAAAAAAAATCTCATTCGTTTTTGTTGTGTTTAATTTCTTGCTTGATAGTGAATGCACTGTAACTTTGTTTGCAAATGAATCGGCGGGAACATCTGACTTCGAATGTTTTTTGCATCAATTATTGCCTACCTCACAAGTAATAGCTCCGACTACTCTCTAGATCCAGAAAGGCATCAACTGGAGTGAGCACAAGCCGAGACTCGAACACGTGACATTTTATCTGCAAATTCTCTTTAGTAGGCTCACGAGTTTTTTGAAAATGAGTACCAACCGTGCCAAATCCCTTCGGTCTTGTATGCAAATACATTTCAGTGTTTTGAATATTTGGGTAAATTGCAAAAATGGTCCATAAGTAGCCCAAATGCGCAAGGATGACACCGAGACAAAAAGTGTTGCAAAAACGACATTAATGTTTCTTTTTTAGCAAAATCGCCACCGAGACGCACTATTCACTAACTTTCGTTAGTTTTCCTCGTTAAGTGCAGTGAAATGACTATATACCCTCGTCTTCTTCACCATTTGAATTTCCAGTTAATTTTATTCCTAAATCCAGAACATCAAGAACAAAACCCAAAACATAAAAGGAAACCCAGATCCTTTACAATTGTAACAGTTTGATTAGAAAGGTACTTCACTCGGATAACGACTGGAAGACACGCATCATCTCCTCAAAATTCATGTCAAACGTATATATCAAGATTCATGTCAAACTAAGATCCTTTACTACTATGAAGATATACGTAATACATGAAATTTATGTCAAACTTATATATCAAGATTCATGTCAAACTAAGATCCTTTACTACTATGAAGATATACGTAATACATGTTTTATATAACATTACACCATAATAAGTTTTCTAGTGTCACCCATGTCATTCTACTAAACTAACATCTTCAAATGCAGGTAGCTCATTAAGATTAAAGCCACGCACCCCTTTTATTTCACCATTGATTGTATCAGCCAATTCCTCATCTTGTAAATTCCTCTCTGTCATGCTTGTAGCCATGAGTTTTTCAACTTGTGTTCCTGATTCAACCCTAGGTGGAGTAACAGGATCATCAAGGAACATGAGACACTTATCTGCTTCTTCTTCCCTCTGTATCGCCATACTTGTGGTGGACTTCAAATGGTGATCACGAGCCATGAGCACTAGAATCTTTGCTGCTTCCTGTATATCCGCATCAACCTCCCCAAGATCAAATGTCCCTAATCCCAAATAATATTTCGCGTTCGGCACCTTATTAAACTTTACATCAGCAACGCTTGACCCCAAACGACCTGTCTTGCCCGTCTTAACATCCCACCCAAATAAACACTTACTCAAATTAACCACCTTGGCGTCATGATTGTGATTGTCACCACTTATGCTAACGTCGTCGGTATTAAATGATCCGATGAATGTCTTCCAGTCGTTATCCGAGTGAAGAGCCATATGTTGATAAAGGAATTTATTCGATACAAAATTCACTCTGCTATGGGAAGTACCTTTCTAATCAAAGGTACTTCATATGTTGATTAGAAAATCTTAGAACAGTTTGATTAGAAAGGTACAATTGAAGTGGAAAACCAATCTTTTTGCTATGGGAAGTCATTGTTTCTAATATACACTTGCTGAAAAAATGAAAATGGTTTTTTTTGGGTGTTAAAAATTTGGGTTTCATCTTGATGTTCTTGATAATTGTTTTAAATTAAATATAAATTTAATACTAAAAAATTAAAGGGGAAGATGATGAATAGTGTTTCGGGAGTTAAGTCTTCCTTTGTAAATCTAGCCATTGAAACGAGTGAAATGGCGATAATGCCCTCAGTGATGTGGCACTTAACGAGGAAAACTAACGAAAGTTAGTGAACAGTGCGTCTCGGTGGCTATTTTGCCAAAAAAATGAAACATTAATGTCGTTTTTGCAACACTTTTTGTCTTGGTGTCATCCTTGCGCATTTCGGCTACTTTAAGTTCCATTTTTGCAATTTATCCTAAATATTTATATTCTTCAATGAATATTAGGCTGATGCTAATGGGAGAAGTTGCACCCCAACCAACCAAAACTTTCATTTTGTTTGTGTGTGTTATTTTTTATTTAATCTATTTTTGTGGTGTATGTTTTTGTTGTCGTTGTGGTCGCCTTACTATTTGTTTGTGATTGAAGTGTAGTCTTTGAGAGAGAAAACTTATGTGGCGATGATGTGACAATACATGATAACAATATTTATGATTGCAATTAGCATTGACCTTACAATAAATATGTAATTCAAGACATGTACGATTAATAGTTTGATTATATAATGTACTTCCTTTTTTGTATTTTAACTGATCAAAAGACAAATATAACAAATCAATTATGAACTCTACTTCTATCAAACCAAATATCTATAATCGACACTACTTTTTCACGTTGTAGATCTCTACATCCACTACTACAAAAATTCACATAGAGCCCGGTCAGAATAGCTAATAGAGCCTGGTTTTTCTTGAGGGCACAAAAGGTGGGGGGGGGGGACTCTATTAAAAATTGCCATAGAGCCCGGTTTTTGAAACGGGCTTTATGTGTTCTAATAGAGCCCGGTTTTTTCGTTGCAAACCTTGCTCTATTTGATTAAAAAAAAACCATTTTTAATAGGCATAGAGCCATGTTCTTTCCTCACAAAACCTGGCTCTATGATTTTTTTTTTTTTTTTTTTCAAATTTTGTTAAATAACACCTGTTTACATTTTAATTCCACAGCAGAAACAGCAGCAAACAAAACTGTAGCAAAATAATAACCTTGAAGGTCTATACCAAAACCAATGGATTTAAGATCTAATATCAGTTTTACAACAATCTAATACGAGTCCTATGGACTACCGAACATACTAAATAACACTAATTAAACATGCCAACCACAGTTTCACAATCTAAGTGTTTTGTTCGGCTAAGGGAAAGGAGATATACAAAAAGACACGAGTACATGCCAACCTTTCCTAAATACTACCATGATTGACGATCATATGCCACACACCGAAATGCAAGAGCTCACGGTGTCATCCAGCTCCTTTGTAGAAAGAGGCTTCTTCTCATTCCAAGGCATCTAAAAAAAATAAAAAATAAAATCTGTAAGTGATATATTTTTTTTTAGAAATGCAGCAAAAAAGGAACACGAACATGTGCAGACAATCAAGCAATCCCAAAGCTATACAAGGTTTATCACATCTCTGTTCTAACTGCTTTATTTCTAACTGTAGACAATCAAGCAATCCTTTGCATTTGGTAATATGTTTTATAGATTAAAAAAAATCTGTAAGTGATATATTTTTTAGAAATGCAGCAAAAAAGGAACACGAACAAGTGCAGACAATCAAGCAATCCCAAAGCTATACAAGGTTTATCACATCTTTGTTCTAACTGTTCTAACTGCTTTTTTTTTTAATCTCTTAAGTTTAGCATCATGTTCTAACTGTTTATTTCAAACTGCTTTATTGAAGAATCTGTAAACAATCAAGCAATCCCAAAGCTATACAAGGTTTATCACATCTCTGTTCTAACTGTTCTAACTGCTTTTTTTTAATCTCTTAAGTTTAGCATCATGTTCTAACTGTTTATTTCAAACTGCTTTATTGAAGAATCTGTAAACAATCAAGCAATCCCAAAGCTATACAAGGTTTATCACATCTCTGTATAAAAATTCCACTTATTAACAAAAGGCAAGTTCTTTTGCTATAGTTCAGATCTCGCACTTCTTTAACTTTCAATAGGCAACAACAAGACCAACTAACAATAATTACCAGACTACATGAAGCAGCAGCCATTTTATAAGCATTAAACTAACAAGACCAGTTTCTTATTAACAATAATTACCAGACTACTAAAAATTACCAGACTAACAAGACCAGTTTCTTACTAATAAGACCAACTAACAATAATGACCAGACTACTAAACGGGTCTATGTACTTTTAGTAAGAAACTGTTGTTGTACTGACACATGACGCTTTTATTGGACAATCGAAGTGTAAAGGTTTACAGGTTAAGTTTATGCAAATAAGTAATTCATGTACTTGAGGTGCTTTGTTTTTGGTTTAAACGTAGATATATTATGAGCCTATAATATGATGTAAAAAAAATAATGAGCCAAGCCATCCAAAATTGCAAGTCAATCGGCACACGGTTTAGAACAGCCATCCACAAGAGAATTTTTGGCTAATTTTAATATATGATGCCTAACTAATTGTGTAAATAAAGATATATTGCTGTTTAAGATCAGGTTAACATGCTATGTGTCACACCCCCAAATTACCTGTTTTGCAGCGGAATGGAATTCCTGGGGATTGACTGTCATAGCATCACAATCACAGTTATATTGAACGACCTAAAGTGTCGTTTGGAAAAATACATCGTTTGATTTAATAAAATAATCAGAGTTTACAAAGTAGGTCCCAAATGAAAATCAACTTGTGCGGAAATAAGTTTGTACAATTCAAACGATGTTTTAAAGTACGTAAAACCCAGGTGAGACGCGTCGTCACCACGACTCCACGATGTGTCCAAATGCATGCCGTGAAATGAATGCCTTAGATACCTGAGATAAAACATGCTAAAAGTGTCAACACAAAGGTTGAGTGAGTTCATAGAGTTTGTTTTGAAATGAAAAGCCGTTCGAAATCGTTTATGCATCAAAGGCATTGTAAATCGTTGAAATGTAAAGACTTTCAAAATCGTTTATGTAGCAAAGGCATTGTAAATCCACTCAGTTCCAAGTCCCGCCCATACAAAACTTGCAACCTGTGTGTTCACAACCCACTGCCGGAATGTGTGTAGTTTATGTTCCAAACATATGATGTCAAATGAATTCACAAAAATAGTACATGACTCAATGTATCGAAATCGTTTATGCAGCAAAGGCATTGTAAATCCACTCAGTTCAAAGTCCCGCCCATACAAAACTTGCAACCTGTGTGTTCACAATCCACTGCCAGAATATGTATAGTTTATGTTCCAAACATATGATTTCAAATGAATTCACCATAGTACCTAACTCGGCGTAGAACGATAGCACTTAATCAATAGCACTTAACTCGACGTAGAACAATAGCACATAATCCATAGCACTTAACTCAATTTATCAGTAGTCAACTGATTTAGAACGTTATACGACGTAGTACCGTAGCACGCAAACAAGAACAATCTATATAGTATAACCTTTGATTTAGAAACAATGGAAATCATGATAGATTTTAGCCTTAAAAATCTAAAGTACTTGTGAAAGTAAATGAAAACAGTTTGAGCATGTATCTCCCCCAAAACAGTTATGAAAACAAGAAAAGTGGGGCTATAGAACTCACTTGGTAAACTGACGAGATGACAAGAGTGAGTACACTGAGGTATAATGAGATGTGTTATCCGCGACCTATGACGAATGATATGATATGTCATGAGTTGCAATGTAATGTTATGCATGCACTTCGTATGTTATTTATACCATTTACGGGTTTTGAAAATATTACTCGTCGTCGAAAAATACTCTTTTGACGTCTCGACCAATCAAAAATGACTTTACATGTTTTTACGTCAAAATGTCATCCTATAATGGTTTTATAATGATTTTTGGTGAAATTACCACTTTTCGTCGCAAAACAATGTCGTCGGAAAAATCGTGAAATTAACAAAAATGACTCCGGAAAACTAGCCGTAAAACGGTGTACGTCGATCGTTAGAGAACGAACTCAACGGTTTTGGAAAGTTTGTATCGATATCTAAAAGTTTCAGTTCAGGAGTTTTCGTCCAAAAGGTCTCGATCATAAAGATATCAAAGGCTAAAGTTGGTGATTTTGTTGAATGGTGTGCAGAAAATGAGTTTCGGCCAAGTTTGAACATCCGTAAATAATTAACTACAACTCCGCTTGACAAACCGCTTTTTGATTTGAAAAATATGGCCGGTGAACTTGATTTTACTAGAAGACACTTCGTTCCACAAAGTTTCACAACCTTGTTAAAAACAGCCGCAAACATAGCCCTCACAGCTAATGAAATACTTGTAACGTAAAAATAATATAGTTTTTCAGAAAATAATATTTACGGCAACTTTATGAAAACGGCCATATCTTTGTCGTTTTAAATCCGTTTTCTACGTAATATATGTCCTTAGCTTCGTATCGAAGTAAACTAATATATTTTTGAGAAGTCGAAATAATTTGTGAAGCTTAAGGCTCGTTTTTGACCCGAAAATACTAAAAACAGTGTGCTGAAATTTTCAGAAACTATTCGTTTCGTCGTCAAACTTTAAAAATTCACCACGGCTTCGTTATAAGTCCGTTTTTATCCGTTCAAGCGGCCACGGATTCGTTTTTAAGTATATTTTCCAAAAATCAAGGTCAAACTTTCGTACCATCAGTGGGTTTTTCCAGAAATTCGGATTAAGGACAGAACACAAAATATAGTTATCGAAAATAGTTTTTCACGGACAAAACCTATTCTAATCCCTTCAAATCAACTCCGAAACTAATCTAATCCTACCATACACCTTCTTAGGGTGTCATGGGTTCCTAATGACCATCAAGACCAAAGAATACCATGGGAGTAATTATAGGATGACCTTAATTATATAAATAACTCAAGAATCATGAAATAAATGGTATAAATCACAATACTTGCATATAAGCTCCAAAAATGATAAGAAACATATGAAATGAAAGAGGAAACATAAAAATGGGTAAAACATGCTTACTAGTGATAGTGAAGAGGTGATAAGAACCAAGGTTACCTAAATACTCTAGATTTTTATTTCAAAATCTTAGAAAGAGTATCAACTAGATTGTTATAACACTTGATCTTGCAAAAATTTTATGAAATCTCTCCACCCCTCCTAGTGTGGCCGGTTTTGATATAAGCAAAAGAGAGAAGAACTTGACTTATTACACTTTCAATTATTGATTGTATGTGAAAAATGAATGAATATATTTTAATGCACAAGTAGATATTTTGCTTCTTAAGACAAGATCCATATTTTAAGGGAGAGTTGATAGGTTTGCTAGATTATATAAATATATATACATATATATTTTTAGTAGGTAATGTAAATGTGTAAGTAATTGTGTATAAATTGTACAAGTAAAGGTAAATGGAAATTTTTGGTACAAGTAAGTTTTTAATAGGTCAAAATAGAATGTAATGAGATAATAAAAATTGTAAAAATACATTCCTTGTGAAATTTGGGTGATAAAATAATTATCGTAATATTTTTAAGAAACACAACGTAATAATTTAACTTTAACGATTTATGTACCAAATAAATTTAAAACACTAGGAAAACTAAAATATAGTTTTTATGAACTAAATGTAAGTTTAAAAATACATCGGGATCATTTTTGAAAGTAACGGGTTAAATATACAAAATAATAACTCACGCGATAAAGTTTATTAAATATAAAAATTACGCGTTGAATGTGAAATGAAATGTTGTGAATGAACTAATGAGATGCAAATGATGTTCATGAAATGTAGACTAATCTTAGTCCATATGAAATGTACGTGATGTTATGATCATGAATTCGCCGCTAAACCTTTAAGGTTACGCGAATTTGAAACACGTAAACCAAGTTTACGATAAATGTTGAAATAATGAGACATGAATTGTGTCAAGAAATGACCTGAAAGTACGGGTTGTCACATTCGCCCATCCAAAAAGGAATTCAGTCCCTGAATTCAATCGTTGTTAGGTTTAACGGGTTTAGGGTTTGATGTGGCAAACTTTCCCATTCCCGAGCAAAACCCTCAAAAGACATTTTTGGTAACCGATTTTTACTTAATCTCACAACTCATCAAACAAGAACTGTCATGAGATTAGGCTAAATCGGTTTAGGTAACAACTTGTTTCTAGCTCGATCTTTGCAACTCATCAAACAAGAACTGTCACGCGGATCAAACTGGAAACAAGTGGTTTGAAGAAAATTCTTTTGAAAATTTGGCTCGATTATGGAATTGCTTACACATATAAGCCTACTACTCCCTTCATTGCATGATTCTTCCTGAATTAGACATAGGTGATCAGGCTATGTATAATTTAGGAGTAACTATGCAATGCTTGGACTAATCGACTCATATGTTTGTTTGGTGTTGGGTCAACTGATGTTAAAATTGTGATGAACCTTGAGGAGAGAAGACATGGAGAAGTGTCGTTAAATGATAGTTAAGGTAAAAAGAATTAAAATCCTCGTAAATGATAACAAATCGAAAAGAAATAAAGTACAATAGATGAGAATATTTTACAACGAGTAGTTTAGCAAAAGTAGCACATCTTAGGTTATAAAGATTCGGGTACGATGGAAAACATAAACTTAGTACGACATAGTACATAAGGAGAAATAAAACTGTTAGTTTCCGAACTTCTTCAGTCTTCCGCGTCGTTGATACCTTGACGAGTTCCTTCTAACATATATACATTCCCATGAGCACCTTCGACTTGTTGACCTTGGTTTTGAGGACATTGGTTCCGATAGTGTCCTTGTTCCCCACATCCGAAGCACGTAACTATGGTCTTGCCCTTACAGTCCTTAGCAAGGTGTCCTACTTTGTGACAGATAAAGCATATACCACATGGACCATTATGATGTAGCGTGCATTGGCGGCATCGTGGTAAGTTTCCTGCATAAGCTCTTCCCATGGTTGGTGCAGCAACATAGACCCTGGCGACTTCTTGTCTTCTATTATGTTGTTGATGATGGTTAGTGTTACGGTTTTGGTTGTTGTTGTTATAACCTCCTTGATCGTCTTCCCACTTTCTTTTGTTGTTGTTGGTTTGGTTATCGTTGTTGTTGTTTTGGTTATGGTTGTAATTGTTGCAGTTGTTGGGGTTGTTGTTGTTTTGGTTGATGTTGATGTACTTGCCTCTCTTCACTACCTGGGCCATGAGCTTTTGAGTCAATCGAATAGCTTCCTCAATCGTTTCTTGGTCGAGAAGAAATCACATCTCCTTGAATAACCTCGGGAAGTCCTTCAATGAAAGCCTCCAGTAGCTTCTCATTATCTGAAACCATAGATGGGCATAACACGGCCAATTCTTGGAATCTCCGAATATAAGTGTCGATATCATACCCAATAGTTTTTAGTTCATAGAACTCCGTCTCCAACTTTTTCACTTCCGTTCGAGGACAAAATTTCTTAGTCACCAAACCCTTGAATTCCTCCCAAGTAAGCTTGAAAGCATTCTCCATTCCAATCGGTTGAGCATAAGAATTCCACCAAGACAATGCTCCATCGAGTAATGTGCTCGTAGCAAACATAACCTTACTGTCATCCGGACGGTTACAAAGCAAAACCACCGATTCCAATTTTTCAAACCATCGAACCATGGCTGTAGCTCCCTCGGTACCTCGAAACTTAGTGGGATCTCCACTCTTGAAATCCTTGTAAGAACAGCTCTTAACTCCGGGTCCTCCTGCATTTCCAGCAGTAGCAGCAAGCCTAGCGGCCAGCAGCAACCTCAGCAGCAGCAGCAGCCACCGTTTCCCTTTCAATCCTTAATGCCTCGGCTACACTATCCCTTACCAACTTTTGAATTTCCGCTTGAGTCATCCCAGGTGTAGCTTTCTTCGGTGCCATATCTTCTTCAAAACAAGAGGAAATGTGAGACGTAGCAAAATCCGATGTTAATAATAAACGCTCCAAAGAAATGTGATAAGAAATGGTAGATTTGAGGTTATTTCAAAATAATCGACGGGTTCCGAAAAGATGGGTTATGAGGTGTTGTAAGTGCTTCAAATGTATGATGGTTTAGTGGCTAAGTGTGAATAACGTGTAACTCGACATGTTAGTAGTGAAACAAAGGAGTGAGAGCGACTTCGCCCTATTTAAAGTTCATCTCGGCATTCGACGTTATCGGTGATGAATCAGCTGATATAAAAATTGTGACAGGGAATGACAAGGAATTCTCCACGTTAAAGTATGAGGAAAAGATAATGGGATGGGCATTTAAGGGCATCCATGTGACAATCGATGTGAAATGAAAGTGAATAACTCGAAAAATGTACGTAATGACCGCATGTGAAGTGAACCCGCACTTATGATGAAATGATGAGATGCTATGATAATGTAGTTATAGTCTAGGGTCAATGATGCAACCTAGTTCTCTATAACTGAAGCTCTGATGCCAATCTGTCACACCCCCAAATTACCTGTTTTGCAGCGGAATGGAATTCCTGGGGATTGACTGTCATAGCATCACAATCACAGTTATATTGAACGACCTAAAGTGTCGTTTGGAAAAATACATCGTTTGATTTAATAAAATAATCAGAGTTTACAAAGTAGGTCCCAAATGAAAATCAACTTGTGCGGAAATAAGTTTGTACAATTCAAACGATGTTTTAAAGTACGTAAAACCCAGGTGAGACGCGTCGTCACCACGACTCCACGATGTGTCCAAATGCATGCCGTGAAATGAATGCCTTAGATACCTGAGATAAAACATGCTAAAAGTGTCAACACAAAGGTTGAGTGAGTTCATAGAGTTTGTTTTGAAATGAAAAGCCGTTCAAAATCGTTTATGCATCAAAGGCATTGTAAATCGTTGAAATGTAAAGACTTTCAAAATCGTTTATGTAGCAAAGGCATTGTAAATCCACTCAGTTCCAAGTCCCGCCCATACAAAACTTGCAACCTGTGTGTTCACAACCCACTGCGGAATGTGTGTAGTTTATGTTCCAAACATATGATGTCAAATGAATTCACAAAAATAGTACATGACTCAATGTATCGAAATCGTTTATGCAGCAAAGGCATTGTAAATCCACTCAGTTCCAAGTCCGGCCCATACAAAACTTGCAACCTGTGTGTTCACAATCCACTGCCAGAATATGTATAGTTTATGTTCCAAACATATGATTTCAAATGAATTCACCATAGTACCTAACTCGGCGTAGAACGATAGCACTTAATCAATAGCACTTAACTCGACGTAGAACAATAGCACATAATCCATAGCACTTAACTCAATTTATCAGTAGTCAACTGATTTAGAACGTTATACGACGTAGTACCGTAGCACGCAAACAAGAACAATCTATATAGTATAACCTTTGATTTAGAAACAATGGAAATCATGATAGATTTTAGCCTTAAAAATCTAAAGTACTTGTGAAAGTAAATGAAAACAGTTTGAGCATGTATCTCCCCCAAAGAGTTTAATAACAGCATTAAAACAAGAAAAGTGGGGCTATAGAACTCACTTGGTAAACTGACGAGATGACAAGAGTGAGTACACTGAGGTATAATGAGATGCGTTATCCGCGACCTATGACGAATGATATGATATGTCATGAGTTGCAATGTAATGTTATGCATGCACTTCGTATGTTATTTATACCATTTACGGGTTTTTGAAAATATTACTCGTCGTCGAAAAATACTCTTTTGACGTTTCGACCAATCAAAAATGACTTTACATGTTTTTACGTCAAAATGTCATCCTATAATGGTTTTAAAATGATTTTTGGTGAAATTACCACTTTTCGTCGCAAAACAATGTCGTCGGAAAAATCGTGAAATTAACAAAAATGACTCCGGAAAACTAGCCGTAAAACGGTGTACGTCGATCGTTAGAGAACGAACTCAACGGTTTTGGAAAGTTTGTATCGATATCTAAAAGTTTCAGTTCAGGAGTTTTCGTCCAAAAGGTCTCGATCATAAAGATATCAAAGGCTAAAGTTGGTGATTTTGTTGAATGGTGTGCAGAAAATGAGTTTCGGCCAAGTTTGAACATCCGTAAATAATTAACTACAACTCCGCTTGACAAACCGCTTTTTGATTTGAAAAATATGGCCGGTGAACTTGATTTTACTAGAAGACACTTCGTTCCACAAAGTTTCACAACCTTGTTAAAAACAGCCGCAAACATAGCCCTCACAGCTAATGAAATACTTGTAACGTAAAAATAATATAGTTTTTCAGAAAATAATATTTACGGCAACTTTATGAAAACGGCCATATCTTTGTCGTTTTAAATCCGTTTTCTACGTAATATATGTCCTTAGCTTCGTATCGAAGTAAACTAATATATTTTTGAGAATTCGAAATAATTTGTGAAGCTTAAGGCTCGTTTTTGACCCGAAAATACTAAAAACAGTGTGCTGAAATTTTCAGAAACTATTCGTTTCGTCGTCAAACTTTAAAAATTCACCACGGCTTCGTTATAAGTCCGTTTTTATCCGTTCAAGCGGCCACGGATTCGTTTTTAAGTATATTTTCCAAAAATCAAGGTCAAACTTTCGTACCATCAGTGGGTTTTTCCAGAAATTCGGATTAAGGACAGAACACAAAATATAGTTATCGAAAATAGTTTTTCACGGACAAAACCTATTCTAATCCCTTCAAATCAACTCCGAAACTAATCTAATCCTACCATACACCTTCTTAGGGTGTCATGGGTTCCTAATGACCATCAAGACCAAAGAATACCATGGGAGTAATTATAGGATGACCTTAATTATATAAATAACTCAAGAATCATGAAATAAATGGTATAAATCACAATACTTGCATATAAGCTCCAAAAATGATAAGAAACATATGAAATTAAAGAGGAAACATAAAAATGGGTAAAACATGCTTACTAGTGATAGTGAAGTGGTGATAAGAACCAAGGTTACCTAAATACTCTAGATTTTTATTTCAAAATCTTAGAAAGAGTATCAACTAGATTGTTATAACACTTGATCTTGCAAAAATTTTATGAAATCTCTCCACCCCTCCTAGTGTGGCCGGTTTTGATATAAGCAAAAGAGAGAAGAACTTGACTTATTACACTTTCAATTATTGATTGTATGTGAAAAATGAATGAATATATTTTAATGCACAAGTAGATATTTTGCTTCTTAAGACAAGATCCATATTTTAAGGGAGAGTTGATAGGTTTGCTAGATTATATAAATATATATACATATATATTTTTAGTAGGTAATGTAAATGTGTAAGTAATTGTGTATAAATTGTACAAGTAAAGGTAAATGGAAATTTTTGGTACAAGTAAGTTTTTAATAGGTCAAAATAGAATGTAATGAGATAATAAAAATTGTAAAAATACATTCCTTGTGAAATTTGGGTGATAAAATAATTATCGTAATATTTTTAAGAAACACAACGTAATAATTTAACTTTAACGATTTATGTACCAAATAAATTTAAAACACTAGGAAAACTAAAATATAGTTTTTATGAACTAAATGTAAGTTTAAAAATACATCGGGATCATTTTTGAAAGTAACGGGTTAAATATACAAAATAATAACTCACGCGATAAAGTTTATTAAATATAAAAATTACGCGTTGAATGTGAAATGAAATGTTGTGAATGAACTAATGAGATGCAAATGATGTTCATGAAATGTAGACTAATCTTAGTCCATATGAAATGTACGTGATGTTATGATCATGAATTCGCCGCTAAACCTTTAAGGTTACGCGAATTTGAAACACGTAAACCAAGTTTACGATAAATGTTGAAATAATGAGACATGAATTGTGTCAAGAAATGACCTGAAAGTACGGGTTGTCACACTATGGGAGCTAGACATAAAAAACGGGTTGATCTCAATCTTGCAAATAAGTTGAGGACTTTAGTCATACTGTATCCTTATGTATCTTTATCTCAGAAACAGATTGGCTATTCGACAGTGAAGTCACAACTGTACTACCATTAGGTGACTGAAGAGGCAGTTGACGTTTTAATATAGCATAGCATAATATAACTATGTTACCTTCTGTAAGGAATTCAAGGCGTAAGACTAGCAGTTATCTAAGAACTAGCTACAAATCAATTATTCACAAAAAAAAAACAAAAACAAAACAAATTGCACAAACATATATGAGAACGCAAACTTAATAAGCATACCGTCTTAGGAAATGAGTGTTGCTGATGGGTTACAAACTGATGCATCCACTTCATAACATAGTAGCCGCACTGCCAATACTGAGTTTGTTGGTTGCATTAAAAACGCAGTAGCCAATTTATAAGCATTAAACAAAAGAAATTAAAAAAAAAATAATATACATGTAAAGAACGAGACGATTTACCTCAACGAGATTCCATTTCATATTACCAAACACCCTGAAAGAAATTAAAGAATGGTAGAGTTGTGTTAACCTTTATAAATATAAATGTGAATTGTACATTAACGCAAAAAGTTCTTACTTCTGCACAACATTGGTGAATTCGAAGCTATCCTCGTTCTTTCCTTCCATATCAGAATCCAAAATGAACCCACTTATTACAAGGACTTCTTTTCTGATACATGTAATCTGTACGAAGATCCTTTTTGAAACTTTTCCAAGAATGGTTGCACTGTTTGAGCACTTGTGATTTGAAGTCGTCATTCTTAAGCCTACAATGCTCCTGTTTAATGTAAAAAACGAAGCTTATAAGATGTCAATAAACATAGTAATTAAGTGACATTCTAACTAACGGTGTTAAGATAATATACCTTGATTTCCAACCATAACTGATCTTTATCACTTTTTGTTACTTTCCTCCAATCATCTATGAGGATAGAGATCTTCGCCCTAGTTACAGCTCCTACGTAAAGCCCAAAAGGAGACTGGTCATCTCCAATAGCAAAGCCATGCTCATCGAAAGTAACACCATTAAATTGTTTCTTTCTCTTCTTATTTAAGGTGTAGATTCCTCTCTTTCTCCTTTGAGGTTGTGGTTCGGGTTGCTCATCCATATCTTGCTCATTCGTATCATGCTCAACCATATTTTGCCCAGCGATATCATGCTCATCCATATGCTCATCCATAAGCTCGTCCATATTAACCTAACATTAACAAAACATGCAACAATTGCAACTTGAGTAATGATGAATGTATTACGACATAAGCACAAGCATAAACGCTCATTTGGAAAGCAAATAACAAGTTCAAACAGAAGCAAAATCCCCACTCAGTAGCTGTAATTTAACCAAATTAAGCTCAAAATGTAGATCCACAACTGATCTACAAAAAATAAAAAATATACTTGATAGCAATGGAAGTATACATATTTAGCTAATGTAAGTATACATATTTAACATAACTTCACACTCATAACAATTCATACCAGTAATCATTAAGCACACAGTAAAATACGCAAATCTGACTTTACTATATTCAAATAAAATTTCACTCTGAAGCAGTTACTTAACAAACTAAGCTCAAAATGCATATCACAAATTCACAACCATTACTCACAACCGGATTGTTATAACTAACCTAACAGAACCAAAATACCCAATCAGTAGCTGTAATTTAACCAAATTAAGCTCTAAATGTAGATCTAGAACTATTTTTTACACAAATAACAAACACTGATCAATAACAAGCAATCAAATAAGCAAATCTATTATATCCTTCGAGTTTTTAAGCTTTAAAAAGTTTATCTAGTGCTTAATCCTATAACTAGTACATTTATTTATCATTTCAAACCACTAAAAGATGTTGGAACATATATTACAACTTCATTTATGAGATACTATGATGATTAATTGAACAATAACATCGATTGTACCTCTTTCGAATCAATCTTTTGCTTGCTTGGTTGTGTGACGAAGGTGGCTGTGACGGCGCTGGTGCGCGGCGCTGCTGGCTTGGTGTGTGTGATGAAGGGTGGTTAAGTGGTGTGTGTGATGAAGGGTGGATAAGTTGTGTGTGCTGAAGGTTGTGAAAAGGGGGAAAAGAGATTAGGGTTTTGTGAAATTTGGGGAGGGAAATAACGAGCCCTTGGTTTTTGCCTTTTTTTGATTTTATTTTGAGAACGCCTTAAGTTGCCAAACTTTTAAGTTTTAATTTTATAAAACCAACATTAAAATAGAGCCCAGTTTCATGAAAGAAAAACGGGCTCTATAGTTTCAATCATAAAGCCCGGTTTTAGTAAAGAGAACATGGCTCTATACAAGGAATAGAGCCCGGTTTCTTAGCAAAAAAAGCGGCTCTAAACTTTTTTAGCATAGATCCCGGTTCTATCTGGGAAAACACGGCTCTATACCCACCGGAATCCTTTTAGAGCCCGTTTTTCACAAAAACCGGGCTCTATTAAGGGGGCTCTATGTCCTTTTTTGTAGTAGTGATCGCGACCAAATACATTTGGTCGCCACTTCCATTTGCTTGTAACTTTAAAAATAACATGTGGATACTGAGCAAATGCACGTGCTCGTCACTTTGGTTTGGTCACTTTTAATAAACACACTCAAGTAATAACTTTTTCAACTAACTTTGCTTGCCACATGGAGATGGAGAGCAAATGGGAATGGAGAGTAAATAAGTTTGATTGCCACATATAAATTTCTCAACAAGTTTGCTTGCCACATATCAAAAATTGGACGAGCAAATGAAATGGAAAGCAAAGAATTTTGCCCGCTATGTCATATTTTATTACCTAAAAATCTAGAATCAAAATTCGTAAAACATTTTTCATAATGTCCATTCTTAAAATTTCCTCCAAATATAATTGTTAAAATGGTCCACAGAAGTTGTACTTCAGTATTCGATTTTGCGCCTTAAATTAATGTTGGCATGTTTGATCATATAATGTGTAGTACTCCGTAGGGTAGTGATATGTACACGGAGCCTTTCACTTTGCACACGGCTAATTTGAATAGTTTGACACTTATGCCCTCATAATCCATTTTATAGCCTTTCTCAGTATAAGTATGAATATTTTTTACAATCCCACCATAGTAGCATTTTTTTTTCTTTAGAAAAGCACCATAGTTGCATTAGTTTATCGTTTGATCGTTAAACCCCACTGTTCCGGTCACCGACTCACTACCATCATAGCCAGCTAGGAGAAACGAAAACCGTTTGTGTGTATCGTGTTTCTCGTTTACCGAGTGAATTGAACATTTAATGTAACTAGTTGCAGACTATACTTTAGGAATTGGTTTACACCGGTGGCGCACGGAATCCACAATCACTCAACCTTTTTTGGTATATTGATGGATATAATAATAGCTGTGCCTGCCAATGTTTATACACCGATCTTGTCAGATAGTGTCAATCCACGTATATATTAACAAGCTTTCATACTAGAACAAAGTCGGTGACGGAGTTCTCGTCGATGGTGCAGACTCGAATTCTAGGAGAACGTCGCTTAGAGCCAAGAGGTCACTGCCGACAAGGCAATGCGAAGAATACGTCACTTTGTAATGAGATGGTAGCTACTTTGTGAATAGTAATCGTCTGATATAAATTAATTCCAAAACTTATGCATCGAGATAAAGAAAATCGAACATAAATACAGCTAAAGTCTAAAGAACCAACAGGTAAATATTAAGACCTATGTTTCGGGTGATGTGTTCAGTCTCATGCATCTTCGGAAATGAGTGAAATTAGGTCGCTAATTGTGAAAGAGATTTTGGATTGGTTTTAGATGTGATGTGCATGAAGTAGTTATGAATTGGACTAATGGTGATATAGTGGGTGAATCTCAGCAAATGATATGTGACGTCAGAACATAAAATGTTAAGTTGTCGATCGCCGCGTGGAAAAACAGGAGACAAAAGAGTGGTAATTAGTAAGGGTATAAATGTCATTAGACCTCAAATTTCTGTGTGCAAATAAATTCGTTCCGTGTAAATATCAAGTCCCTACTCCGTAATGTATGTCATGATTTAACCAATTGAAAATGTAAATTATAACATTGAAATATAAAAATTGTAGTTGTAGTAATAAATAGGGGGAATTGCATATATACCCATTAAAACTTAAAAACTTGCATATTTCCTCATAATATAAGTTTTTATTGCATGATGTACAATGCATTTTAAGCATGTTTTAGGTATATATGCAAATATGCAAGTTTTAGTGAGTATATATGCAATTGACCCTAATAAATAAACCACAGTCCAAACAAGTATGCAATAATCACAACATACGTTAATTAAGTACTTCTTAATTAAACCTACATAATAACATATACGACATTCAGAATAAAATCATTTAAAATATGAAGCAATTGAAATCCTAATGAAAAAAATAGACTGAGAATTAAAAAATTAGTAGATATTGCATCTTGTACGCAGGACGGATCTAGCATGTAAGAGTGGGGGGCAGGCGCCCTCCATGGCTAGCCGAAAAAGTTGATATTTTAGTGTAATTTTGATTTAATTTTAATTTTTTTTTGAAAGTGACCCCTACCAAAAACTCAAATTGCCCCCCACTCACATACTAAAATACAACATTTAACTCTTTAAAGCCTTATAAATCTTTCATGTCTAAGTAAAAATACTCGATTTATCATTACATTTATAGTTTTTTCTTTCGCATTTTATTGCTATCATAAAAAATAAAAAAAAATTACCTCCCACATCCTAATTTTCTTCGTCACTGCTTGTACGTGCTCACAATCTATAAGTCCAAAACAAAGATAATACAAATCATAAGAACACTAACACCATTGTTGGAAATGCATGCAGGTCGTTTCATGAGCATCGAAACTGCTTCGTTTCTCTTGATACTTGAAGGACGACGAGCATTCTGACCACCACCGTTTGCCGCACCTCTTCCTCTACTTGCTTTCGAAGTAACTATTTCATCTTCTTGCACACCACCTTCTTGGCCATAGTTATTTCCATGAATATTCATCTTGTGTTTCTCCTCTACAAAATTTATGCATGAATATCATACTCATACGATTTTGAAACCTACTACGTTTAACCATGTTATTAAGTGGTGTTTGTTTTTGCTTTTTTTCTAGTTCATTGGCTTAACAACAAAAATAAGCTCATTTTGCAGTGTTTGGATAAGCTTATCCCCAACCAAATAGTTGTAGGTTTTAGTCGTGCTTAGGACATGTGAGATATATTTGGACAATATAAAGTGTGAGATAACTATTTGCCATTAAAAAAACAAAAAACAACCAAAAAAATAAAAAAAATAAAAAAAATGTGTGCTTCTTTACTTATTTAGGGGTTAATAAGCTCATTTTTGTGGCTTTTGGGCTTCTATAGTCTTATGAGCTTTTTTTCACCTTTTTCAATAAGTTAATATAAACACTTAACGTGACATTACGAACTTATTCATCATAAACCATAAGCTGCTTGTTGAAAATCAGCTTACGAGCACGTACTAAGGTTTGACAACACCCGTGCATATAGAAGAAAAAAATGTATTTTTATAAGATCTTACCATTAGATTCAAGAGCCAAGCTTGATATGATATGGGCACATAAGAGAAGGAAGAAGCATGCAAGCATTTTGGAATTCATTCTCTAATGTAGCTTATGGAAGGTTGCTCGTGAGTATACTATTTTTATGAATGGTTGTGGCTTTTGAAGACAAGATGATTTGTTCCCTTTAACAAGGGATCAAATAAAGTTGAGTAAGAAAAAACAAGAAGAGAAAAAGACCTTTCAGTGGTAACATCTTGCACATGGGTATCCATGTACTTTCTTTTGATTTTTAGCATCCATGTACTTGAAAAGTTGAAAGAGCGTATACGAATTGAAAGGGGAAAAAAACATGTTTTCACAGGATGTGATTGTTTTCAACTTATATAAAACAGGATAAATTGATAGATAGTTTGATGTTAAATTGGTAAAACAGAAAATATATAGTTCTAAATTCAATAATTTTTCTATTTTAAAAGTTGTTTAGTATGTATATGTAAATGTTTGGTCCGTAAATAGTTTTAGATATAAGATCATTTGAGGACAAAAGATTATTTACATACCAAGGGATCAATCTACACCCTCCATTTTTATTTGATCTAATGGATGAGATTAATCCCAACAAAATAAAAACCAACTTTCATCATTTTTTTTCAAATATTAATAACTTTTAAACCGTTAATCGTTAAGCGGAAAAAAAAATATCACTGCGACGAGCATTTAATTATCTTTCTATAGATAGGCACTTTGATATACTTTCGACAAAAAAAATTTTTTCGTATTTTTCACGTTTTTTTTTTAAGTTTTTTTCGTTTTTTTACGTTACTGAAATTTGCATTGAAAAATCATATATGATATAACACTAATTTGATATTAGTGTAAAATCATATATGATATGTAATATCATATGTGATATTAGTGTAAAATCACATATGATATCACATGTGATATTACATATCATATATGATTTAACACTAATATCACATGTGATATTCAATTTAGTGTTTTATCATATATGATTTTTTTCATGCAAATTTCAGTAACGTGAAATAAACGAAAAAACGTGAAAAAAATGAATTTTTTTTCTTTTTTCGAAAGTATATCAAAGTGCCCGTCTATAGAAAGATAATTAAATGCTCGTCGCGACGGTGTAAATATTTTCGCTTAATGATAAACGGTTTAAGAGATATTTAAATTATAAAAAATGGGTGAAATAATAAAATGCTTTTAAATCTCATCCATTGATCTTCTTTTTAGATGGATGGTGGAGATGAGTCCCTTGGTATGTGAGAAAAGTTTGGTATGTAAAATAACTCTCCTCATAGTTTTAAAATTAGGGATTCGCTATACTAAAGTAAAAGAAAGAAATTATACAATTATATCAACAAGGGGTACGGTAGTGTTAAAAAAAAAAAAAAAAAAAAAAAAAAAAAAATCCTTTGTAACCGTAAAATAATTTAAAAAATTAAAAACTTTTGAAAAAATTCTCAAAAATATTCCTTGAAAGTGTAAAAATAATTTAAAAAACTAAAAACTTTTTAAAAAAATTTCTCAAAAAGTTCCGTAAGATAGAGGACGTTTGTAGATAAAAAAAAATTATGAATGAAGTTTTTTTTAAAGCACAGTCACGTCTCTATGATTTTCGGCTCCTAGGGGCTTTACTCAAACATTTCTCGTAGATGCAAAAAAGTCGTGGAAAAAACGTTTGCACACTAAAGTTTTGTAGATCATCAAACTACTTTTCAGGATATGCATTCAAATTTTATCGTGCATCAATATATAACAAGTTCAAAATTTTGTGCATTAAAAAGAACGTATAAATTAAGTCAAAAACCCCTAAAACCTTTGGAGAAAAATGGCGATATCCCCCTTCTCAGCTTTTCTGATCGATTTCCCTCTTCTTGCTTGATCATAATACCTTATAACACTTCTACTATCTCGGATTAATCTTCGTATTACTTCCCTTTAGTCGATTTATTATTAGGTTGCTGTTCAAATTAGTCTAGGGTTTCGATTTCCTTTTGTTAGGGTATCGCTATTTTCTGTTTTGGTTATATCCTCTATATGCAGTGAATGTTCAATCATTGATTAATCATGTGAGTGATTGGGTAATTATGGTGATTGACTAAACCCTTTTAGGGTTTAGTTTGTTTGTTTTTCCTAATCGGTGGCTGCTTGTTGTTTTCTTGTATTAGTCGTGCGTTTTAGGGTTGTTTCTTTTCATTTTTATTTTTAATCGTAATGGAGACTTGTGTTGATTCTGGTGTCAAGAGGGTTTCAATTGAGACAGGTCTTGATGTTTCTTGTACCAAGGGTGGTCATGAATCTGGTATTCCTTTTGGTTCTACTCCTATATCTTTTGCGGATATGTTTAAGGATAAAACACCCAAGAAGACTGTGAAGATTTCTGTGATGAGGAACGCAAATTGTGTGGCTGGTGCTAATGACCATTCCTTTGGAAGCAGTTAATGAGGTAAGTGCTCGATTCGCTAATACGCTCTATGGTTATTTCATTTGTAAGAGACTTGCCTTCCCGATAGTCGAAAATTATGTTAGGAATACGTGGGCAAAGTTTGGTCTGCAAAGGGTTATGCTTAACAATGGATTTTTTTCTTTTTCAATTTGCGACCAAAGAGGGTATGGAAAGGGTTTTGGAAGAAGGTCCATGGTTGATTCGATTAGTGCATATTTTTTTTTGAAAATCTGGACTCCTAACTCTAAACTCACAAAAGATGATATAACTTCAGCTCCTGTATGGGTTAAAATCCACAATGTTCTAGCTGTTGCTTATTATGAGGTCGGTCTTAGTTTGATTACAACGCAAATTGGTTGCCCCATCATGCTTGACGCATACACTAGTTCGATTTGCCTTAAATCGTGGGGTCGTAATTCCTATGCCCGTGCTCTTGTGGAATTATCGTCAAAGGATGCTTTTTTTTGGGTAAAAGGTCAAAAGACCCAGTAAATATATTACTCTAAAAAACGTTTATATACAAAGGATATGAGAGAATCTCATATCTCAGCCCCGTTACATAGGCGGAAAGCTTACATAACAAGATACTTCCTATTCTGTAATCAAGAAAATAAACCACTTCTAAATAGATAACATTAGACATGTATGAAAACAAAATTACTTCCTACCGAGGCCTTGGAGCTTAGTACCATACATGTCATAATAAGCATCCAAGTTCCCTAGAAGATCGTAAACCTGATATGCATAGTTATCATACTCATAGTCTTCATAATCATCTTCATGGTCATGACCACCACCAAATAGGTTCATTGACTCATCAAAAGTGTTCACAACTTTCTCTTCATCACTGTCGGAATCAACAATCTCTCCCACCTTAGAGAATGGGTTAACCCTCTTAGTAGAAGAAGTAGACGAAGAAAAAGTAGAACTAGATTTACTAACCGCGGTATGCACCTTCTCGTTCACAAAACTCACAAGCGGTTCTTGCGTTAAATTACCAGTCTTTGGAGCCCCATCCATCATAGCTTCCTTTGTATTACCCGGATAATCAACCATTTTAATAGGATGACCATCATCATCCACAAGGGTAGCTTTCCCATCAATAATTAGCTTTTCAAGCTCCCTAATTTTCTCAACAATAGGAGTAAGACAAGCCTCCTTAGCTTCCAATGTATTGCCAGAATCCAACTCTGCCCCATCCTTAGCCACAACATCAGTATGAATGCCACATTCCCCCGTATCTATTATATTAAGGACTTCAAATGTATTTGATGTAGCAACCTTCGTCCCACTCGTACTAGCTACATCATAGGCCTTCTTCTTTGTAGTATCCACCTGCTTGGGTTGAGGAGGAGGCGCTTTAGGTTGATACCTAAACTTAGGACCCACAACAGGTTTAATAAAACCATTACTCGTACCACTTTGGCTACCATTCTTACCTTTTTTTTTGCGATTGACCGTCTGAAAACTATCACTACCCTTTTGTGTAGGTTGAACAGGAGGAGGAACAAATTTAGGACAGTTATCCAGAGTATGACCAAATAGCTTACAAGTGTCACATCGAGGCGGTTTCCACTCGTACTCAACATGAACCTTTTCAATAGTAGAACCCGACCCATCAAGTAGGGGTATTTCAATAGTGAGACTTTCCATAAGTACCTCATCTACCTTCACTTCAATCATACACCTAGCAAAACTACTACGACCCCAAGATTCCATGCACATTTGACTAGTGTAAGAATCTAGCATTTTAGGCGTACCAATCAATGTAGCTAGGAGACTGAGACCATCATTCGAAAACATAGCAAGGGGAACATCATGGAATTTAACCCACACCAAAATGATAGACAAATCCTCTTTAAGTAGATTAGTATTCAAAGCCCAAGATTTAAGCATAATAGGCACATTCCTAATCATCCACGGTCCATTTTCCAAAACATCTTCAACACCTTTACGAGTGGAAAACTTAAAGAAAAAGAACCCCTTCGCATTCATCATAACCTTTTGAATACCATACTTGGCCTACGTATTACGCACATAATAATCAACAACCGGGAATGCAATACGTTTACCAAGGAAATAGCCATAGAGAGTATTTTCAAACCTAATGTTTACCTCTTCAACAACTTTCATAGGGACAGTAATGTCAACACCATTCCTGTTCTTACTACACTCCAACCTACGAAAGTTTGACATGCGTCTCTTAGGATCAACAGATGTAGCACCCGCATAAGAAACCGATTTAACATAACTTGCACCATTAGGTGCCATAGTAGTCTGTTTCAACTCACTTGGGGTATATTGAAGGGAACCAACCTGATGTGATATAGATGCATCCAGAATTTTCGCGCTCTTCAATTGGATATTATGCACAGCCTTCTCAAAGTCCTTACACACATCTAGCACCACCTTATTAATACTGTTAATACAAATATGCCATAAAACGTTTATTTATATTTTACGATCTTCTAATGTTTTGTCGATAACAAACGTAAAATCATTTTAACGAAACAAATAAAATACGTAATTAGTTTGAACTAATAGTTTCTAATAGACTTACGTTTTCACATAAAACACTAAAACAAGTATAAGTGATTTTATGATTTAGTATTACATATGTACAACAATTAGTGTTTACATATTTGGGTAAAATATACACATAACTAGCATGTAGTATATTGGGTAATATAAATGGGTAGAAACTTAAGTATCATAACCCATTGACCAAATACATTGAATGTAGTTGGGTACAACCCAAAGTCCATAACCCATATCCATGGAGCTTGACCCATAACCCATTGCATGACATCATGCTTATGTCATATATGGATAATATCCATAACCCAGGGTATTGACCCATACCCACTTGACTAGGTGCATTGCACTCTTAAGATACATTGTATCTAGTAAAAGACCCATGGATCAACCCATAACCCATGACCCATGACCCATGACCCATGATCAAAATACCCATTGGTAAAGAGGAGCGTCCCACGGATCCCTAGCTTTACGCTAGACAGATCCCTTGTGGGAGGGATCCGTGGGATCCAGGAAACAGTAGGCTTTTTCTCTCTATAAATAGTGAGCAATTTCTTCATTGTTGCTCACCCCTTTCTCACATACTTTCCCCTTCAGTTAAAAACTCTCTAACCCCATATCCAAGTGATCTATGTTTGTAGTTTTGTTTTTGTGTGATCCTCAAGGTTCTTCTTAAAGGCGAGATCACCACCTTTGAAGTCAAGCAAGCTCAAGTCCATGAGTTGCCATACTTCCTCATCATCAAGACTACTGAAGTCCTCTTGTTGATGATTCTTTTCTTTCTTCTAAAGAAGTGTAGTGTTGAAGTCATTAGTGAAAGATGTCTCAAGTGTCAAGACGAAGACATTAGTAAAAGGTGTCGATCGTCCGTATTATAGGCATTAGTGAAGGGTGCCTAGAAGTCAAGTCACAAGACATTAGTGAAAGGTGTCTTGAAGATCTAGTTAAAGGCATTAGTGAAAGGTGCCTTAGATGTACATTCGATATGGTGTGTTTCGATGTACAAGATAGATTAGTATTGGATCCAAGGATATTGATATCCTTGATGATGTTGTAATAAGAAGTTGGTCTCCTTTGTGATTAGTCGTTGGTGTAGTGTTGGGTAGTAGTTCCTCCATTGTAATGGAACTCGGTACTTAGCCTGGTACCGGATAAAGGGTAAGCGACGTTGTGGTAGGTGTGGTTCACCTTGGTGTGAAAGAACCCGGTGGTTAGCCTAGTACCGGAAAAAGAGAAGGAGACGTTGTGAAGGATTCTCCGCCATAAGGATTTGGTGTCGTGTAGTGATTACGAACTCTCGAGTAGGTGACTCGAGGAGTGGAGTAGGGCAAGGAAGGTGTCCTTGTAGCCGAACCACTATAAATACTTGCGTTGTGGTTTTGTGCTTCTTACTCTTATCTTTTCATTACATACTTCTATATGTTTGTTTATCAACATCCAACACACATCTAAATAGATTGACATAAGTCAATTTAAATACTTTAAAAGAAAGTTTTAATTGGCAAAACTATTCAACCCCCCTTCTAGTTTTCTACAATTGGCATCAGAGCTTCGTTACCAAATTTCTTGAAGTATATTGTACTTTAAAAACTTGATATGATCCATGGTTAATTGAAAACTACAAAGAAGGTTTTTCATAAAAATAAACACCATGTCTTTTAAAACTCTTTGTTTGGATGTTGATTAGATGACAACATTTTTTTTATTATTTATTTTCTATTTAAATGCACTAATCTTCTTTGTCATGTTGATTAGTCAAAGCTCATACCTACCAAGCCATAGGAATCGCTTGGTAACAAGAATACCTTCCCTAAGAAGGTATCTTAAACACAAAGGATCCGGAATTGTCTACTGACATCTGTTGTGTCACTTGTAAAGACATTCCTAAGTGCGTTAGATGTATGATTTTCTACTTATCTATAAAATGACATTAGCTTGATAATTATGTATGCCTACATAGGTATTTATATGATTATCTTTTGTGCATATACATGTACTACATGAAGCTTCATTAGGAAGCCTTTTCTCACATACGTGTTATTTTTTCGTCTAAAGTCGTGGCATATGAAACTTGTGTTTTATTTCATTTAATCCAAAAATCATATCTTTCTAATAATAAAACAAAACACAAATTTCAAAAATTCCTCCTTCCCCATAAATAAACCATCCGTCGCCCACTTTTTCAAATCTTTCATTTTCAAAAAGTTACCTCTCATTCAAAACTTCATCTTCCTCTCATCTCATCTCATCTCATCTTAAACCAAAACCAAGAAGGTTCATCATCAACATGGTTTACATCACCCTCGTGCTCATCGCCTTAACACTCTTCGCACTTGTGTTCCATATGATGAAGTTCACATACGGAGACATATAATTTGTGTTGTTAATCTACATTGGGGTTATATACCCAATCCTTTGTATCATTCTTAGCATTAAAATGAAATATTACTAATAGTCTACTTATCTAGGTTATTATTATCATAATGTGCTTATCATTTCTTCTTGATTTATTTCATTCTATCATGATACATTAGAAAGACATGTATGCATGCTAAAAGAAAATGTAGGCTAAAACACATATCTTGGTATAAAACTATAAGATCTAAAAACCTATGTTTTTATCAAGAAATCTTTTTCTGTTACTACAGATCCACGGATCCCGAATGTTAGACTAGCCGGATCCCTTATGAAAGGGAACCGTGGGAACCGTACTCCTGGATAACAGTTTTTCATGAAAAATAAAAGCCACTTTCTTTCTAAAAGTAATATTCCACTAGAATGTCAAAACCTTAGGTGAGTTAAGTATCATTGTTGTTAAAAATCATTGTTAATAAAAATCTAGTAAAAATGTTAGATAATCATTGGTTGACCACAAAACATCAGTTTCTATTAACTCATCTTTTCTATAGGTTCAACTATGACGCATGAATATGAGTTTGATTTTTCACTCACTAGCGTCTACACTCCAAACATCTCCCTTGAGCCCAACACACCTGGCAATCATGTTTGTGGGTTCAATAATCTCGAAAACCGTAACTTCCACGAAGGACGTATTGTAGACACCTCTCTACAATTTGAAGAAGGTATCAATACCTCCTTCCGAGCCATAGGACTAGAATGTCTTCTCGAAATCAACGATAAGATATGTCCAAGGTTCATAATGGAATTCTTCCGTCAAGTTGAACTCATTCGTTACGAGGATCGCTCTCTATCTCTTTGGTTTTGGATCAAAAACCAAAAGTTTGTTTTAACTCTTGGGCAATTTGCTCACATCCTCCGGATCCCAAATCATGGACAATGTGCCTTCACCGAAGATTGGTCTCTTGATTTTCTCTTCAACTTTCGTGAAGAAAATAGTCCATATTGTTCACACATACCCTTCCCGAAGGATTTGAATCGCATAATATGCAAACCTCGACCATATTACTCCGATCAAAACATTATCTTTACACGGGACATTCAAGAAGAGTACAAACCTCTTGCACTCATTCTACGTGAAAATGTTTGGAGTCTTAGGGGAAATCGAGAAATCTTTCCCGCTTGTTGTGCTCACATAATGTATTGTTTGCTAACACAACAACCATACAATCTCGCCTACTTCTTCGCAAGGCGAATTGTAAATCTTCAAGGCTCAAAGAATAAACTCATCCCTTATGGAATGTTCCTGATGCGCCTCTATCATAACGTCATGCATTTTCATCCTCAATTTCAAAGTCCGTTGTACGTACTTGTGAACAAGATGATGGAACCGCTAAACATATCTCTCATTAAGACTTTCTTCATTCTTTATTCCACCAACACTCATCAACCATTTGATGATCCTTCTAGCGAAAACGCTCAAAGAACTTAGTAGTCTTTCAAATAGGATAAATCCTTTTCTACTCATGCTTTATCAATGTAATCCAATTTCCTTCATGAAGTAAAACATCTTACATTTGATATCTTAGTATTAGAACCTCTTAAAACTAACCTTGGAATATAATGCACTGTCAAAATCATTGCATACCTTTAGTAAAGGTCCTGCTTAGCAGATAGACGGATCCCAAAGTTTGTGCTAGACAGATCCCTACTCTTAAGGAACCGTGGGATCCGGCAAACAGAAAATGAAATTACAATCATTGTATGTTGGGATATAGAAAGTTAAAGTGCTGAAGTATTAAAGTACTGAAGAGTCAAAGTACTGAAGAGTCAAAGTGCTGAAGAAGTCAAACTACTGCTAAAGTATAAAGTCAAAGTACTGCTCGATTCATCAAAGTACTGCATGCTTAAAGGACTGATATGCAAAATCGTTAAGGATTATCTTGTAATTCTAGAATGTTCTAAGTTTAGTATAGTATTACTTGTCGTACAAGGTTTGTAATTGTAAACCGACTAGAGTTATCCTTAAGCCCATAAAAGGACCTCTAGATTGGCATTAGACGTATGTGCATTATTAGAGTTTTTAGAGAATACGATATTAGAGTATTAGAGTTATTAAAGAATCTGTATAACAACAGGTTCTAAGTTTTAATAAAATCGTTGAAGTTAAAGTTAATTCTTCTTAGTTTTGTTAAGTAAATTCCACATACTTAATAGAGATAGTTCAGTGTTTCATTGTTAATAACTTAGGATTTATCCGAGGTTATTAAACCCTTAACAAGCTATATAAGTTAGTTTGGTTAGAGTACATCGATCCAACAAGTGGTATCAGAGCCTTGTTTGGAAACTCTGACTAAGAAGAAACCCTTAAAAACCTAGTTAACAACAAACCCTAAAGATGTCGACTGAAGCTGCACCACCCCCATCCATCACCTCACTCAGAATACCAATCATCAAGAAGGGAGAGTATGATCTATGGAGTATGAAGATGAGGCAGTACATTGCTATTACAGACCATGCACTATGGAATGTAATTGTCAATGGTAATGAAGTTGTTACAGATCCTATAGAAATTCCTAGACAACCTAAACTCCTAAGGCCGTTTTGCCAGCTGCTACAATAAGAAATCAAGAGAAGGCTCTCAACTTCCTATTGTCTGCTATACCTGATGGTCACCTACTCAAGTTTCATGATGCTAAGAATGCTAAACAATTATGGGCTGCTCTCAAGACAAGGTTTGGAGGTAATGATGCTTTCAAGAAGATGCACAGAAATCTATTGAAGCAACAATTTGAAACTTTCACTGTTGGTAAAAGAGAATTTCTTGATGTTGCCTATGACAGGTTCCAAAATCTCCTCAGCGTGATAGAGTTATACAAAGCAGAGGTATCTGTTGAAGATGCCAATCTGAAGTTCTTAAGGAGTTTGCCATCTACATGGCATGTGATTGCTACTATGATCAGAGGACAACCTGGTTTGGATGTTATGGACTTTGATGATCTCTACAACCATCTGAAGGTGTATGAGCATGAGATGAATGGCCAAACAAGTTCAAAGTCTGACAGTATAGCTTTTGTGTCGTCTGAAAAGAGAGGTAGTACTTCCACTAAAAGTACTGCTTACCCTACTCAAAGTACTGTTGCTCAAAGTACTGCATATCCTGCTCATTCTATCACAACCACAACCAACCCCACATCATCACCATCAAGCACCATCCATTCTGATGAAGTTGTATGCTCATTCTTCGCTCAACAAGCTACTTTACCTATTACCTACGAAGAGGATTTGTCACAAATTGAAGAGGATGCTCTTGAAGAAATTGATATAAGGTGGCAAGTTGCTATGATCACTGCAAGGATCAAGAAGTTCATGAAGAAAACAGGAAGAGGCATCGACTTCAAACCAAAACAGGGTATCACTTTTGACAAGTCCAAGATTGAATGCTTCAACTGTCAAAAGACTGGACACTTTGCAAGGGAATGCAAGTTTGCTAAATATCATGCAAACATGATGATTGAGAAACCTAAGCTTGAACTAAAGGAAATTCCTATTACTGAAACAAAAGCTTTGGTTGCTCAAGAGAATCTATCAGAGGTTGACTGGAGTGCTGAGTTTGACGATGAACCAGTAACCTATTGTATGGTAGCAGTGGAAGACTAAATGGAAGAGTTTGATTGGAGCACAGCTTTTGATGAGGAACCTGGACAAGCGGCTTTGGAATCCAGAGATGGTCTAGGAAGCTTTGATTGGAGCATGGAGAGTGAAGATGAACATGTTCTGCTTGCTATGGTAGCCACTTCACCAAGTTCACCCCCTATCTCTGAGGTATGCTCTAAGTGTCATGATTTCTATCAAAAGGTGCTTACTGATTATGTAACTGAAAGAGACAATTATAATAGGGCTAGGTCTGAGGTAGCTGGCTATCAAATTACATTAGAGTCTATGGAAGCCAAAATAATAACACATGAAAATAATGAAATGGCTTGGGTAGAAAAGTATGAACAACAGGATTACCAGTTCAAATTAAGTGAATGGAAGTTAGGATGTAAGGTTGCTGAACTAGAAAAGATGACTAAATAAAGGGATGAATTACTAGAAAAGTTTGCTGCTTGGGGACAATATGGACTTTCTCATGTTAGTTATGCTGAAAAACAAAGAAGAGCTTACATTAGAACTGGTCTAGGTTTTGGTATGGACTTTAATAGCATTGAAAACCCACCTAGTGATCAGGATGAATGTGATTTGAGGATATAACAACTAGTGATGATGAACTCATTAACTATGTAGACACATCCAGTAATGAGGACCCAATTAGTCAATCACCTCCTGAATATAAGAAAGACACAGTTTATCATGCAGTCCCTCATCCCACTGGTAGTTTTCAACCACTTAGGGCAGATGTTTCTCGTTTTGGAGTAGACAATCTAGAGTTTAGGAAAAAGCTTATTGGTCAATCTAAGTCTGAAACCTCAAAAGAAACAGCTGAGAAACCTAAGGAAGATGATGTTAAAAGCCAAGCAGTACCTTCAACTCAAAGTACTACTACACGTTCAGCAGTAGCTTTAAGAAAAACTTTTCAAAATACTGCTAAACCTTTTTGGGATAATTTTGGTCAAAACAGTTTTCATCATTCACCAAAAAGACATGATAGTTTTGGTCATAGACATAGAGAAAGCAATTTTGTGATTACAGGTCAAAAATTGTGTTTTGTTTGTTACAGTCCTGATCATTTGATTAAGCACTGTGACTTTCACTCAGAGTACCTAAGCAAATTCCCAAAGAAAAGAACTGCCAACCAAAAACCAATGGAGACTAGACCAGTTTGGAGTCATTCACATAGGGTTAACCATAGCAACTTCTCACAAGACTATATGTACCCTCACCAGAGAAGACCTTTCTCAAAACCCCCAGTACCTTTAAACACTTTTCAAGGTACTGTTAAGCCAAAACCAGTACCTTCTCAAAGTACTGCTCAGTTTTCACCAAATACTTTTTGGAATAGGAACCCTATGAGATCTAATTACTATCAATCTAGAAGGCGTTACAACTCAAAGAAAGCAGCTAGATCAAGGGACTCTACACCAGAAGTTAAAAAATGTTGGGTTAAGAAGGAAAGTACTGATGGGGAACAAACAGTACTTTCAGCAAGTGTGAGTGAAACAGAGATTTTTGTTGAAAATAATAAAGATAACTTGGATGAAAAAGATATTTTTATTGAAAAACCAACACAAGTTTTTGAACAACCAAAGATAATTGATCATGTGCTTAAAGACAGTGGAAATTACATACTTAAAGAATTTAAGTATGTGACTCCACAAGAGGAACACAAGTCAGTAATGGTTTGGGTTCCTAAAATTTACTAAATCTTTTATCTTTGTGCAGGGCAACCCAGAAGAGGAACTTAAAGATCACCTAATTGTGGATAGTGGTTGCTCTGGAAGCATGACAGGAGACAAAGATATTCTGTCAGATTTTAGATCCTATTGTGGAGGAAGAGTTGCATTTGGGAATGATGCTAGTGGAGGAATAATTACAGGCAAAGGAACTATTAAGGCAGGGAGCATAGATTTTGAGAATGTTAGATATGTGAAGGAGCTCAAGTTCAACCTGTTGTCAGTGTCTCAGATCTGTGACAAGAAACATCCTGGGTTATTCACTAACACAGAATGTCTCATTCTTTCCCCTGAGTTCAAGCTTGTTGATGATAACTTGGTCATACTGAGAGTACCAAGAACCAACGATGTGTACAGTCTGGATATGAAGAGTCTTCACTCTTCTGGAAGAGCAACATGTTTAGTAGCAAAGGCAACACTTGAAGAAGCACATCAGTGGAATAGAAGATTGGACCATGTAAATTTCAAGAATATCAACAAATTGGTCAAAGGAAATTTAGTTAGAGGTTTACCTTCCAAGACTTACAAGAATGATCACTCATGTTTGGCGTGCAAGAAGGGTAAACAACACAAAGCTTCATGCAAGAAGCTTGAGGAAAGAACTATTAGAGAAACTTTGGAGTTGCTGCACATGGATTTGTTTGGACCTGTTTCTGTTGCTAGTCTAAATAAGAAGAAGTACTGTCTGGTTGTGACAGATGATTGTAGTAGATTTAGTTGGGTATTTTTCTTGAGATTTAAAGATGACACCTTTGATGCTATTCATGATCTAATAATAGCCCTTGAAAACCAATTGAGACTCAAGGTAAGAGGTATTATATGTGACAATGGGACTGAATTCAAGAACAAGCTTATGGATGAGTTTTGTGCTAAGAAAGGAATCAAGAGGGAGTTTAGTATTGCTAGAACTCCACAACAAAATGGTGTTGCAGAAAGAAAGAACAGAACTTTGATCGAAGCAGCCAGAACAATGCTTGCAGATTCATTATTACCTATTCAATTCTGGTTTGAAGCTGTAAGTACTGCTTGCTATGTGCTTAATCGAGTATCAGTCACCAAACCTCAGATGAAGACACCTTATGAGTTGCTGATGGGAAACAAACCCAACATTCGCTTTATGAAACCTTTTGGATGCCCTCTGACTATTCTCAACACAATTGATAATTTGGGAAAATTTGATGGCAAGTCAGAAGAATTATACTTATTGGGGTACTGCACCAATAGCAAAGGATTTAGAGTGTATAACAGGGTCACCAAAAAGGTTCAAGATTGTCATCATGTTGAATTTTTAGAAGATCAAGAAAATCAGAAGGTTAAAGGTCCTGATTGGATGTTTGATCTTGAGGTTTTGACTCCGTCTATGAATTATGTACCTGTTAGAGAAGAAAATCAAGCTGTCCACAAGGAAGAAGATTTACAGTACATTATTCATAGAGTCAATATTAGGCCTGATGTTGTTCCTGATGAAGAACCTATAACTGTTGAAACAAAGAAAAGTACTAATGAACCAAAATCCTCATTGTCTGCTGAGGATCAAGCCATTCAAGATGAGCTTGAGAGGATGCTTTCTCAAGATGTAGTAGCACAATCCTATGATGATGATCAAAGAAGAGCTTATGAAGAAGCAAAGAAAAAGAACAAGACTGCAGAGTTTACTCACAATACTTTGGATGACAGTACTTTAGATCAAAGTACTGCTGCACCTATTAATAGCACTTTGGATGATTTGGATGATCCTAACATGCCTGGCTTAGAAGATACTGATGATGAGTTTGAAGATGAAGGTATTTTCTCATATTCCAATGAAGATGCTGATTTCACAAATTTGGGTGATAATCTGGAAGTTCCACAGACTCCTACATTAAAAATTCATAAAGATCATCCTTCTGGTCAAATCATTGGACCCTCTAATTCTGGAGTGATGACAAGAACCAAGGCTAAAGGCTTCTCTAAGGCACACAATGCTTTACTTAGTTTTGTTTATAAACAAAACAGGTTAAATCATAAAGATCACCAAACATGCTTGTTTACTTGTTTTATCTCTCAAGAAGAACCCAAGAATATAGCTCAAGCATTAACTAAAGAAAGTTGGGTTGAAGCTATGCAAGATGAACTTCTTGAATTCAAACTTCAAGAAGTTTGGGTACTATGTGATCTTCCAAATAGAAAAAAAGTAATTGGTACACGTTGGGTTTTCAGAGTCAAGAGAGATGAAAGAGGGAATGTCATCAAGAACAAGGCAATGTTAGTTGCACAAGGATACAGACAAGAAGAAGGAGTGGATTATGATGAAGTATTTGCTACTATAGCAAGGATTGAAGCTATTCGAATATTCCTTGCTTTTGCATCATATATGGGATTTCAGGTTTATCAAATGGATGTTAAAAGTGCCTTTCTCTATGGCAAGATTACAGAGGAGGTTTATGTTAGACAGCCTCCTGGTTTTGAAGATCCTGCACATCCAAACAAAGTCTACAAAGTTGTTAAGGCTCTTTATGGCCTTCATCAAGCACCTAGAGCTTGGTATGAAAGGCTCTCTACTTTCTTATTGCAACATGGTTACAGGAGGGGAGCCATAGATAAGACTTTGTTTATCATCTTTGGAGCTACAAAACAGTTCATGGTGAAGGAGTTTGAGAAGCTGATGCAACATGAATTTCAAATGAGTTCTATGGGTGAATTAACATTCTTTTTGGGGCTTCAAGTTAAATAGTCAAAGGAGGGAATTTTCATAAGTCAAGATAAGTATGTCTGTGACATTCTTAAGAAGTTCAATTTTGATGCTATAAAGCCAGTCACTACACCTATCAAGTCTATCAACTCATTGGGCAAGGATGAAGATGGTCAACCTGTTGAAGTCAAGCTTTACAGATCTATGATTGGCTGTCTTATATTCTTAACTGCATCTAGGCCTGATATCATGTTTGATGTTTGTTTATGTGCAAGATATCAAGTCTCACCTAAGGTCTCTCATGTGAATGCAGTGAAGCGAATTTTCAGTTATTTGAAACAAGAACCTAAGTTAGGGTTGTGGTATCCAAAGGATTCACCTTTTCACTTGGAAGCTTTTTCAGATAGTGATTATGTAGGTGACAACTATGATAGAAGATCAACCACTGGAGGATGCCAATATCTTGGAAGAAGATTAGTCTCATGGCAATGTAAGAAGGAAACTATTGCAGCAACATCATCTACTGAAGCAGAATATCTGGCTACTGCAAGCTGTTGTGGACAAGTTTTGTGGATGCAGAATCAACTCTTGGATTATGGGTTCAATTTCAAGAATACTCCTATCAACATTGATAATGAGAGTACAATTTGCATTGTGAAGAATCATGTTTATCACTCCAAGACCAAGCACATTCATATCAGGCATCACTTCATCAGATATTGTTATGAGCACAGGCTCATTAACATTGTCAAGGTTCACACAGATGATAATGTAGCAGATTTACTCACCAAAGGATTTGATGTTTCACGATTCAATCACTTGGTGGTGAGCATTGGAATGATTAATTACTAAGCTACATTTAAGGGGAGGACTGATTTGTTACATAGTCCCATGCATTGCTTGAGGGGAGGCAATTCAATGCTTATTTACAAGTTTCTGCCATTGTGAAGAGAAGAATGAAAAAGTACTGATGTTTTGTCATATGATAATACTGCACTAAAAGTACTGCTCTGGAAAGTACTGCACAAGTGGAAAGCACTGCTTGTCTTATCAATGTACTGTTCCAACGGTAAAAAAGAAGGGTAAAAATCAAATAACGGTAACTTTGTTATTATGGGCTGTGATTTTTCAAATCCTACCTATAAATAACTACTTTCCGATTTTCTCTCTCATCTTTATTCATATCAATCTTTTCCATATTTCTCTCTCTCACAATTACTTATTCATCAAATAAATCACTTATATCACCATCAATGGTGAACCGAAACACTGTTTCTAAACACAACATGGTGGCGAATTTGGATAAGACTGAAGCTAATGTCGCATTTCATGACATTATTGATTTTCTCACGGGGTCTCCAATTTGTTATGCCTTTTTGGTTGAACCAGATGTCATTGAGCCCTGGATTCAACAGTTTTGGGCGACTGCTAGGACTCACATGGAGAATGATGATTCGTATATACAAGCTAAGGTTGCTGGAAGGATTGTGAAAGTTAGTGAAGCATCAATTCGTGAAGACTTATTATTTGATGATGCAGAAGGAGCTATTCGATTTGATAAACAGGTTCATGTCCTACTTCATTGTATCAGTTCTAAGAGTACTTCATGGGAGCAATTTGGATCTAATATAGCATCTGCTAAAATCGTATCTTCAATTTTTCAAGGCTAATTTTGGATGGTGTGCTATCTCACACATCTCTCATGGATCACGCTGGTTGATGTATCCAAGATTTATTCAAGTTTTCTTGAATAAACAACTTCATGATGTACCAAAGCCTTCGATTTTATTACCTGTTGTCGTACAACCTGCGAAAATCTTCACCTTCATGGCTAGGAAGAGTGATTTGTTTACTGGAAGGAACACTCCATTGACTACTTCAATGATGGAGATTGTTCAAGCAATTCGAGATGAGGCTGCATCTAGTGATGAAAGAAAAGGTACTGCTTCTCAAGGTACTGCATCTCAAGGAACTGCTTCTCAAGGTACTGATGTAAACGAAGGTACTGCAGTTTCACCTACCTCATCTCATCATGATACTCCACCTATTGAGTTAGAACCAGATATCCCTATTTCCTCATCATCCTCTGAAGGAGCTGCAGCTGATATACCCCTTGAAGGTTTAGTCTTTGGATAATTATATTCTGACAAGGGAGCTAATCAGGTTAAGGAAAACAACTGAGGCTCAAGCTGCACAGATAGCCAAGTTGAAGACCAAGTTTAGAAGACTTAAGAGGTCTGTCTGGCCTTTAGTAAAACATCACAGATTATGGGTCAAGACTGAAAAGAAGAAAAGAAAGCATTTTAAGAAGGATTCTACAAGCAAAAAGGTTCACTAGCAATCTTCTGTCCAATTGGGGAAGAATTTAGAGCAAGAGAATTTGAAAGAAGATGCTGAATTTTATGAAGAAAAAGAAGATGAACCTCAAAGTACTGAAGCACATGTCAATATTCAAAGTACTGAGCCTGAAAGAATTGGAGTTCAAAGAACTGGTGTTCAAAGTACTGATGATCAAGGTACTGCTGATCAAAGTACTGGTCTTCAAGAAACTCATAGACAAGAATTGATTACACCAAGAACTTTGAATTTTGATGAAGAAGCTGGTCCTTCAACAATTTTACAAGAAGAGGAAGATGTTACACCCAAAGTAGTGCACACTGCAAGTGATGATGAAACTATAGCTGAGATATTGCAAAACCTATCAAAACCAATGGGTGTTAGCATTCCAGGAGTTACTGAAGAACAACCACAAGCTTCTCAACGAGTTTTAGATCCAAAAGATAAAGGTAAAGGTAAACTGGTGGAAACAAAGAAGAAAAAGAAGCTAACTTTAGCAGAGTTAAGAGCCATTGAAGTGGATAAGAATGAAGAAGCTGCTAGGGAGCTACAGGCTAAGTTTAATGCTAAAATTGTTCAACCAGTAGAAGAACCTAAAGCTGTTATACCTAGAAGACCTATGAATAAGGCTAAAGAAAGAAATGCCATGATGGCATATCTAAAGGGTCAAGGGTATACTGGATTACAGAAGCTGAATTATATCGAGATAAAAGACTTGTATGAAAATATTAGACAAGCTTATCAGAAGCAAGTTGAAAGTATTATTTCTTTTAAGGATGATAATCAGAAGGAGGATGCTGGCAAAAGAAGCTTAAAAAGAAAAAGGACAACTGAAGCTGAACAGAAATCAAAGAAGATTGAGCTAAGATCAGATACAGTTGATGAACTAAGGAATTACATTAGAGTTGTCGATTTTGAGAATTCTAAATCCAAAGATGCTGCAGTAAAGAAGACAAAGATAATCACTTTTGAAGTTGTAATGTCAAAAGATGGAGATTATTTGATGTTCCATAGGGAGGATGAAAGCTTCAAAAAATTCAATTTACTATGGGATATACTGCATATTATTGATAGAGCAGATCTGTTTCAACTATACCAACTGGTGCAAGAATACTTTGAACATATTCCATCAAGTGGAGTTTGCTTAGTATTATTAGGAGATCTGACAACTATCTTCGAAACTGAGGAAACAAGCAATGATGAACTCTGGCAAAACCAAGAAAACTGGGAGATTACAAGCTGGAGATTCTTTAAAGAATCAGGAGTTCATGCTGTAGAATTGGAAGATGGAACTATGATCCACATGCTAGCTGAAAGAAGATATCCACTTACAGCAGATCTTATGAGAAGAATGCTAGATCATGGTATGGAGGTCGAGAATGAGACTGAAATAGCTCTTGTGTTAATTGAGTTGTTTATCAGATGGACAAAAATAGCTGATGATGAAGCATAAGTACTGGTATGATGTTTACTTATATATAAATTTTTGAAAAGTAAGTACTTTATTCAAAGTACTGTTGGACAAACAGTACTTTAACTAAAGTACTGCTTGCAGCATAAACCAGTAAATGTTTTTTAAAGAAAAACTTTTGTTAAGTAAAGAATATTTTGAAACAAAAGTTAAAAGCAACAATGGTTTTGAGATGGTTATAACAATAGGTTATCAGTTCACCATGTTTACAAAAGAACTGGCTAATCCATGAGCAAACGGCTCTGGTAAAGATATCTCAAATCCGTTATATAGTTGACAACTTGCTAATAAGTTGTATGGTAATCAACTCACCATATCAACAATGTAAAGAGTTGGCTAGTCCATAAGAAAAATGGCTTGTGGTAAAGGCTGTGGAAAAACCATTTATATGGCAATTAGTTCACCATGGTTGAAAGAACTAACTAGTCCAAAAGGGTAAAACTTTTGGTAAAGACAAATCAAATCTGTTGATAGCTGGTGATTTGCTAAAAATCATATGGTTATCAATGTACCATGGTCTTACACACCTAAACATTTGGATACTCTAGAGTTAATGGCTTTGGTAAAGAGACATCAAAATCCATTAAATTTCAATGATTCACCTCTCACAGGAGTTTACACATCTGGAAGTGATGAGAATAGACTGAAACTTAATGAATTAATGTACAAAATTGTCATATGTTGCTGAGTTGCTGAAAAGATGGAGTTTGCTGATTGTTGCTGAAAAGAATTACTGATAAAAACTATTTGATGATGATGATATAAGCACAGGAACTACAAAGACAAAGTTTGAAGATAACGTCACAATCTCTCTTTGAAGACAAAGATGTTAAAGTTTAATATACAAAGGAACTTGAAATCAAGCAAGTAGAATTCAAGTTAGGGGAGGATTGTTGGGATATAGAAAGTCAAAGTGCTGAAGTATTAAAGTACTGAAGAGTCAAAGTACTGAAGAGTCAAAGTGCTGAAGAAGTTAAAGTACTGCTAAAGTATAAAGTCAAAGTACTGCTCGATTCATCAAAGTACTGCATGCTTAAAGGACTGATATGCAAAATCGTTAAGGATTATCTTGTAATTCTAGAATGTTCTAAGTTTAGTATAGTATTACTTGTCGTACAAGGTTTGTAATTGTAAACTGACTAGAGTTATCCTTAAGCCTATAAAAGGACCTCTAGATTGGCATTAGACGTACGTGCATTATTAGAGTTTTTATAGAATACGATATTAGAGTATTAGAGTTATTAAAGAATCTGTATAACAAGCAGGTTCTAAGTTTTAATAAAATCGTTGAAGTTAAAGTTAATTCTTCTTAGATTTGTTAAGTAAATTCCGCATACTTAATAGAGATAGTTCAGTGTTTCATTGTTAATAACTTAGGATTTATCCGAGGTTATTAAACCCTTAACAAGCTATACAAGTTAGTTTGGTTAGAGTACATCGATCCAACATTGTATTTCAAACATGTCTTTAGAACACCTCACACTAAGCTAGACATAGTGTCTTAAGGCAAATTAAGTCCTTATCAAATTATGTAGATCATTCTTACTCACACATAACTCACCTAGATCACAATCAAGACGCTTGTAGATCTATGTTTCACTTAAACCCATTACTCTTCCGCTCTCAAGCTCACTCATCATTTCTCACATGATCCCTCATAACTAGCTTTGTAAAACCGTCGATTATGGCAAAATTGATCATAATCATCTTTACCTCAAAATTGGTCGAAATTGATCAAATTCTAGTTTTTCCATCTTAACCCTTTATGATATTCTCCAAAACATTATCCTAAGTCACTATCTGATCTCTAGGATCATTTAGCTCCACTTGACACTCTCAAAAATATTTAGTGTCATCTTTGTTCATTCATTGGTACTCATGAAAGTTCCAATTTCTTCCATAAAAGGCAATCATTAGCTACATCACTCATTATCCTCAAGTACTTAAGCACCCCTTTATTTAAGACACTTAGATAAACTGGAATCACTCAAGAAGAAATAGGCATTAGATCTTACAAACATCATTGATACCTTTTCTTAGCTGCTGACAGACGGATACCTAGGATTAACCTAGGCGGATCCCTCATTGGAGGGAACCGTGGGATCCGTATAACAGAATCATGCCAACTCTAGCTAAAACAATCATTTCAAGCTCATCTTACTAACTTAAACACTCAATCTCATCTTAAATGAGTTCCTAGATCAGTACAACTCTGAAGTTGACTCTTGTCCATGTTAATCATCACATTCCAATGAATCTTAGTGGCTTAAGTCTTGAATGCACTTGCCAAATCTCTTGCTTTATAAACCACATTGTTAGGACTTCTAAAGTCATCATCTTCATCCTCATTTTCAACACTTAGAAATCTTTGCAAACCACTTGAAATCATCTCAACATGAGGAAAACTCCAAGTAGCAACTTATCCACCAAAGAACCACCCAAGAAAATTACTCGTGTTGTACACGAAATCTCTTCAACCGAATCATCTCCGGTCATGTCCACAAATGCAAGGATTGCTTCTCAACCAATCAAACCAATTCCGAAAAGGATAGTACCCACAAAACTACCACCACCATCATTCTTGGTCGAGCCTTCTTCAAATGCGCCTCCACCAATCCCTCCGTCGTTTGAGTCTCCACAAGCCGCTTCACTTGATCCTTCGCATCAAGAAATTTCATTTCTTCCACCACCACTACCTAGCCATGACAAAGATTGTTATCATTGTCAACATGTTGAAAGTTTGATACATGAAGTACGAGAAGACCAACGTTTCATGTTCTATCACCTCCTCGAACGTTTTGACGAGATTAAACCTAAAAAAACTTGAGCTAGAGGATTTTAGTGGTATCCTAGTATCAAGCGTTACTTAGATAAGTCTAGTAATTCCAAGTCATGTAACGATCATTTTCTTAGTTTTTAGAGTCATGTATATCATGTCTCTAGTTTTATTAAATGGAAATACATGCTACTTGTTATATTTCTGAGTATATGATAATACATATCTCACGTTGATATTAACATAATGTGTTATATCACCATTGCTGAAATTAATCATTAGCCAGGCGGATCCCATAAATTTGCCTAGACGGATCCCTACAATGAGGGAACCGTATGATCCGTGATACATAAAACTATTTTTCTACTAACTTGAATCATATTTACAGGAAATTATGCATTATACTTGTTTTCTAACCTTTGTTTTGTAGTTATTCAATTTACACATGAAGACTTTGACACCTTAAAGCTAGGGGGAGCTTTGTGTCAAAGCAATACATTGCAAAATTACTTGCAATATTAGGATTACATTTCATGACATCCCTTTGCAAAATTGCAATCATCAAGGGGGAGCACATTCGTCACATAGACGAAATCTTTTGCAAACTTCGTTGCAAATGAACTAGCTTTGTATTATTTTCTTGACGCCCTTACATAGGGATGGACTCGTCAAGGGGGAGTAAAGACGAGATCCTTTCCCGTTACTTGCTCTCTACTTCTTATCTCTTTTCTATTTTTCACATGTTTTTCCTAAAAACAATGTGTTAGTTTCCTTTTGAAGCTCTTTTTGTTTCGACAAAAAAGGGGAGAAGAAAGTAAAAACTACAAATTCAAACATTTACGAATTTTAGTATGTAGTATATTGGGTAATATAAATGGGTAGAAACTTAAGTATCATAACCAATTGACCAAATACATTGAATGTAGTTGGGTACAACCCAAAGTCCATGACCCATATCCATGGAGCTTGACCCATAACCCATTGCATGACATCATGCTTATGTCATATATGGATAATATCCATAACCCATGGTATTGACCCATACCCACTTGACTAGGTGCATTGCACTCTTAAGATACATTGTATCTAGTAAAAGACTCATGGATCAACCCATAACCCATGACCCATGACCCATGATCAAAATACTCATGGGTAAAGAGGAGCGTCCCACGGATCCCTAGCTTTACGCTAGACGGATCCCTTGTGGGAGGGATCCGTGGGATTCGGGGAACAGTAGGCTTTTTCTCTCTATATATAGTGAGCCATTTCTTCATTGTTGCTCACCCCTTTCTCACATTCTTTCCCCTTGAGTTAAAAACTCTCTAACCCCATATCCAAGTAATCTATGTTTGTAGTTTTGTTTTTGTGTGATCCTCAAGGTTCTTCTTAAAGGCGAGATCACCACCTTTGAAGTCAAGCAAGCTCAAGTCCATGAGTTGCCATACTTCCTCATCATCAAGACTACTGAAGTCTTCTTGTTGATGATTCTTTTCTTTCTTCTAAAGAAGTGTAGTGTTGAAGACATTAGTGAAAGATGTCACAAGTGTCAAGACGAAGACATTAGTGAAAGGTGTCGATCGTCCGTATTATAGGCATTAGTGAAGGGTGCCTAGAAGTCAAGTCACAAGACATTAGTGAAAGGTTTCTTGAAGATCTAGTTAAAGGCATTAGTGAAAGGTGCCTTAGATGTACATTCGATATGGTGTGTTTCGATGTACAAGATAGATTAGTATTGGATCCAAGGATATTGATATCCTTGATGATGTTGTAATAAGGATTTGGTCTCCTTTGGGATTAGTCGTTGGTGTAGTGTTGGGCAGTAGTTCCTCCATTGTAATGGAACTCGGTACTTAGCCTAGTACCGGATAATGGGTAGGCGACGTTGTGGTAGGTGTGGTTCACCTTGGTGTGAAAGAACCCGGTGGTTAGCCTAGTACCGGAAAAACAGTAGGCGACGTTGTGAAGGCTTCTCCGCCATAAGGAGTTGGTGTCGTGTAGTGATTACGAACTCTCGAGTAGGTGACTCGGGGAGTGGAGTAGGGCAAGGAAGGTGTCCTTGTAGCCGAACCACTATAAATACTTGCGTTGTGGTTTTGTGCTTCTTACTCTTATCTTTTCATTACATACTTCTATATGTTTGTTTATCAACATCCAACACACATCTTAATAGATTGACATAAGTCAATCTAAATACTTTAAAAGAAAGTTTTAATTGGCAAAACTATTCAACCCCCCCTTCTAGTTTTCCACAAATACCATTATTTTCTGCAGCCGTTGGCTCAAAAGAACTAGGAATATCCACATTAGACGTAACATTAGTAAACATACCAGTAGCCTCAGTCGCATTAGTAACGTTATCAGAAGAATAAGCATCAGGCTTACTCCCAAGAGGCATAGTCATATCACCATCTAACGAATTAACAGTAGTAGTATTACTTCTGTTAACCTCAGAACCACATGGAGTAGCATTCAATTCTCCACCAGTACCAGCAGTACTCTCGTTGTTAAGAAAACCCTTATTCATCTCTCTATAACCCAAGTGCAGCAATAACAAAAGACAACCCAATACCACGCAGCAAGCAGAACAAATGAAAAAGAATGAAAACACTAACTAAAAAGTTAGGGTTTTAAACATTAAAGCTAAAAAAACTAACCTCCCACCATGATGATAGTAACCAGATTATGCAAAATAGAAGTTACGATCAGCTAAAGTGCATGGACACCGACCAGATTAAAGATTAATAATTGGATACCGTGCACAAAAAGAAAAACAAAGAATCATGCAATACTAAGTCAAAAGTTTAATGTTTGTGCAGAATCAATGCATGCAAACCGACCAATTGATCAAATAATCACCGACCCACGATAGTTTTGTTGTAGAATCAGTCAATCAAATAAAGAACTAAACTATGTGCGCACCAAACGACAAACAAGATTGTAGCAATAATATTCGAATATAAAAGGATGGAATCAATGTTTGTCGTTTAGTGTTTGAGTCGCCAAGAGAGAATCGCTTTTAGGGTTTTTTTTGTCAAAGGATGCTTTACTTGAGTCTCTAGTGGTTGTTAATCCTTACCCTAATGGGTCTGGTCATTCATTGGATAAACTTGATATTGAATATGAGTGGAAGTCGCCAAGGTGTGAGACATGTAAAGTTTTCGATCATAAAGATGAGGGTTGTCCTAAGAGAGTGAAAACAGTTGAGAAACCGTTGGTTGATGAGGAAGGGTTTAAGGAAGTTAATAGGCAGAAAGGGAAAGGAAAACAACCTGTTAGACAAGTAGATGGTATGCGTTTGCATAAACCAAAGGTTCAATACTATTATAGACCCATTTCTAAACTAAATAATGGTGCATCTACATCTCAAGCGAATGTTGATCCTAATATTGGTAAGTCATCTTCTCCTTCTAGTTCCTCTAATATTGGCAATAACGTGCAAGTAAAACAATGTAGGGGTTTTTTTCTCTCCCCTTGGGAGAGAAAAAGGAGATTCCGGCCGCCATCAAATCCCGAACCGTTCATTCCATATAACTCGATTCCTCTTTTTCATAACTCCTAGATCTATCATCTATGATCGTTCTTAGGGGCTTAAACAATTGCGTTTTGAGTTTTCTTGAGGATTTTATGGGTTTACGGTTGGATGCTTTGTCTATTGACACCCTCTTTATCTTGTGGCTGATTTGTGTGGTGGGATGGCACGTCTTGCTGCTATTGGAACCCTATCACTTTTTGTTTTAGGGATTTGGATTGATTGATCTGTTTGATTAATTTATCCAGTCATGTTTTCGAATCTTGTCTTATGGATTCGATTGGAGGTGCGGCTTGTTTCAGCCGCTGTTATTATCAGGACCCTTACTGCTCTTAGAGTTTCATGCGTGTTAGGGATTGGTTCGTGAGTTGCTGGAGGGTAAGGTCTGATCATGCATACTATAAGCCCTGGTTGGTCTTGTGCATGTGTTTGGATATATGGAATGCGTATTACAAATATCCTACAGGTATTGACTTTTTGTTCGTCTTTATGGAAGTTAGCCGCAAAGGCTATTTGGAATTGGCTTGAATGTCGAATTTAAGACTCAAGTGAACCGGAGCAATTGTTTGGCCTATTCATACCAACTATGGGGATGGAGTGGCTATTCGGTTGGTGAATTCCTGGCCTGCTATTGGCTGTCTAGAAAGTTGGTTACTGCTTCTTTCTTTGTTAGTAATAAGAATGGTTGTGTCATTCTTTATTAGTGGTTTGGTTAGTAGCTTGTTGTAAGCTTGTGCATGAGTTTGGTTTTCCATTCTCATGCTGTTTGGTTTGTTGCACTACGATGACGGGCTCGGTTGTAGGACTTCACCTACACCTTTTGTACTTCAACGTTTTTGGTGTAATACATTTACCGGGGAAACCCTTTACCCAAAAACTAACGTGCAAGTGAAGGCATCTGATAATGCTAAGTCATCGATTGAAAAGCCATATGTTTGTATTAATGAGCCAAATCTGCCCATTAAGGAGGCTCAAGTTAAAAGGTCTTACATTAATGACAAAATTGATATGGTCTCGTTGAGAAACTCTTTTGATGCGTTAAGTAATGAAAACAATATTTTGAGACGGGTGATGGGATTTGGTCGGCTGATAGGGGTGGTATTAAAGAGGTCGGTGATAGTGATAGCGAGGTGGATGAGACTATTGATGTGAATGTCGATTCGGGTACATTTAATTACGACATTAACAACATAAAGGAAGCAAGCACTTCCAATACTACTTCTTCATCGCCTATGAAGAACTCTCCTATCGTTGAGAATAGAGGAACATCGTCCTATACTCCTGAAGTTTTTTCTAGTTCTTCCAAATCTACTTCTACATCGCCTATGAAGAACACTCCTATTGTTGAGAAAATTGGGAAACTTGAAAAGCTTATTATTGATGGGAAAGTTATCCTTGTGGATGATAATGGTAAACCTATTCCGGTGGCTGATGGTAAAAGGAAGGGTAACCCATTCTCTAAGGTGGGTGAAGTGGTTAATTCAGATAGTGATGATGAGGTGTTTGAGCCTAATGATCTTAATCTCTTATGGACAGTTACTTTTCATAAGCAAAAGGACATAACGAGCTTGAAGTCTATCTTTCTGATGATTATGCCGCCCATGTATATGACTTACCTGGGCAATTTGAGGAATTTAACAATCAGTTTGATTTCAAGCTTCAAGGTCGTTCGAGGAAGTAATCTTTTATTTAGATTTGTTTATTTATCTTACATGTCTTTTTATGTTTAGTTGTTTGTAGCTAGTTATTCATTTATGGCATGTCATAAACGATCTATTGGTTGTTCAAGCAGTTGCTTGAGGTTAATGGGGCGTTTCAGCCGCATTCCATTGTACTTTAAACGGTTTTTTGGTTAATACAGTATATTTTACCAAGGTAAAAGTTCCCTTTTATAAAAAAAAAATACGTATAAAAATTCAAAATTATAAAACCTCTTTTGCCAACTTTTTTATGCACCCACGTCTTTCATCTTTCGGTAAAATTTCTAGAAGTTTTTATTTTTCTCAAAGTCTTTTTTACACTTACGACGATATTTTTTATATCTCTTTCTCTATCAATAACAATGATTATATAACTTAAATAATGTTCACTGCGAATATGTTATCCTCTTATAAACGTTGCAAGATCTGGAGCGAGAAAAGGCATTGTTAAAATAGAATTAGGTGTTTGCCGTTAGAGAACGCCACCCCCGTCAAGCATTTGGCACAGGACTTCTTAATGGCAAGAGTATACCGGGTATTTGAAGAGATCGAGAGATCAAATGTGCGAGTGATAAAATGTTATACACACTATTCAGGGAACAAAAAATAGTAAAGTGAAACTGATATGAAAGAAATTACAATATTGTTGGAGTATTAAATAGGAACCATAAATACTCAATCATGCATACAATCTCCGTTAACGTCACCCTGGCCACCAAGCCATCGGCATCACCAGTGCCTTTTTCAACCAGTAATTAAGCATCACACCATCGAACCACCATCACCATCTCCATTTCATTGTCTATCTTCATCAAAAACCTGGCCATCTACATCTCCATCTCCATCTCTTTAATTATAAGTTGATTCACAAGAAATCAATATCCAACACATACACATGCATACACATATTGATTAGCATAAATATATTTCTCGTTTAACACCAAAGTGTTTCAATAATGAGTGTTGATTGTCACACTCTAACTTTTGATTTGCACACTCTAATGTATAATTTGAAGAAGCCGTATATAAAAAATGTACAACTGTTTAAAGCACAGCTTTTTAAATGTGCAAATTAAAAATAAGAGTGCAAATCGCCTCCCTACTATAATATATTGAGGAATTAAGTTACTGTTCAGGTTACAGCAACAAATCTTTTAGAGTTCATGAGATCAGTTTTTTCCTCCGAATTTAACCTTATTTAGAAATTTAATCTATAGGTATACATTTTCTAAAGACTTAACAATTTTAATAAGGGATTTGGTAAACAAAAAAACTAAAATGAGAAGAATAAGAATGATTTCTATCCACACATTTCAAATAGGAGGGAGAAGTTTAACGAGAGATGTATCCATTTTTATAGATACATCTGAAATGAGTGGTTGTGATTTCTTCTTATCATTATTATTTTAATTTTTCTTCTAATTTGATCCTAACTCACTCATATATTCGTAAAATTAAAGGATGATTTTGGTATATTTGAACCATTTAATCTTGTAATAGTTCCTTGTTCTAAAAGGATGATTTAGGTATATTGGAATCTTATAAAAGGTAATTAGTCATCCAAACCACAATTTAAAATTAAGCATAAAAGCACAATATACTTGAATTCAATCTTAACTAAACCTACTATACCAAACAAGCCGAATGAAAAAGAAACAATTCTTGCATCGTGCACATGATTGTGATCTAGAAGTCGAAAAATATGGTCATACATATGACAATAGCACCAATACCAATCTTTGAAATGTACGCAGCTGGTTTTATAAGCATCAAGTCTGCCTTGTTTTTCTTCGTACGATCATTTTGACCACCAGGTGCAGCCTTCCCCTTACTTGCCTTTAAAAAAACCAATTCATCTCGCTTCAAGTCATCTTCTCCACTATTGCCACTCGTATTGAAGTCGATTGTGTCTTTCTCATCTGCATTTTTTACATACAAAGTTATAAGTTTGCTAAATCCAACTAATATTTGAACAAAGAAAACTTATTACTTACCTTTAGATTCAAGAGCAAAAGTTGATAGAAGTTGAACACACAAGATAAGAAAGAAGAATGCAAGGATTTGGAACTTCATTTCTCTAATGAGACTTATGGATGATTGCTAGTAATATGTTTGATACATATATAACTTGGTGCTTATAGGAAGTTTTGTGGGTTATGTACACATGCACATGAGGATTTGTTCTTTTAAAAATGGGAATAACATAAAGTTGAATAAGAAAAACAAGTAGGGAATAAGCTTCTTTAAAGTTGTAACATTAGTTTATGCACATGGGTGTGCATGATTTTAAAAGAGTAAACAAGACGACGAAAAATTAAAAATTACTCCCTCCGTCCCTAAATAAATGTCCACTTTGACTTTTTACGGTCTTTCTTGTTCAACTTTGACCTTAAATAATTTTGTTTGTGTTATATAACACTTGATGAAATTATACCAAATGAAAATACATTTAAAACTCAATTCATTCATATATTTTGCATCAAGTATTATATACACACAAATGAAAATGTTTAAAGTCAAAGTTGAATAATAAAGACCTCAAAAAGTCCAAATGGACATTTATTTAGGGACGGAGGGAGTATTACTTAAAATTAAAGTATGGTATAATTACAAATAAGAAACATGAAAACGGTGATAAACTAATACAAATGATGGCATGGTTATCTCCCCAAAATTTAATATTCTCGCGTTTTTGATAAATTATTAGCTTTTATCATGAATGCTATGCTAAACAAATTACACATGGATGGATATTGTGGTTTTATATTTTCACGTTTTTGATAAATTATTAGATTTTATCCGCTAAAATATATATATCTTTTAGAGGCAATTGCATACATACTCACTAAAACTTACATATTTGCATATATATACCCAAAACATGCTTAATTTGCATTGTGCATCATGCATTAAAAACACAAAAAACTAGTAGGAATTTTTCATTTCAAAAAAATCAATTCATACCTTATTTGGTAATATTTTATTTATTTATTATTATTTTTATTTTAAAATGTTTACTAAAAAAATTCAAATATTCCGGATTTGACAATAGTTAAAAAAAACGTTCTTATATATAGTCAAGAAAAAAATCATAAAACTTTAAATGTCAAAAGTATAAAGAAAAAAACTTAGTAAAAAACGGGAGTGATTTTAAAAATATTTATGTCTAATGTAAAGAAATAAATTAGTAATTGACTCTTAAATATATATATATATATTTATATATATATATATATATATATATATATATATATATATATATATATATATCTATAGTGTAGCGTTCAATGCAGAACCATTTTTTTGTACAGAACCTACAGAACCAGCCTTTTTACTCCGAATAATGCATGATGTACATCATATTTATGCACAATGGCATCTTTGTAAATAATTTGAATTATTAAAAATATGCTGAGGGGTAATTTAGGCATTTTGTATTAACATTTTATTAAACGGACAACCGTCTTCAGAGCACCACAAAATTGCAGAGCACACCCCACCCAAGATCAGTGGTTCGCCCAGAAAAAAATAAAAATCATCAATCTTTTTGGATCGTGCAAACATCAACGAGTATGAGAAAAAGAAAAAAAATGACACCAATCTCTTTGGATCTCATCTCAATCCGAGATCTATTACTTAGTAAGTGTGTTTTTTTTTTTTTTTTTTTTTGTTTCGATGTGGGTTTTGGATCTAGGACAATAGATCAAGATTGGAACAATATTTTGTATCTCGAATACTTTAACGAATTTAAGTAATTTTTATGGGCTACTCGTATTTTGTCGTCATAAAACAAATAGGTGTGGTATCAATTTGGTCTTCTTTCATTGATGGATGTTTTAGATATGTCTTGCTTGGCCTTCTTATACTTACAATGATGCAGTCAATCATTTTTTTATTTTTTATTTTTTTTGCTTAAACCATGTTTGAAGTGGTTAAATTAACTTCAAGAGAGTTTAGCTAATCTTTTGATATCTTAATAGAACATAAACCCAAGGCACATGTGTTTACTGGTATATACTGAGATGGAGTTATTACAGGTTCATTCTCATCATTTGCATAGAAATGAATAACATATCTTTGGATCACCAACACTTTACTCTAACTTGTCTCTATAACTACATTAAACAAGGATATGATTTGTGTTTTAAAAGTTTTTAGATGATTATTAAATTGTTAGAACAAAGTCTATAAGGTGTTTGGGTAAGCATGTATTATGTTTTTTATTTATTTTTTTGTCTTTAGGACCACTATAAGGTGTTTTGGTTGCTGTATTTTGCACAAATATCACATATCTGCCATGTTACTAGAAGTTTTGTTTTATGAGTTATTATATGTGAAGTGGGGGCTCACGTGGGTTAGTCCCTTTAAATATTTTTGGTACTAACTGAAGATCTTTTGAATCTACTCGTGTTGGGCTGTTACAAACCAACTAGTGTATGCTTGTATTACTGGCTCGATGAGACTTATTAATACAGTAGTTATTATGTCGTTTTATATATTTGGTCAAGTCTGGTTCTTTTGATGTGTTGTTCCTAAATGGTCTATGGTAGTTGTTCTCTTATGCTTTTGATGTGTTGTGCATATATGTTACACTAAAAAAGGTGAGCTTACTAATCTTTGTTTTTTGGTTTACTTGTGTTTTGCATATGGTTGGATTAGGTTGCTACTAAAGTTAATGATGATAATATGGCAAATCGCAACAAAGTTATTTTTCTAGTTTTTGTTTTTGTTTAATGATAGTTATTTAATTTTTAGTTTTTGTTTCGAAACAGGTAAAAGAATTGGACGAGAAAGTGCAGCGTGCACATATGTTCTTGAAGAAAAAGCGCAGCGTGCACATATGTTTTTGGATTACGTGCACATATGTTCAAAAAAATTAGGCGAGAAAGTGAAGAGTGCACACATGTTTTTAAACGGCGTGCACTTTTATATTTAACAAGATACTTGTTCATGAATTGTATTTTATTTAATACGAGACTGGCGTTGGTCCGCCGCGTTGCGGGCGGGCGAATTTTTTAGCCGAGTTTTTTTTTTCCTTGCGTACTGTAGCAATGTACTGTAGTAGCTCGGCCCAAAACGCAACGTACTGTAGCAGCCCGATTCTTATATTTTATGCTCTTTATTTTTTTCGGCAGTTTTAGCCATTTTATTAACAAAAGAAAACAATTATTTATGATTTTGTGCTCCGCATTTTTTTATTTTTTACTACTTTAACTTGTCAATCTTTATATTTATAAATTTTTTTATAAACTTTTTTTATAAACTTTTTATAAACCATTTTTATAAATTTTTTATAATTTTTTTTAAACCTTTTTTATAAATATCTTATAAATTTTTTATAAACTTTTTTTATAAATTTTTTATAATTTTTTTTTTATAAATTTTTTATAAACCTTATAAACCTTTTTTATAAAAATTTTATAAATTTCTTATAAACCTTTTATAAACTTTTTTTATAAACTTTTTATAAACCATTTTTATAAATTTTTTATAAATTTTTTTTAAACCTTTTTTATAAATATCTTATAAATTTTTTATAAACTTTTTTTTATAAATTTTTTATAATTTTTTTTTTATAAATTTTTTATAAACCTTATAAACCTTTTTTATAAAAATTTTATAAATTTCTTATAAACCTTTTTTATAAAGATTTTATAAACTTTTTTTTTTTTTTTTTTTTTTTTTTTTTTTTTTTGCGTACTGTAGCAGGTACTGTAGCAGCCCGATCCAACACTGTAGCATGTACTGTAGCACTGTAGCTGTACTGTAGCAAAGTGGGTAAAACGGCAGCGTTTTATTCGAGTTTTAATATATACTTATAATTAGTTTTTGTGTATACTATATGTGTTCTTGGTTTGTTATAAACTATTAGAGGCTACATGTGCATTTTTATGCTTTTGGTCATAAATTTCGATAGTCAAATAATGTACACTTAAAACATATATGCAATTACCATTTTAAGCAAATAAGTTTGAAGTTTAAATGCCATAAACACATGTAAATTTACTATATTTACGAAAAAAACACCTACGCACTTGATTTTTCTAAAAAACATGTTTGTTGAAAAAAACATATATGCACTTGAGATATTTTTTTTAAAAACATGCATGCTGTAAAAATCAAAAACTTAAAAAAAAATCCGAAAATTAAGTGTTAAAAAAAACGTTTTTAATAAAAAAAATCAAAAAGAAAGTAAATATAAGTTTTTACTATTATACCCTTTTCATTAAAATATAAATATTTAATAATACTAAATTCTTATTGGTCTTAAGTGGTTCTATAAAGTTCTGTAAAAAAAATTGATTCTGCATTGAACGTGACCCTATATATATATATATATATATATATATATATATATATATATATATATATATATATATATATATAAAACCCCGCGTGTGCACGGGTATTATAACTAAATATGTCGATTTTATTTATAACTAAATATGTCGATATTATGAAAAGAAAACTAAAAGAAAAAGGGCCTGGTTGTTAAAATTTTAAAAAGTTATAGATTAAGTAAACTTATCACTTTTCATATTTTTTAATAACTTTATAAATTTAATAAATAACTATTATAATTTATATTTTAAAAAACATACACGTTGTTGTTATTAATTGATATTACTAATATCATATTTAAAATTAATATACATGCTCGGACTTATGTATATCAAAACGAAAGCATGAGTTACTATGACATGTAAACGAATACAAAAGATCCTGCATATACGAAAGACTTATATTATTCTTCTTTATAAGATTAAGTAAGGAGATTCACAAAAGTAATTTTTTTACTAATGGCGTTTGATAACGACTATTGTTGTTCTTGTTTATAAATTTAGCTCGAGCGTACATGGATTTAAAAATTAAATTCGGCTAAAATTATTATTAATGAGGAATATAAATATTAAAATGAAGACACGCTTACAAGATTTACTGTGTGATAAAAATAAATACACGAGATTGTACATATAACAATGACACATGTAATTCCTCTCTAAAGTTTAAATACAGATATCATGAAAGTCATTTATTCAAGAGTCATTACGTGCTACTAAACGCGCATTATATTTAAAACACGATATCAATATTTAATTTTAAACAACATTAACTTCAACAAATGTCAGTTAAAGTAAGATACTATGTCTAACAAAAATACATATGAACCTTTAACCGATATTAATACATAATGAAAAATTTATGTAAAAACACGTACGCAAACGGGCGTGTAACTATACATGTATCAAAGATTTTACATAATTTTATAGAAAAACTTGTCGCATCGTGTAAAAAAAAGTAATAATAATAAAAAATAAATAAAAAAATAAAAAAATAAAAAAATAAAAATCTATTACATATAGGTCAAAGTAAGACTGTAGGACCATAAAAACATGTGATTTATGTGGTTTCGGAAGGTCTTGGTTGGTGAAAAAGATGAAAGACATCATCTTCTTAGAGAGAGAAAGTAGTGAGAGGGAGGAGAAACAAAGAATAAGTTTTATTAAAGATGAAACAATAATACAAATTTAATGCTTAACCACACCCTTCATGGAGAGTCATGAGGGGTATTTATAGGCTCATCTAACTATTACTTTGCCCCGTTTACATAAGTAGTCCCTACGGGTGCAACTTACTACGCATCTAGTCCAAATTCACGTAAGTGATGTTATCTTTATAAAAGAGCGAGACTAAGAAGGACAACTGATAAAATAGGTATAAAGGTAACATTTTTAAAAAAAATACCCCACCCGCCAACACACAATTTCTACAAGTAATACCCTTCTCATGGTTTTTTTGGTTTTTTTTTTTTTATTTTTATTTTTGTTTTATTTTTTATTTCTATAATTTGTTTATATCATAAAATTGTGAAACAGAAAGTGCTATTTAAAAAATATAAAGTTTAACAAGTTAAAAGTATCAAATTGATAAAAAGTACGAAACAAAAACTGATAAAAAACTGTGTTGTACTGTAAACATATGATAAAAGATACGGAACATTTGAACTTTTCGTGAGCCAGTATCCTTTTAAAAATTTGGGGATGCACTTAATTAAATGTTTATTTTATGTCAGATAATGTTGTGCTTATATTCAATGTTGCAAAAATCGCGAATCGGTAGTCGGGCGGTCGAGCACCCTGCAGCGAGTAATCGATCAAGGCGGGATTAATCGGTGATTAATCGGATTGGTATTTCCTGCAAGTTTTGGGTATTTCTGGAGACCAAACTAAAGATCTTAGCTGATTGCAAGTCTACTATGTTTCCAAACCTCAATAAAATGCTCCAATTCTGATTATAAGGCCCATTGTGCGTTATAAGTGAAATAAACGATCCCCATTGTGCGTCATAAGTGAAATTATTATTTTTTTAAAGTTGACCGATTCGGCCGATTTTTGACCGATTAGGCCGATTTTTTACCGATTCGGCCGATTTTTTTATCCATTTTTTTACCTGGCCGATTTTCAAAATTTTACAATGTGTATGGCCGATTACCGATTAATCGACGATTAATCGGCCGATTCAGCTGATTTTTGCAACACTGCTTATATTAATTAGTTTGCTATCGTTGAGTTAACACTAGGTATGAAAATTATATTATTAAAACATGTTAATTAATCCATCATGCTTAAGTACTTTTAGACACTACCGTGAAGCTAAACTTTTAAAGGCAGCATTTAGTTAACATTTTCTTGCTTTCGAGTCTCGAGAAGCATGTGAAGAGAATCTATGCTGACTGTTTATTTTTCTTTTTGCAAGAGGGTTTTGGACAATGGTGATTAAGAAATTTGGAATATTTAGGTTTTGTCATATATTACTTGGTTTTAGAAGCAATTAAATAAAGGTACTTAAGTGACATTTTAATAATATATAGATGAAATTTAAAGTTTGCTAATTTTCATTAGTAACTATAGCTTTCAAGTTAAGTGACAATTGATGCAAATGAAAATAGTAAGAATCATAGATGAAAGTTAAACAATACTATTGAGAGCCAATATTCTCTTAACCTTATTATCCATTTTAATAAGTTTTATTAAACATTTTCTTTTGCCGAATAACTTTATTGTAGAACATTATTGTTTGGTAATATTGCCTCACTGTGAAATTGACAAATTGTTATGTATACTACAGTGTTTGCCATTTTGTCAAGTTTTAAAAGATCAAACCAAGTAATAGAAGTATAGAACTGAATGATGTTATGGTCAAGTTCATGGGCCATAAGCCTTTCTTAATAATGAACCAAACCCAATCTATCTTTATTGGTGGGTAACTCAAGACATGGTCCATTTGATCGTGACCATCTCCATCCAACTACCTATCAACCAATTAAACCCAATAACTGTACTTCGATTTTTTTGGGCAAGTAATAGCAAGTAACGACACTAAAATGATCAACATCTTACCCAAACGCCAATAAACCCTTAGAAGTCGCGTTATGTCAACTACTCCCTCCGTCCTAAAATTTAAGATCAATTTGACTTTTTTAATCCAATTTTGACAATAAATGTTTTTGTTTTTTTATTTTATAATACTTGATGTAAATTATCATATGAAACTATATTTAAAACTCAATCCATTTATATATTTTGCATCAAGTATTATATAACAAACAAAAATATTTAAGAAAAAAATTGAATTTAAAAAGTCAAACTGGACTTAAATTTTGGGACGGAAAAAGTAACTACTTCTTAGTCGTGGTAAAAAAGGTAAAAATGAATTAAACGACAAAGATTGTATCATTAGACAACAATTAAAACGGTGTCTAGCGACAACAAAAGAAATTTGTAACGATAAATGACGAATTTATTTTGTTGTCAAAATCACTATACTTCTTTTGAGTAAATTACACAATTGGTCTTTAAATTGAGACAGATTCACGCATTTGGTCATAAATTTTCAAAAATCGCAAATTTAGTCATAAACTTTTTCATTAATTACGCATTTGGTCTTATTTTGCTATCGCTCGTTACTTTTCTCGTTAGCTGCAAAGGCCTTTTCATCTTTTCGGTCTTTCTTGTCCAAACACCTCATTTACACCGTTGATTCCTAAATTTTCAAATTTTAAAATTTTATAATTCAACCACATCTCTTCTTCAACCTCTAATCCACCACCACACTCTCTTCATCACCGCTCTTATCAGACTGTCACCACCATTATAAAATTTTGACCACTTTGGTATTCAAACTTTATTTCGCCACCTATGTTACAAAGCTAAGTTATGCATCATGTGATTGTGGCTGCTTCGTTCCTCGCATATGACGTTTATCTTTTTGACCAATATATCTATTTTTTGTGATAGTTTCAGTTTTTTTAGTCTTTTAGTTTTTATTCTTTAAGTCTATCTTTATTATTATTTTCTACATGCGTACCATACGAAATTGGAAATGTGTGCAAATCACGTCTATCTTATGATCTTCAGATACTTTTGATCAATTTTCAAAGTGCTAATTATCTTAGGCTGCCCCCATTAAGGGGATTCAATCCTCTTACTTTTTACTGCCACGTCAGCTTTCTCTCTCCAGCGACTTTCAGGCGATTAGGTGTTGGAAAATTTAGTGCACTTGTGGGATTAGTTCACACCTTGTAATGGGTTAGGAGGTACGGAGTGTACACCCATAAGGTCCATGAACACCCTGACTCTAATAGTGATTTGGATTGGTAGTGCTTGGTGAAAGTACTGTTGTGGTTACCACTGATTATCGGTGTTTCCAGAAGCAGATACTTCCACTGGATCAGTATTTCCACTGAAGTGGTGTTTCCACTGAAGTGGTGTTTCACTGAAGTAGTGTTTACACTGAAGCAGTGGTGTTTCCACTGAAGCAGTGTAACCACTGATAGCACTATGAAAGTACTGATGATGGTACTGCTTGTAACGGCTTTGACCTATTCAAGTGGCAGTTTAAACTGCATTATGACCATGTTTAATTGGTCATGTAACCACTAACGGCTATAATGGGGATAATTATGAGGCTATTAATGGGCCGATTAATACTCATAATTCCATTGACTAGCCAAGAGTATTTTCCTATAAATAGGAGATCTGTTTTATGCATGAAGATACACAGAAAAATACGCTTGAAATCAAACAGAAAACATAAACACTAATTAGCGAAGGGGTTATAGAATTGTGCCTAATTCTCTAACTGCATTTGGTCTTATCCCAAGTAGATATTCGTGATACCCAGGCATTAGGGTCGAATAGTTTACTTTGGAAAGTGATCACACGATTCCAAGTGATATCCGGTAACCACCAAGTGGTATTGTGTTTCTGCTGACTTGTTACTTGTTTTGGTGAAGATTGATTATCTTTACCCTGCTGCTGGGAGATAACCGCCAACAATCAAAGTAAACTATTCTGTGATAATCAATGGCTGCTGCTGCAATGAAACACATGGCTTCAAACTTTGCCAAGCTTGATAAGTTTGAAGGGGTGGACTTTAGGAGGTGGCAGAAGAAGATGCACTTCTTGCAGTCAAGCATGAGTGTGGTGTATGTGCTGACTACACCTATTCCTGATGATGGGGATGATGCTACTGTGGAGCAGATCAGGAGGAGGAGAAAATGGGAACACATATCATGATAACACAAGGGCAGATCCAAACAAGAAGGCAACACCTACTTGTTGGAAATGTGGCAAAACTGGTCACATTAAAAGGGATTGCAAGGGTGTTAAAGTTGGTGATAAAGCCAATGGATCAGGCACTAATGGTTCAGGGAGTGGTGGTTCAGCCAACTCACTGAAAGGTCAGAATATGTTTAATAAGTCTTTTCAGATTTATTATGTTACATATGTATCTGAATCTTTTTATGTGCAGGATGATGATGTTGCGTGGTGGGTTGAATCTGGTGCAACAGTTCATGTGTGCAAAGATAGAAGCTGGTTCAAGACTTATAAGTCACTGAATGATGGTTCTATTCTTCACATGGGAAATGAGTCAACAGCCTTGGTGCATGGTCGTGGTTGTGTAGACCTTAATTTTAGTTCTGGAAAGATTGTAACTTTGTTTGATGTTATTCATGTTCCTGATATTAGGAAGAACTTGGTTTCAAGTAGTATTTTGAATAATCATGGTTATAAACAAGTTATTAAGTCTGATAAATTTGTGCTTTCTAAACATGGTGTTTTTATTGGTTTTGGTTATTTATGTAATCAAATGTTCAGGCTTAATATTGTCACTGATAGTGTTATTTCAGCTTTTGTGATCCCCACTGACCTGACTGACTCTACCCTATGGCATGCAAGACTTGGCCATGTACACTATAAAAGAATGCAAGCTTTGTCTAAGGATGGTTTAATCCCAGCATTTGACATGGACACTGAAAAGTGTAAAACTTGCATGTTGACCAAGATAACCAAGAAACCCTTTCAGGGTGTTAGTCGTGAGACTAAGGTCTTGGAGCTAATTCACAGTGACCTGTGTGATTTGCATGCCACTCCTTCTTTGGGGAATAAGAAGTACTTTGTGACATTTATTGATGATGCTTCTAGATTTTGTTATGTCTATTTATTACATACCAAGGATGAAGCATTAGATAAATTCAAAGTGTTTAAAACTGAAGTTGAATTACAACTTGGGTCTTTGATCAAAAGATTAAGGACTGATAGGGGAGGTGAGTACATGGATACTCTGTATTTTCAGTCTGTTGGTATAATCCATGAAACGACTGCCCCTTATACTCCTCAGCAAAATGGTATTTCTGAAAGGAAAAATAGAGTGCTGAAGGAGATGGTTAATTCCATGTTGTCTTACTCAGGACTGAGTCAAGGGTTCTAGGGTGAAGCTATGTTAACAGCTTGCTATTTATTAAATATGGTTCCCAACAAAAGGAACAAGGTTACCCCTTATGAACTCTGGACTAAAAGGAAACCCAACCTGAACTATCTCAAGGTTTGGGGTTGTAGGGCTGTTGTAAGACTCCTTGATCCAAAGTTGAAAACTTTGGGTGAAAGAGGCATTGATTGCATCTTTGTTGGATATGCTGAGCATTCCAAGGCTTTTAGGTTCTATGTTGTTGAACCTAATGAATATGTTTCAATTAACTCCATAATTGAATCAAGGGATGCGAACTTTGATGAGAATAGATTCTCATCAGTCCTTAGACCAAGTATGAGGATTCCTAATGGAACTCATGACACTGGTGTATCAGAGGTCCATGATGATGAACCATCAGTGGTCCCTGATGAGGTTGTGGTTCAACAACCTGAACCTGTGCTTAGAAAAAGCAAAAGGGTCAGGACTCCAAAGTCATTTGGACCTGAGTTTCAACTATACTTAGTTGAAGGAACAAGGGATGAGGTCTCAGACCAATACTCCTATTGCTTCATTGTTGAGGATGATCCCAAGACATTTGAAGAAGCAATGAAGTCCCAGGATATTGCTTTCGGGAAAGAAGCAATCAATGATGAGATGGATTCCATCATGGGGAACAACACTTGGGTGTTGGTTGATCTACCTCACTGTTGCAAACCTCTAGGTCGCAAATGGATTTTCAAAAAGAAAATGAAGGTAGATGGAACTATTGAAAAGTTCAAGGCTAGATTAGTTATTCAGGGCTTTAAACAAAAGTCGGGAATAGACTATTTTGATACTTATGCCCCTGTGGCTCGTATCAGTACCATAAGACTGCGGATTGCTATGGCATCTATTCACAATCTGATTATTCATCAGATGGATGTGAAGACAGCTTTCTTGAATGGTGAATTGGATGAGGAGGTTTATATGAACCAACCTCGGGCTTCATCATGCCTAGAAATGAAAACAAGGTGTGTAAACTGATTAAGTCTCTTTATGGACTTAAGCGGGCACCTAAGCAATGGCATCAAAAATTTGATGAAGTGGTTTTGTCTAGTGGTTATGTTCTTAACCAAGTTGACAAATGTGTATATAGCAAATTTGATGAATCTGGTAAAGGAGTCATCATTTGTCTATATGTTGATGACATGTTGATCTTTGGAACTGACCAAAATCAGGTTGACTTGACAAAGGAATTTTTGTCGTCAAGGTTCTCCATGAAAGACATGGGGAGGCTGATGTTATCCTTGGTATAAGGATTAAACATGAAAGTAATAGAATTTCTATCTCTCGGTCTCATTATATTGAGAAGGTACTGAGGAAATTCAATTACTTTGATTGTACTCCAGTGAGTACACCTATGGATACTTGTGAGAAGTGATGCCTAATCATGGCAAGGCGGTATCTCAACTTGAGTATTCTAGGGTAATTGGCTGTTTGATGTATGCCATGACTTGTACAAGGCCTGATATTGGTTTTGCAGTGGGAAAATTGAGCGGGTATACTAGTAATCCTAGTGCTCATCACTGGCAAGCAGTTCAAAGGGTACTGAAGTATTTGAAGAGAACTATGGATTATAGTCTCTCATATATTGGTTACCCATCAGTGTTGGAAGGATACACTGATGCAAGTTCGATCAGTAACGAAGACAATTCGATCTACCAGTGGTTGGGTATTCCTACTTGGTGGAGGTGCAATTTCTTGGGCATCCAAGAAACAAACTTGCATCACCAGTTCAACAATGGAATCTGAATTTGTGGCTTTAGCAGCTGCTGGTAAAGAAGCTGAATGGTTGAAAACTTGCTTCTTGAGATTCCATTGTGGCCTAAACCTATAGCACCTATTTCTATCCGTTGTGATAGTGCGGCTACATTGGCTAAGGCTTATAGCCAGATGTACAATGGTAAGTCTAGACACTTAGGTGTCGGACATAGCATGATTCGTGAGCTTATCATGAATGGGGTGGTATCTATAGAGTTTGTGAGATCTCAATAGAACTTAGCTGATCACTTGACGAAGGGTGTGGCTAGAGACTTGGTTATAAAGTCTGCTAAAGGGATGGGTTTAAGTCCAACTTAGTCACTGAATGCTAGGACACCCAACTCCCTCCTAAGGAAACTTGGGAGCTGAGTTCAATGTGGAAAGCTGAACATTCAGTGGACTGGAGCACATATTTTATTTTACATCCCAGGGTTGTGCTCGGAACCTGCTGAAAGGAGGACGAAGTCTTTACTTCTTAATGGTTAATTTTCTTTGAAAAAGTGCTTGGCAGTAGCATGACTAAAGAGGAACCACCTATGTAAATGTTGAAGTTTTGCCAGTTCAGGAAGCTTTGGACTTTAGCTTTTACAACATTTATGAATTTGGATATGGACACATGGCTTGTATAGTGTCGGGAGCTGATAAGTGTTTGAAAACTTGTGTGTATTTTATCTTCAGGTATTCAAATGGGTTGAAGGGTTCAATTCTTAGAACACCCGGATTCTCGAATATTTGAAACGTGTAATTTACTAAGATGAAAATTCAATCCTCAGGACATTTTCGTTTATGCACATGTTTTGCTTGATGTTTGTTTTTCATGCAAAGGAAGTGAACTAAATTTGGGGAGGATTGTTGGAAAATTTAGTGCACTTGTGGGATTAGTTCACACCTTGTAATGGGTTAGGAGGTACGGAGTGTACACCCATAAGGTCCATGAACACCCTGACTCTAATAGTTGTTTGGGTTGGTAGTGTTTGGTGAAAGTACTGTTGTGGTTATCACTGATTATCAGTGTTTCCACTGAAGCAGTACTTCCACTGGATCAGTGTTTCCACTGAAGTGGTGTTTCACTGAAGTAGTGTTTACACTGAAGCGGTGGTGTTTCCACTGAAGCGATGTAACCACTGATAGCATTATGAAAGTACTGATGATGGTACTGCTTGTAACGGCTTTGACCTATTCAAGTGGCAGTTTAAACTGCATTATGACCATGTTTAATTGGTCATGTAACTACTAACGGCTATAATGGGGATAATTATGAGGCTATTAATGGGCCGATTAATACTCATAATTCCATTGACTAGCCAAGAGTATTTTCCTATAAATAGGAGATCTGTTTTATGCATAAAGATACACAGAAAAATACGCTTGAAATCAAACAGAAAACATAAACACTAATTAGCGAAGGGGTTATAGAATTGTGCCTAATTCTCTAACTGCATTTGGTCTTATCCCAAGTAGATATTCGTGATACCCAGGCATTAGGGTCGAATAGTTTACTTTGGAAAGTGATCACACGATTCCAAGTGATATCCGGTAACCACCAAGTGGTATTGTGTTTCTGCTGACTTGTTACTTGTTTCGGCTGAAGATTGATTATCTTTACCCTGCTGCTGGGAGATAACCGCCAACATTAGGTGCCCCAATAAGGCGACCTACACTACAAAAAATATACCCCACAAATATACCTTTTATTTTAATTAATACACACACAAACAAAACAACCAAAGCTGAAGTCTCGATCGGCCAGACGATCTATTTGGTTGGGTTTGGTTGGCGATCGAAACAACCACATCAAGACGATCGAACCCAATCGATCGCCTATACACTCGATCGAGTGTGTCGATTACTTCTACTGGGGGCAGCCTTATGGTCTTCAGTTACTTTGTTCAATTTTCAAATTACTAATTATCTTACGATAAGATCTACTAATTTTGTAAGAGGTGTTAATATAAATATTACTGTAACAAAGTATTTTTCGCGCGTTTCAATAGCGGGTACCTTGTGATTAAAGTTTAGGCGCCAATAAAATAACAATGACGAACTGATTAACCAGATGGAAAAAAATGATCTCAGTCCGACCCAGTTCACTCGTTTTTACCGGTTCTAACTGGTCCACTCCCTTTTTGTTTTTGAATGGTTTTATGGCTAGCCGAACCGATGGCGACTCCGGATTCCGGTTAAACCTGGTGGTCCGGTCCGATTTTCAAAATCGTATGTACCATCAACTTGTTAGCATATAAATTATATAAAGCTTTGTATGTTACATATATTTGTACAATGTGTATAATAACATGTATTGTTCATTATATGGGTGTTTTAAAAATAACGTTAATTAGTATGTTTAATGTTGTATTCTTAATTTTAAGATTTTGAGATGTGTGTTTAATTGATTTGTATCAAAAGGTTAATATATTATATGTCTTAACTTTAAGACCTATGTAACATTTAATGGAGAGGGGTATATGTGTGTGGTATTGTGTTTAATTTAGTTGTACATTTTACTTTGTTAATTGTATTGGTAATTTTAAGATTTCATTGTCTTAGTCATTTAATGTCACAAAAGTGGTTTGTGCTTTATACGATAGTTAGATATGTGATTGTGTTGGTATTATCATATGTGCAATACAAATGGCTCATAACTTCATATCGATAAGTTCAAGTTAGCTAAAGAAGTGCGAAAAACTTATTGATAGCATGCTACCAACAACTCATCACAAGCCTTTATTTCATATCGACAGTATACTTCCGAAAAAACGTTTCCATATTGGATCATATATACGCCAAGTTCTAACTGTCTGGTTAAACGTCTTCTCAGTTGTTCATCAAGCATAACACAAACATAACACGACGTAACACAAAATTAATCGTGGACAATTAATGTGAGATGTGTTGGACTAATTCCTCAAGGGTTTGTTTTGACCTCAGTACTTTCGTCATCATTGTTTGAGTTAAAAAAGTCAAAAGAACGAGAACAGTAGCAGAAAGTCAACCATAACAACATCAATCACAATCAACATACAACATTATCAACAATGGTGAAATTGAGAGAAATGAATGAAACAGTTTGAATGCCATTTTGGCGATAAAGTTTGGTATTACACCAATGTTACGATTACATCAAATGATCTGAAATGTGTTATTTATAGACTAACTACCTTCTAGAAGCTACTCTAAAATATCTAGTAACTAACTGTGTTAATACAAATATCGTCATTAAAGGTTATTTATATTTTTGATCTTTACCTAAGTTTTGTTAACGACAAAAGTAAATTTAATTTTTATAAAGCTTAAAGCTTGTCAAGTTTAATATATATTAAAACAAGCTTTTTCAAACAATATCTTCATCATTCAAGCATTTACATTGTGATTAAATCATATCTTAATATGACTCTAACCATAATGTATGATAGTAGTTTTTAGAATATTTTAGTTTCTTAAAAACTAAACATTGCTTATGTATTTGCATATTGCTAAAAATAGAAAAACAACACATGATATCATGTGATGCATCATGGAAATCATTAGAAGATTTCATTAGATATTTTGTGTAGATTTGGACTCTTCATATCTTACACAATCTTGCATAGATATGGTTGACTTTGCCAAGATCTTGATATCTTGTTGTCAGACCTCGGCGGCACCAAAAGCTATAACAGGAGAAACCCTTTTAAGGGGTCCGCGGTCCGTGGTGCCTGCTGATGGTTTTGGCTATAAATAGCAAAGCCAAACCAAGTAGTTAATCATCCCTTTCTATCATACTGTAACACCCCCAAATTTGTTTAGCGGAAGCATACGTATTATTGGGAGCGTTACGAAATTGGTGAATCACAACACAAGTGATAAAGAACGGAATACATACTCCGTTTAATTTCCATAGAATAGTTTTAAAACATTATCTTAAAACATTGTTTAGATAAATGGGCACATCCTATAATTTCAGTGGTCCCAATTTAAAAACATCAGTTTGTGTAAAAACACTTCTTTTAGATACTACTATGACCATTTACCCGCCTCTTGCCTTGCATCCATGATCACAACTAAGCACCTGAGAAGATATGCTATAAAGGTCAGCTAAAAGTTAGTGAGTTCATAGGTTTAGATTAAAATAGTAAGTTTTGGACCGTAAGCAAAGTCATATGATCATTACAACGAATATAATGATATATGGATGAATGTCTATTACGTTAGCTCTAAGTTCATGCAACCGATACTACGACAGTTTCTGTATGCTAAAAGATATCATACAATATAGGGGCCCATAGCGAGTGTTTTGTCCCTCAACACTCGATTCCGACATGGTATACGTTTCGCCTTGGCCTAAGCATGGCCAACCGAACGGAGAGTCACCCTCAATAGATCTATTTATAACATTCGCGTTTCCCAATGGGGAATTGGCGGTTCATGAAAAAGGGCATTATCTAGGGACATAAGGGCTTAGGCTAAACCACGTAATAGTAATCATGCAATAGTTTAGGTCCATAAAGGTTTTGCATATTTCTCACCCCAAAATGTATAAAACAGTTTATCAAGTAAAAGAGGGCTATGAGACTCACCTTAGCAAATGTGCAATCCAAAAGTGGGATTAGTGATTGTTGTGAAGCGGCACCGACACGCGACCTAGATAAGGAGGGCAATGTTTTAGTTCATTGTTTTAAGTATTACTTACTTAAAATGGTTCAATCTAGATTGTTTCATAAATGGTATCAATATTTAGTTTGTAAAAATGGTTGAAAGGTTTTGCTAGTAAGTATATGAATGTATATATACTCTTTCATGTTGACACTATAACGATATTAAAACCCAAAATTTGGTTTGAAAATATTTATGATATTCTTTTAGTAAGTATATAATGTGTATATACTTATTTAAGTTGACACATAATAGTATTATCGAAAGTCAAATATTAGTTGATTTATTTTCTAATTTATTTAGAAAATACTTGAGTTAAATTTGAAGGCTTCCAAATTTAATGAATGATAAAATAAAATAGTGATCTCTATTTATTTATCAAAATTTGTTCTTAATATATATAGTTCTCAACGAGAAATTTTACTTGACATATATATGTCTACACCTTGTTGTCAAATTTTTGACGTAAGCCTTATTAAGTGAACATGTTTTAAGCACTTGTTGTTTTATGTTAAACCTTTACACATGTTTACTTGTATTGAGACTTTTTACCCTTAACATTACTTCAATATGTAACGAAATGAAAGGAAAGAATAGGCGGAAATGAGTTTAGTTTTATAATTTTATTTCCGGTATACATTACATGTTTTACTTTGTCGACTCGTTTAACCACCCCCGAATACCCCGAAATCCTCATGGGCTCTGGCCCGGTATTGTTTGTATTAGGGTACCCGGATTGGACCTAGGCCCGAAGTAGTACATGTATAGGAAATGGGCTTCGGCCCACGATAGTTTAGGAGAGAAATTGGGCTGGTCCAACAGTTTGTTAGTTAAATTTTTAGAAGACACATCCTAATATCCCATTTCCAGATTTAGTTGTCAATGAGTACATCTTTTTGTTACAAGAGTTTAACGTGAGTAACTTGGCTCGAGATACACTCGATCATTCATGTCCCAATTTGTGAAGCCGAGATCTCTCGACCAGGGAGTATGACCCTAACACCATGGTACTACCAAAGTTAGGTTGTCGACTCACTTACACATTTTCAAAACAATTTTTATTTGGATGGCAAGTTGTACTAGTGGAAAAAGAGTTAGCAAAAAGAAGTTGACTATGAATGAGATTTGTCTCATACAAGACTTGACTAAACATTGACGGCAAGTACAAGCAAGGTGTGACGAAACCATATGGTAGTTGAGTACTACCCAACTTGGTTCCCTTCCTAGGCCGACACAAAAGTTTCGAAAAAAAGAATAACACCGAGGTTGGCTGGAAAGGGTTACGAGCATTGACATTAGCATGTTTTACAAACTTCTCCTTTCTAACTCTCATTCTCGACAGCAAAGAAAAACCAAACCGACCCAATTTCGCAAATGACCACTTAAGCCTAAGTTAACATAGATTGTTTGTCAAACCCAAAGAATATAACATGTAAAACTCAACTTCTCTAAATTTTTTTTCTTGGTTATACAACTCGACAAGAAACTCGAACACAACACCAAATTTTCGACAGCAATCATTTTAACAAGTAAAGATTAAAACAAAACTCAACATAGCAACCAAGCAATTTTTATTAACGCGACAAGTATAGAACAATTTCCTTGATACAAAATACCAATCTTGACATCAAAACAACAACATAAAACATTACAACAAGAAAGATTATTAACCTTAATTCGAAAGTGATGGGTGAGGGATGAAGGTTGCTTCGTGGGTTCGAACCAAACAAGACTTGATTTAGCTCCAACACACTTCCAATTGCAAAACCCCCAATTCAATTTTTGAAAACCCTAAGTTTCACAAACCCTAGTTTTTGGTAAAATTTGATGAGAAAACTGAGTTTGGGGCGTTTGCATCTCTACTAGAGATAAAGGAAGTATTTTGGGAAGAGCTTGTCCATCTTTCTTTTCTTGTGACTTGGTTTGAAGCCAAAACTAGTTAACTTCCAAAAATCTAGAAAATCTTGGACTTTGGCTCAAGGTAGATTGATGTTGAGATATGTTTCTCTTGGGTGACTTTGTCTTGATTCTTCTTGGACCCATTCGAAAGGGTAGCCGGCGCATCAAGGGAGAGGATTTGAGAGACAACAAGTTACATGGTTTTGGTAAGAGAGAAGAGATGATGATGGGAGAAACATGTTGGGTTTTCCTCTTTGGGAGATTCGACCTAAAAGGAGTAGCCAGGAGTAGAGGTTGAAGATGGAGATTTGATATCTTCTCCTTTTTCTGCTTTTGTGAGAGTTTTGTCGTGTGTGGGAGAGAAGACAAAGAGTATATCTCTCAAAATTTAATAAATGTTTTCTTTTATGTAAGATATGTATGTATATATGTAAATTACACTTATAGTACTAATTGTGAAAATGTATGTATATAAATTACACTTATGTATTAATTGTGTTTGAGTCTTATAAGAGTTATTGTTTAAGTGAAAGTGTGTTAAATATTTTGTGTCCTTGATATTAAATTGTGACCGAAGTATCATTGTTTGATAACTTTTATAATGTAGTATCTTATAGTTACGAGTCTGAAATATTTTTATCTTTGTAATATTCCATATCACGGACATTTGTAATTTGTTTTATCAAGCCCTTATCATAGTGTCGATACTAGTGCGATGTCGGTCACTGGGAAAAGCGAGATAACCTCTCGTCTTATAAATTAATTCATAAGACACAAATGAAATATTCATAAAATGATATGAATGCAAAAGTGATGCAATAGTCTACTGTATGCGAGTTAACTACTCAAATGATCAGGCAAAGCTTATGCATGTTTAATGACTTTATGCTTAGTAATAATAAATTACTAATTATTAGTTAAATTTTAGTGAAAATTTACCGTGTGTCACATCCTCCCTGCCTTAGAAGAGAAAACCGTCCTCGGTTTTTAGTTAGGATTACTTGCTGAAGTAGAGAAAAGGTGTGGTATTTACGCTTGAATTAGTCTTCACGCTCCCACGTGTATTCAGGACCTCTTTGAGAGTTCCAACGGACTTTGACGATCGGGATGCGGCTTTGCTTAACCGTTTGATCTCCCTATCCATAATTTCAATGGGTTCCTCGAAAAAATTCAATCTTTCGTCAACTTGGATTTCTTCCAAGGGGATAGCAAGAGTTTCGTCAAAAAGACATTTCTTCAAGTTGCATACGTGAAACACGTTGTGCCAAGGTGAGTTCGTGTGGTAATTCAAGTCGGTACGCTACTGGTCCGATTCTTGCGAGAATTTTGAAAGGTCCAATGTAACGAGGATTTAACTTTCCACGTTTTCCGAAGCGGATTACGCCCTTCCATGGCGCAACTTTGAGCATAAATTTATCTCCCACTTGAAACTCAAGTGGTTTCCTTCTTTATTAGCGTAGCTCTTTTGACGGTCACGAGTGCTTGCGGTTTTTGATTTGTATAATCTTCTCAGTAGTTTCTTGAATTAACTCCGGACCAGTAAGTTGACTTTCTCCAACTTCGGCCCAACACACAGGTGATCTACACTTCCGACCATAGAGTGCTTCATATGGTGCGGCTTTGATGCTTGTGTGATAGCTGGTGTTGTAAGAAAACTCGGCTAATGGCAAGTGCTTAACCCAACCATTTCCAAAGTCTATTACACATGCTCCTAGCATATCCTCCAGAGTTTGAATGGTTCTCTCGCTTTGTCCATCAGTCTGAGGATGGTAAGCGGTGCTCATATCGAGGTTAGATCCTAAAGCATCTTGAAGCGATTTCCAGAAATTTGAGGTGAAACGGCTATCTCTGTCCGAGATGATGGAGATTGGTACACCATGACGCGCGATGATTTCCTTCAGGTATAGTTGTGCAAGTTTGTCCATCCCGTCACTTTCTTTCATCGGTAGAAAATGTGCTGACTTGGTGAGACGATCAACTATTACCCAAATAGTGTCGTAGCCTTTAGAGGTTTTAGGTAGTTTAGTGATAAAGTCCATTGTTATACATTCCCATTTCCATTCGGAATTTCGGTTGTACTAGTAGACACGAGGGTCTCGATGTTCGGCTTTGACTTTTGAACAGGTTAAACATCGGCTGACATATGTTGCAATGTTGGCTTTCATGTTTGGCCACCAGTACAATTTCTTCAGATCAAGATACATCTTGTCGGATCCCGGGTGGATAGAGTATTTAGATTTATGAGTTCGTGCATAATGATATCGCGAATTCCTCCGTAAAGTGGAATCCAACTTCGCTCCTTGAAACACAAGATTCCGTCCGACCTTTTTACGAATCCATTTTCACTTTCTGGCATTCCGTAAAGGTTCTCGTTCGGACGATTTTCTTCCTTGAGTGCTTCTGATTGTGCCTCCAGAATCTTGGATGGAAGAGGTGAACTAATTTTCATACCCAAAGATCTGACTCTAAGGGGTTTTGGTCGCTCTTTTCTACTCAGAGCATCAGCAACTACATTCGCTTTACCCGGGTGGTAACGAATCTCGCAGTCGTAATCACTGAGTAACTCCAACCATCGGCGTTGTCTCATATTCAGTTCTTTCTGATCTAAAATGTGTTGTAGGCTTTTGTGATCGGTGTATACGACACACTTCGTGCCATATAAATAATGTCTCCAAATTCTGAGTGCGAACACAACTGATCCTAACTCCAGGTCGGGCGTTGTGTAATTCTTCTCGTGAGTCTTCAACTGGCGAGAGGCGTATGCTATCACCTTCTCTCTTTGCATTAACACTGCTCCTAGCCCCTTATGTGAAGCGTCGAAGTAAACAACAAAGTCTTCATTACCTTCAGGTAAGGCCAGAATAGGTGCACTACACAACTTTTCTTTAAGGAGTTGAAAAGCTTCTTCTTCTTTTTCTCCCCAGTCAAACTTGGTGTTTTTCTAGGTTAGCTTGGTTAAGGATTTGGAAATCTTTGAGAAACCTTCAATGAATCTTCTGTAGTACCCAGCGAGTCCTAAGAATTGGCGAATTTCAGTAGGGGTTGTGGGTGTCGCCCAATCCTTTATTGACTCGATCTTAGCGGGATCTACATGAATACCCTGGCTGTTGATTACATGGCCTAGGAATTGCACAGTCGATATCCAAAACTAACACTTCGAGAACTTTGCATACAGTTCTTCCTTCTTCAACAATTCCAAGATCAATCTAAGATGCACCTCGTGTTCTTTCACACTCTTGGAATAAATTAGAATATCGTCAATGAATACGATCACAAATTTATCCAGGTAGGGTTTACACACTCGGTTCATGAGATCCATGAACACAGCTGGTGCATTGGTTAACCCAAAAGGCATGACTTGGAACTCGTAATGTCCATAACGAGTTCTGAAGGCGGTTTTGGGAATGTCTTTTTCTCGAACTCTTAGTTGATGGTATTCGGACCTTAAGTCGATTTTTGAATAAACACTTGAACCTTGGATTTGATCGAATAAGTCATCGATCCTCGAGAGTGGGTAACGGTTCTTAATGGTTAGTTTATTCAACTCGCGATAGTCGATGCACATCCTAAAAGTTCCGTCCTTCTTCTTGACGAATAGGACTGGTGCTCCCCATGGTGATGAGCTCGGTCTGATGAACCCTTTTTCTGCAAGCTCCGACAACTGGTTTGATAACTCCTGGAGTTCCGTTGGAGCTAATCAATAAGGTGCTCTTGCCACTGGTGCGGCACCAGGCACTAGATCAATTTGAAATTCAACCTGTCGGGTCGGCGGGAGTCCTGGCAAGTCTTCAGGAAAGACCTCGGGAAATTCTCTCACTATTGGTACGTCTTCCAGACGTTTTTCTTCCTTTTCTTTTTCGTCCTTTCCGGTGACTTGTGCTAGGAAGATGTGACATCCTTCCTCAATACACCTTAACACCTTGGTACAAGAAATGATATGCAGTCTTGAGGCTTTTCTCCTATCACTTCTGTCTCCTTCTATAGTTAGGACTTCATCTCCATAGGGTACTTGGACAAGCTTTTCGTCACAAATGATGGCAGCATGGTATTTTGATAACTAATCCATCCCGATGATGACGTCAAAACTACCCAATTATACTGGTATCAAGTCGATATTGAATTGGTGGTTTAACAGATTCAGGGTGCAACCTCTTATGATGGTATCTACTCTTTCTATGTTACCGTTAGCTAGTTCCACATTGTACGCATTTCCTAATGCAGTTGGGGCAATATCGAGTAATGGACTAAATGCATTAGAAACAAAACTCCAATCGGCTCCCGTATCAAACAATATGGATGCATAGCGGTTATTTATAAGGAACGTACCGATCCACGACATTGGTCTTCCGAGCTTCCACTTTGGTTACAACATAGACTCTTCCACGAGCTCCTTCGCCATTTCCCTGATTACTTGGCTGTCCAACATTTCCCTGAACCCTGCCATTTCCATGGTTTCCTGGATTTCCTCGGTTTCCTTGATTTCCTCCATTGCCTTGGTTCCTGGTCTTTCGGCATTCATTCTTATAATGCCCTTTCTCACCACAACCAAAGCAAGTTATAGCGACTTTTGGGTCCCGAGCGGTGCTTTTTGAACCATCGCTAATGACTTGGACCTGCGGTTTACGGTCAAGTGTCCAATTTTCGACAGATTCACGACACCTTGTACGTCCTTTGTGATGCAGGTGTGCATCGGTTACACAGTGGTGAAGTCCCTGCGTACGGTTTCCTTTCTTCAATCCCAGCTGCATATGCTCTAGCAACATTTTGCCTTTTTTTTTGATTGTTGCTGTTGTTCCCACTGTTGTTGCCACGGTACCCATTGTTGTTGTAGCTTCGGGAGTGGTCATCCCATTTCCTTTGTGATGCAGTGTGCATCGGTTACACAGTGGTGAAGTCCCTGCGTACGGTTTCCTTTCTTCAATCCCAGCTGCATATGCTCTAGCAACATTTTGCCTTTTGTTTTGATTGTTGCTGTTGTTCCCACGGTACCCATTGTTGTTGTAGCTTCGGGAGTGGTCATCCCATTTCCTCTTATTGTCACTTTGTCCATGGAATCCTCAATCACTTGGTCCATGAGTTTGTTGGCTACTTCGATGGTTTCGTGAAGATCAGCAGCCTTAGAAGTGGTGACATTGCCCTTGATAGATTGGGGCGTCCTCGATGTACCTCTCCAACAATCGGGTCTCAGTTTGAACCATTTCAGGACACAACAAGGCTAGTTCTTGAAAACGCTGGTTATAAGCAGCCATATTGGTGCCTTGAACTTTGAGGTTCCAAAACTCATGCTCAAGTTTCTTGATCTCATTACGAGGAAAATATTTTCAAAGTACCATCTCCTTGAAGCTCTCCCATGGCATGGTATAGGCAACATCGATACTAGCAGATTTCAGAAAATTGTTCCACCAGGTCAAGGCAGCATCAGTGAAAGTGAATGATGCGTACTTAACCTTAGCCTCTTCTTCACAATTGCAGATTCAGAACACAGTCTCGAGCTTCTCGATCCATCTAGTCAGACCGACAGCTCCTTCAGTTCCACTAAAGCCTCCAGTCATGGTCTTACAAAAATCCTGATAAGTACAAGTGCGGCTGTGGGTGGGTGGTCTCGAAGTTCCAGCATTAGTAGACGAGTGGTTTGCCGCAGCTAAAGCGGCGTTCACTCGCTCATTGACTAGTTGATCTATCATGGCTTGATTCATGGTGGGTTGAATTGGAGTAGCTCTAGCAGGAGTAGTGACTTCAGCGGTCTGATCTCGTGTGACTCTGTTTGGAATAACAGTGTTTGCAGCTTGGTTGCGAGTAACTCTCGCTGGAATAGGAGCATTGGAAGCTCCACCATGGTTGGTACGGTTTGATCTTCGTTTTGGCGGCATTTCTGCAGTAAGAAAGGTGATGAGGTTTAGAACCTTTTAAACAAGGTAAGTGTCAAGTAATTGTGTAAATATCGCAGATAGATCATATGAGCAATCTATGAAAGAAAAGGCAATTGGATAGGAAAATAAGTTTGACATAGATAGAACTTCGGTTACAAGGTTCCTAAAGTACATGATGAGATACTAGATGGAATACAACTGAAATACAACGGAAGTATAACGGAAATACAACTGAAGTACAAGAGTAATAACTAACACTAACTGTTATAATTCAGTTTAGTGTGATACATCATGCAATAAAATCTAAGGATGTCCACGCTCGGTACGTAGTCGCTCAATGGTAGCAATTAACTCTCGCTGCGTATCCTCCAAACTAGCGATGCGCCTCATCTGAGAGGCCAGCACTGTAAAACCATAAAAATATAAACGCATAATAAGACTATTTTACCCTTGAAAACAATTTTTTTTTAAAATACGTAAAATATAATAACCTTTATTTAACGAAACTAAAAACCTAACTTATGAATATTTAAAAACCTAATGCGAGTATGTTAAATAAACAACCTGGGTACGACGAAAAAAATTTAAAAGTCACACAAATAAGTTAATTGGTCGTTTTCTTTTGCAAGACGAGCCTTGGGTCTTGTTTCTTTTGTGAGCCGAGAGAGTCCAACGTGAGCCCATGGTCTCGCCAAGTTTGGGTTGTGAGCCGGTTGGGTTTGTGAACCGAGGACACACCCAGAAGCCCACGGACTGTTTTCTTTTCTTTCTTTTTCCCTTGTTGAGCCGAAGCCCACACTCAAACCCTTATGACCCGATCGGTGCATATATATATAAACACAAACCTCAACTTTTGGAACCCTAGTCTACACAAAGTCACGGCACATTCTCTTGCTCCTTTCTCTTTTCCGATCGAAGCTGCTATTTCCCTTGGGTGCGTGTGTGCTTGATACGACGCAAGTGCCAAGGTATAACAACGTTTCTCCTTTCGTCTCACTTATGTTAACATGCAAACGTAAAAATCCTTAAAACTGGTGTATCGATACACATATGAATCGGACCATAGGTATGAGTCGAGCCACATGATTTGAACGAGTAATATGTATGATTCGGTTATGTGTATAAAACATACATGTTAACGAGCCACGTATAGAATGGTAACCGAATCATAGGAATGAATTAGAGTCATGCGTATAAGGGTTTGTGAAACATATGAGCTTTGTCGTTTAAATGTGTTACGTATTCATGTCTTCCGAAATCTATATATATACGTATCGATTATGTATATTAACCGGTTAGCAAGTAACTTGAGTATGGTCGTATGAAATCATAAACATGTATTATATATGTATGAGTTAACGCATGGTTAAAGTATATGTGAACTTGGGTTGACTTGAGAATGGTTAAACGTAGGTGTATGTATGTGTGTCGACTTGTCTAGGAGTCGGGAAAACAACGTAGGGTAAAGGGTCATTATATGTGAGTTATTAGTGTAAAGGCATGCATGAGTGCGAGTTAACTTCCTTTTGAGTTTTCATAAGTCCTAGGTCAAGGGTATGGGTTATTAAAAGACGTAACATGTCAATTAAAGCGTATTAAATAGTATTAAAAGTATGAGGAAAACCCTAGAACATAAATAAGAAGTCGATTAGGGTTAAAAGCAAAATGTGTAAATTTGTTATTTCATGTGAGAATGGTAAGTCTTGGAGTCATAATTAACTATTGATTAAGAGTATAATGAGCTAGTACTAAGCGTGATGTAAACATTCGTGAGTTATAATTTTATGTAAGAAACTAAGTGTCATGAATTGAAAGTATTGTATGCATGGTCTCATTAAGTTTGTATTCAAACAATGTTACATGTGAGTCGTGGTCAGTCACGTAAGGTTATGAAGGCTTGTGTAAACTATTTTGGAAGAGAGTCCTAAAATCCATTCTTGACATTTATAAACCCTATACTTTGAATGATGACCATATAAGTCCTCAAATAAGATATTTATCATATTAAACCCTTAAGTTTATCGTTGTCTTTTGCAACCCATAGGTCTGGCTAATTAATAATTAATACTCTAAAAATGTCGTAATTTCCGTCCGCCACTAAGAATAAGGATATACTGACAACTCTAAGAATGTTAATGCGATGAATCCGTTATAACTTTAATGATGCTAATAAGTCTTAAATAAATCATAATCCGTGTAGATTCGTTGGAGGAGACGCGACGTTATATCTTCGTGATTCACTCATTCGTTTGCTTTTCTCTCATTTGCGTTAAGGTACAGATATTCCGACCTTTTCAGTGAAGGTTCCTTATGACGTTCGTTTCGTTAGCTTTCCTATTTTACTTATTAGGGTTTCCGATGCCATTGCTATGAACCCTTTTACGATTGTTTGATCTGTTGCTTATCTGAACTCTTGTTTTATTGAACCATGTAATATCTGATTTGAACTTGTATTGTGAAGACTCTGATGGGCACAATTGTAGAACCTTACTATGTTTAATTATGAACTTCCAATTATGAATGTACGATTTGTGACTTGTGATATGAATTTCTGACCTTTGAATATTTAAATATGAACCTTATGATATGAGTTATCTGATATGTTATCTGTTGAACTTTGTGTTTGATTATGATCTGTGTCATTTATGAAAATTTGTTTGACCTAAGTTAGTTTGATACCCGAGCCAATATTTAACTAGTCATGGGGTTCCATGTCCGTGTCGGTGATGCACCTCGACATGACTCTAGGGCGATAGAGTGATGTTCTGCCACGTCCCTTTCTGTTATCTGCTTATTGATAGTATGGCCACTATCCGTCTGTTGGGGCGTATGGATGCATCCTAGATCGATCTGTTATCGATATGTTTCGGTGAATGATGTCGTGTGCAATACGCGTCTTCACAAAATTCTGGAAGCTAGCTACTCCAATTAGTTTATGAGATTACCTTCTGAATAAGAAAGATATTTTCTGATATGATATGTTCAGGGCTCGTGGTAGTTAACTAAATCTTTATCTGTTATTTACGTATTAAGTATTCGATTTTGATTCGGTATGTTCAAGTGTTTAGAACTATGTGCTAGGCTTATTATATGTTATTATATGTGGTTATGCTTTTGTATGTTTAAGTGACTACCGTCTACTATGCTAGGATATGATTAATATGTTTAAATATGATTCGCATGTTATCATCTGATGTTATGTTAGTTTATCGTTACGTGAATTCGTGGATCTGTGAGATGAATGTGCTAGTATGAAGTTGAGTATCCTGAAAGTTTAGTATGTATGATTGTTCAGTTAATTTTGTAAACTTTGCCTATCCGTTAGTTATCTGTCTGCTTATGATTGATCTGCTATGTTTAGACATTGCTTATATTAAGGTTTGATCTGGGAAATGGTTTAATTATGATATCTGTTTTGATAATTTGCTAATTGCTATGCTATGTCTTTTGCTTATTTAGTTATAGTTTTCCTACTATGTTTTCTATTTGCATGAGTGACTGCCATGATTTGACTGCTATTTCCGCTGCTACAATATTGGATTAAGTGTGTTAAATGTAGATTAATTGACTTGTATGAATGCCATGTTTACTTTCTAGAAATTGTTTCCGTTAGCCTTTTGATATTTCGTTTGGCTCATATGTGCTCGAAATTCCTGTTTTAGTTGATGATTGGTTATCTTGATGCGTTTGCGTTGGTGTCATCAATATGATATGTGTTTGTTCTTAATTGCTATTTGTTCTTCCGGATTTCTGTATGATTGTGTTTACGCAAAATCTTCAATGATTCATTGATCTTATTCCGTTGTGACTTCGTTATTCGTTTCTTTGTTTTATTTAGTATTTTCCATTTTGTTTAGTTTTCGTTTTTGTTATATCTGTTCACTGGGCTTTGTAAGCTCAGCCGCATTTTCTTTTCTGCGGCAGGTATTAAGCATTCAAGATGAGCTTATGGGATAGCTGATCTGGGTTGAGAGTAGAGATGAGAGCAAGATTTGAAATAGGGATCTTAGATTTATTTTGATTATTAAGTTATTTATATTTTCTTTTGTAAGTTTTGTAAAGGTTTCCGCTATTGTATAGTACTTAAGGTTCTGATATGAAACCGTATTTGTGATATCTTTACCCTTGTCGGGTTGGGGTGTTACAATTTATGGTATCGAGCAGTTATAGGACCCTTAGAGCTTAGGCTATGACCTGTGAGGATTGGGTAGATTTAGGATTTTCCCTTCTGCGTATTTTCTTTGCGTCCACTATCGTACTTATATTTTGCTAATAGTTGGTTATTCTTTTAGATGGTTATCCCTCGTCGTTCTAGTTCACCTGATAGGAGCAAACAAGGACCAGCTAGGCAACCTAGGGAAAGGATGATGTGGACCGTTGTTATTGCTAAAGGTTGCAAGAGGATTGGTAGAGTGAAGCGGACCAACAAGAGGATACGAGTTCCGGCTAGTATGTGGCCATGCACAATTAAGGAGAAGCCGACCTTAAAGAACGTAGACGGAAAAGTAGTAGAGGAGTACGAAACAAAAGTCGTTGACAACCAAGGTTTCACCACTAGGTATCATAATAGATGTCCCGAGTTCTTTGAAGATGGAGGAGTAGGTTGGACTAGGAGTCGCGATTTGTATGCTTTTGTAGATCGTGTGCCGGAAGAAGAAGAGAGGAATCGGAGAAGTGACTTTGCTAGTCGCTTATTACCGCAGCGAAATAGGAACGGATGGATAAGTGAGGAAGAAGAGGAAAAGAAGAACATGAGGAAGAATACGAGGTGGACTCGGATTTGGAGTCTGACTTCTAGTAGGTTTAATCCGATACAAGAATAGAAATTTGTGCTCCTGATTAGTTGTCCTCTTTATGAGAAATTTCTGACATTGGATTTTGAGTTTAGGTCCTTTTGTTTTCATATAGATGATTGAATCTTTGATTATTAAGTTTTGTTTTGGAAGTTCATCTTATGACAATTCTGCAATTTGTTTGATTAGTGAGAATAAAGCAAAATTTTGAACGTATAATTCACGGTTGTTGTTTCTTTCTGATAGATTCGTTAAGTTTCCGTTAGTCCTCATAAGTTTCGTCTACTATGTTGTTTTCTTAATGATGTTGCTTAATCACAGCTTGAAATAAAGTATGACCATCATGATGGTATACTCATGTGAATCTGGTCTGTTATAGTATGTTACTTGCTATCTGTATGTTATCTGTATGTGATATGTTTTGTTATGATTCTGGCCATGTGGTTTGCCATGACCCGAGACAGAATATGATGATAATAAGGACTTGTTATGTGATGCAAGTATTATGACGCCTGATCAACGTGATAATACCGAGATCATATAATTTGAACTTATTGAAATTATATGACGTCTGAGAAAATGCATGTGGTTGATACGTGAATGGACTTTGACTTGTATCTGTTATTTGGCACTTCTCATGTTTGTTTGAAATTCCGTACCTAATTGTGAGATTTTTGTCGATATCTGTTACGTATAAGTTTGATACGCTTGGAATCCGGAAATTGTTATGATTTGTGTGAATTATGGATTGTTATGTTTGCTTTAAATGTGTACGTCTCCGTGTACCCTTATTGTGCTCATAGGATATTTCGTGAAGTGTTTGAGGAACATTAGATCCTTTTAGTTTGATTATCTACGACTAGTGAGACCGTTAGGATTCGTTACGCCTATGCATATGATTGTTTTCACCCTTAGATATCCGGATAAGTTAGAGCGTGTTGTTTGATTGTCTGCATCTCATCCATTATCTGCCATTACTTTGATGAGTATATGAGTGTCGGTTGTAAGTATTTGATTATTGCTTTGATTTCTGAGAGTAGGGGTTTGCAGATTCTGATAAGAATCCGTTTGTTCTGAGATGAGTTCTGTGTTTGTTTTAATTTCCTCGAAACTCTGAAATCCGCATTTGTTGCTGTCCTGTTCCGTCTTGTCCAATTTCGAGGACGAAATTTTCTTTTAGAAGGGGAGAGTTGTAAAACCCTAAAAATATAAACGCATAATAAGACTATTTTACCCTTGAAAACAAATTTTTTTAAAATACGTAAAATATAATAACGTTTATTTAACGAAACTGAAAACCTAACTTATGAATATTTAAAAACCTAACGCGAGTATGTTAAATAAACAACCTGGGTACGACGAAAAAAATTTAAAAGTCACACAAATAAGTTAATTGGTCGTTTTCTTTTGCAAGACGAGCCTTGGGTCTTGTTTCTTTTGTGAGCCGAGAGAGTCCAACGTGAGCCCATGGTCTCGCCAAGTTTGGGTTGTGAGCCGGTTGGGTTTGTGAACCGAGGACACACCCATAAGCCCATGTTTTCTTTTCTTTCCTTTTTCCCTTGTTGAGACGAAGCCCACACTCAAACCCTTATGACCCGATCGGTGCATATATATATAAACACAAACCTCAACTTTTGGAACCCTAGTCTACACAAAGTCACGGCACATTCTCTTGCTCCTTTCTCTTTTCCGATCGAAGCTGCTATTTCCCTTGGGTGCGTGTGTGCTTGATACGACGCAAGTGCTAAGGTATAACAACGTTTCTCCTTTCGTCTCACTTATGTTAACATGCAAACGTAAAAATCCTTAAAACTGGTGTATCGATACACATATGAATCGGACCATAGGTATGAGTCGAGCCACATGATTTGAACGAGTAATATGTATGATTCGGTTATGTGTATAAAACATACATGTTAACGAGCCACGTATAGAATGGTAACCGAATCATAGGAATGAATTAGAGTCATGCGTATAAGGATTTGTGAAACATATGAGCTTTGTCGTTTAAATGTGTTACGTATTCATGTCTTCTGAAATCTATATATATACATATCGATTATGTATATTAACCGGTTAGCAAGTAACTTGAGTATGGTCGTATGAAATCATAAACATGTATTATATATGTATGAGTTAACGCATGGTTAAAGTATATGTGAACTTGGGTTGACTTGAGAATGGTTAAACGTAGGTGTATGTATGTGTGTCGACTTGTCTAGGAGTCAGGAAAACAACGTAGGGTAAAGGGTCATTATATGTGAGTTATTAGTGTAAAGGCATGCATGAGTCAGAGTTAACTTCGTTTGAGTTTTCATAAGTCCTAGGTCAAGGGTATGGGTTATTAAAAGACGTAACTTGTCAATTAAAGCGTATGAAATAGTATTAAAAGTATGAGGAAAACCCTAGAACATAAATAAGAAGTCGATTAGGGTTAAAAGCTAAATGTGTAAATTTGTTATTTCATGTGAGAATGGTAAGTCTTGGAGTCATAATTAACTATTGATTAAGAGTATAATGAGCTAGTACTAAGCGTGATGTAAACATGCGTGAGTTATAATTTTATGTAAGAAACTAAGTGTCATGAATTGAAAGTATTGTATGCATGGTCTCATTAAGTTTGTATTCGAACAATGTTACATGTGAGTCGTGGTCAATCACGTAAGGTTATGAAGGCTTGTGTAAACTATTTTGGAAGAGAGTCCTAAAATCCATTCTTGACATTTATAAACCCTATACTTTGAATGATGACCATATAAGTCCTCAAATAAGATATTTATCATATTAAACCCTTAAGTTTACCGTTGTCTTTTGCAACCCATAGGTCTGGCTAATTAATAATTAATACTCTAAAAATGTCGTAATTTCCATCCGCCACTAAGAATAAGGATATACTCACAACTCTAAGAATGTTAATGCGATGAATCCGTTATAACTTTAATGATGCTAATAAGTCTTAAATAAATCATAATCCGTGTAGATTCGTTGGAGGAGACGCGACGTTATATCTTCGTGATTCACTCATTCGTTTGCTTTTCTCTCATTTGCGTTAAGGTACAGATATTCCGACCTTTTCAGTGAAGGTTCCTTATGACGTTCATTTCGTTAGCTTTCCTATTTTACTTATTAGGGTTTCCGATGCCATTGCTATGAACCCTTTTCTGATTGTTTGATCTGTTGCTTATCCGAACTCTTGTTTTATTGAACCATGTAATATCTGATTTGAACTTGTATTGTGAAGAATCTGATGGGCACAATTGTAGAACCTTACTATGTTTAATTATGAACTTCCAATTATGAATGTACGATTTGTGACTGTGATATGAATTTCTGACCTCTGAATATTTAAATATGAACCTTATGATATGAGTTATCTGATATGTTATCTGTTGAACTTTGTGTTTGATTATGATCTGTGTCATTTATGAAAATTTGTTTGACCTAAGTTAGTTTGATACCCCGAGCCAATATTTAACTAGTCATGGGGGTTCCATGTCCGTGTCGATGATGCACCTCGACATGACTCTAGGGCATAGAGTGATGTTCGCCACGTCCCTTTCTGTTATCTGCTTATTGATAGTATGGCCACTATCCGTCTGTTGGGGCGTATGGATGCATCCTAGATCGATCTGTTATCGATATGTTTCGGTGAATGATGTCGTGTGCAATACGCGTCTTCACAAAATTCTGGAAGCTAGCTACTCCAATTAGTTTATGAGATTACCTTCTGAATAAGAAAGATATTTTCGATATGATATGTTCGGGCTCGTGGTAGTTAACTAAACCTTTATCTGTTATTTATGTATTAAGTATTCTGATTTTGATTCGGTATGTTCAAGTGTTTATAACTATGTGCTAGGCTTATTATATGTTATTATATGTGGTTATGCTTTTGTATGTTTAAGTGACTACCGTCTACTATGCTAGGATATGATTAATATGTTTAAATATGATTCGCATGTTATCATCTGATGTTATGTTAGTTTATCGTTACGTGAATTCGTAGATCTGTGAGATGAATGTGCTAGTATGAAGTTGAGTATCCTGAAAGTTTAGTATGTATGATTGTTCAGTTAATTTTGTAAACTTTGCCTATCCGTTAGTTATCTTTCTGCTTATGATTGATCTGCTATGTTTAGACCTTGCTTATATTAAGGTTCGATCTGGGAAATGGTTTAATTATGATATCTGTTTTGATAATTTTCTAATTGCTATGCTATGTCTTTTGCTTATTTAGTTATAGTTTTCCTACTATGTTTTCTATTTGCATGAGTGACTTGCCATGATTTGTGCTATTTCCGCTGCTACAATATTGGATTAAGTGTGTTAAATGTAGATTAATTGACTTGTATGAATGCCATGTTTACTTTCTAGAAATTTTTTCCGTTAGCCTTTTGATATTTCGTTTGGCTCATATGTGCTCGAAATTCCTGTTTTAGTTGATGATTGGTTAGCTTGATGCGTTTGCGTTGGTGTCATCAATATGATATGTGTTTGTTCTTAATTGCTATTTGTTCTTCGGATTTACGTATGATTGTGTTTACGCAAAATCTTCAATGATTCATTGATCTTATCTCGTTGTGACTTCGTTATTCGTTTCTTTGTTTTATTTCGTATTTCCATTTTGTTTAGTTTTCGTTTCTGTTATATCTGTTCACTGGGCTTTGTAAGCTCAGCCGCATTTTCTTTTCCTGCGGCATGTATTAAGCATTCAAGATGAGCTTATGGGATAGCTGATCTGGGTTGAGAGTAGAGATGAGAGCAAGATTTGAAATAGGGATCTTAGATTTATTTTGATTATTAAGTTATTTATATTTTCTTTTGTAAGTTTTGTAAAGGTTTCCGCTATTGTATAGTTGCCACTCCTCTCTGGCAGTATCTCTAGCCATCTACTGGATGCACTCTAACTCCTCAAGTCGGTCGTGCATCCGGGCTTGACCTCTGCCCAAGGCCCGTGTCCTGCTATCCAATCTCTAACATCCTAAACCTGAGCCTCAAACCTGTAACCCAACCGAATCCTCTCCTGCCTCTCTAGCTCCATACTCTCAAACAACACATCAGTGACGCGGTCTAAACCCTCAACACGTTGCTCGCAAGCCTGCAAGCGTACTGGATCGTCTTTCTCCAACTGATCAGTATGGACCCCTAGCAAGGTCTCATGAGAATCTAACTGAATAAGCACTCTCTCTGTGAGGGTCAGCTCCTCATCATCACGGAGATCGATGGTTCGGCCTGGCGTGCCTCAACCGGTGCAGCTACCTCAATAGTCTCGATGTCTAGTGGCGTGAGCAAGGCCCCATGTCGATCAGATGGTATGAATGAAGGTGATGATGACTGTAGCTCGGGCTCGCGATATGTGGTGCAGTGACCACACAACCAATATCTCTCCAAGCAACCTCATCACTTTCCTCGGCTACGGAGGAAGACCCTCTGTCCTAACCCAAATGGTGCATCAATGTCCATGTCATCGCTCAATCTCTAAGCCATCCTAGAGCTCTGTCCTAACTCCGAATACTCGGACAATCTCCAGGACCTGTGTACTCATATCACTCTTGCTAACATGTCCAGGAACACTCTCAATTGGCATATGCTCTGGTAACTCCTCCTCAGGATCCTCTTCCGGATCTTCTTCCGGGTCTTCCTCTGAGTAGGAATCAGTAGCTCTCCTGAGTCGCTGGTGAGGTGGTGACTCAGTGGATGATGGTGTCAGTGACTCTGAAGTAGTGGAAGGACCCATGTAAGCAGCGCGGGTCATCTGAGAGGCTAGTGCAGGCATGAATGAATACCGCTCTCTGTATCCAGGTACTCTCACAATCATGCGGGGTTTTTTCCTGCGTGTCAACAAAGCTGATGGAGTGGTGGTAAGGGTCGGTACAGATGGTGTAGGTGCAATGACTGGCTGAGCTGCTAGAGTGGCCTGAATGTACGGATCTGTGGCCAAGTGTGCAAGCTGATGGATGGTAGGTGAGTGAGCAAGTAGGATGTCCTCCTGAACATCGTGAGGGAAGGCTGGTGAAGGCATGGTCTGTGACAAGACGGTGCATATGTGTAAGTATGTAGAAAAATATACTCATGATGAATCTGAAATAGTGTACTAGTAAATAGGAAATAAAACATGCAATCCTATTTAAATGAATTCTAAGTAGTATGGCAAGTAAGGCAAGCGGCAACTGACGGTCGTAGTATTATGTTTTTGTAAAAAGTAGTTATAGTTTAGGATTTACATGTACCTAGTTCTCTATAACCTTGGCTCTGATGCCAATCTGTAACACCCCAAAATTTGTTTAGCGGAAGCATACGTATTATTGGGAGCGTTACGAAATTGGTGAATCACAACACAAGTGATAAAGAACGGAATACATACTCCGTTTAATTTCCATAGAATAGTTTTAAAACATTATCTTACAACATTGTTTAGATAAATGGGCACATCCCATAATTTCAGTGGTCCCAATTTAAAAACATCAGTTTGTGTAAAAACACTTCTTTTAGATACTACTACGACCATTTACCCGCCTCTTGCCTTGCATCCATGATCACAACTAAGCACCTGAGAAGATATGCTATAAAGGTCAGCTAAAAGCTGGTGAGTTCATAGGTTTAGATTAAAATAGTAAGTTTTGGACCGTAAGCAAAGTCATATGATCATTACAACGAATATAATGATATATGGATGAATGTCTATTACGTTAGCTCTAAGTTCATGCAACCGATACTACGACAGTTTCTGTATGCTAAAAGATATCATACAATATAGGGGCCCATAGCGAGTGTTTTGTCCCTCAACACTTTCGATTCGACATGGTATACGTTTCGCCTTGGCCTAAGCATGGCCAACCGAACGGAGGAGTCACCCTCAATAGATCTATTTAGAACATTCGCGTTTCCCAATGGGGAATTGACGGTTCATGAAAAAGGGCATTATCTAGGGACATAAGGGCTTAGGCTAAACCACGTAATAGTAATCATGCAATAGTTTAGGTCCATAAAAGGTTTTGCATATTTCTCACCCCAAAATGTATAAAACAGTTTATCAAGTAAAAGAGGGGCTATGAGACTCACCTTAGCAAATGTGCAATCCAAAAGTGGGATTAGTGATTGTTGTGAAGCGGCACCGACATGCGACCTAGATAAGGAGGGAAATGTTTTAGTTCATTGTTTTAAGTATTACTTACTTAAAATGGTTCAATCTATATTGTTTCATAAATGGTATCAATATTTAGTTTGTAAAAATGGTTGAAAGGTTTTGCTAGTAAGTATATGAATGTATATATACTCTTTCATGTTGACACTATAACGATATTAAAACCCAAAATTTGGTTTGAAAATATTTATGATATTCTTTTAGTAAGTATATAATGTGTATATACTTATTTAAGTTGACACATAATAGTATTATCGAAAGTCAAATATTAGTTGATTTATTTTCTAATTTATTTAGAAAATACTTGAGTTAAATTTGAAGGCTTCCAAATTTAATGAATGATAAAATAAAATAGTGATCTCTATTTATTTATCAAAATTTGTTCTTAATATATATAGTTCTCAACGAGAAATTTTACTTGAGATATATATGTCTACACCTTGTTGTCAAATTTTTGACGTAAGCCTTATTAAGTGAACATGTTTTAAGCACTTGTTGTTTTATGTTAAACCTTTACACATGTTTACTTGTATTGAGAATTTTTACCCTTGACATTACTTCCATATGTAACGAAATGAAAGGAAAGAATAGGCGGAAATGAGTTTAGTTTTATAATTTTATTTCCGGTATACATTACACGTTTTACTTTGTCGACTCGTTTAACCACCCTCGAATACCCCGAAATCCTCATGGGCTGTGGCTCAGTATTGTTTGTATTAGGGTACCCGGATTGGACCTAGGCCCGAAGTAGTACATGAATGGGAAATGGGCTTCGGCCCAATGATAGTTTAGGAGGGAAGTTGGGCTGGTCCAACATGATTTTTACAACAGTTTGTTAGTTAAATTTTTAGAAGACACATCCTAATATCCCATTTCCAGATTTAGTTGTCAATGAGTACATCTTTTTGTTACAAGAGTTTAACGTGAGTAACTTGGCTCGAGATACACTCGATCATTCATGTCCCAATTTGTGAAGCCGAGATCTCTCGACCAAGGAGTATGACCCTAACACCATGGTACTACCAAAGTGAGGTTGTCGACTCACTTACACATTTTCAAAACAATTTTTATTTGGATGGCAAGTTGTACTAGTGGAAAATGAGTTAGCAAAAAGAAGTTGACTATGAATGAGATTTGTCTCATACAAGACTTGACTAAACATTGACGGCAAGTACAAGCAAGGTGTGACGAAACCATATGGTAGTTGAGTACTACCCAACTTGGTTCCCTTCCTAGGCCGACACAAAAGTTTCGACAAAAAGAATAACACCGAGGTTGGCTGGAAAGGGTTACGAGCATTGAAATGGGTTCCTAGTCGAATTAGATAATAACTCAACCTATCTTTACCAAGTTAAATCTCATGACCATCCAAAATTTCCAGATTTGATACCATTTGACATTAGCATGTTTTACAAACTTCTCCTTTCCAACTCTCATTCTCGACAGCAAAGAAAAACCAAACCGACCCCATTTCGCAAATGACCACTTAAGCCTAAGTTAACATAGATTGTTTGTCAAACCCAAAGAATATAACATGTAAAACTCAACTTCTCTAATTTTTTTCTTGGTTATACAACTCGACAGGAAACTCGAACACAACACCAAATTTTCGACAGCAATCATTTTAACAAGTAAAGATTAAAACAAAGCTCAACATAGCAACCAAGCAATTTTTATTAACGCGACAAGTATAGAACAATTTCCTTGATACAAAATACCAATCTTGACATCAAAACAACAACATAAAACATTACAACAAGAAAGATTATTAACCTTAATTCGAAAGTGATGGATGAGGGATGAAGGTTGCTTCGTGGGTTCGAACCAAACAAGACTTGATTTAGCTCCAACACACTTCCAATTGCAAAACCCCCAATTCAATTTTTGAAAACCCTAAGTTTCACAAACCCTAGTTTTTGGTAAAATTTGATGAGAAACTGAGTTTGGGGCTTTTGCATCTCTACTAGAGATAAAGGAAGTATTTTGGGAAGAGCTTGTCCATCTTTCTTTTCTTGTGACTTGGTTTGAAGCCAAAACTAGTTAACTTCCAAAAATCTAGAAAATCTTGGACTTTGGCTCAAGGTAGATTGATGTTGAGATATGTTTCTCTTGGGTGACTTTGTCTTGATTCTTCTTGGACCCATTCGAAAGGGTAGCCGGCGCATCAAGGGAGAGGATTTGAGAGACAACAAGTTACATGGTTTTGGTAAGAGAGAAGAGAAGATGATGGGAGAAACATGTTGGGTTTTCCTCTTTGGGAGATTCGACCTACAAGGAGTAGCCAGGAGTAGAGGTTGAAGATGGAGATTTGATATCTTCTCCTTTTACGCTTTTGTGAGAGTTTTGTCGTGTGTGGGAGAGAAGACAAAGAGTATATCTCTCAAAATTTAATAAATGTTTTCTTTTATGTAAGATGTGTATGTATATATGTAAATTACACTTATAGTACTAATTGTGAAAATGTATGTATATAAATTACACTTATGTATTAATTGTGTTTGAGTCTTATAAGAGTTATTGTTTAAGTGAAAGTGTGTTAAATATTTTGTGTCCCGCGATATTAAATAGTGACCGAGGTATCATTGTTTGATAACTTTTATAACGTAGTATCTTATAGTTACGAGTCTGAAATATTTTTATCTTTGTAATATTCCATATCACGGACATTTGTCATTTGTTTTATCAAGCCCTTATCATAGTGTCGGTACTCGTGCAGTGTCGGTCACTGGGGAAAAGCGAGATAACCTCTCGTCTTATAAATTAATTCATAAGACAAAAATGAAATATTCATAAAATGATATGAATGCAAAAGTGATGCAATAGTCTACTGTATGCGAGTTAACTACTCAAATGATCAGGCACAGCTTATGCATGCTTAATGACTTTATGCTTAGTAATAATAAATTACTAATTATTAGTTGAATTTTAGTGAAAATTTACCGTGTGTCACACATACTCTTTTACATATCTTCTCTCTAACCTTTCTAACTTAGTTTCATATCATATTAGTGATCTCTTTTGTAGCAAAGAAGATCAAGTCATATTCAAGCTTCAACGAGAAGTTGGAAGTCTTGTTTGTTTAGTGTTGTATGATCTTGTGTTGATTCATACTTCATTGTTGTACTAAACTATCATAATCTTGTGAGTGTGAGTGGTTAGTATTTTAGTCCTCAAAATACATTGTGTGTAGGAGTGGTTTTACCCTTGGAAAGAAGTCGACATTTAGCTTAGTGTCAGAAATAGTGTAAAGGTTTCTCCACCGGTGAAAGGAGCTTGTTGACTAGTGAAGTTAAACTCTCGAGTGTGAGACTCGAGGAGTGGAGTAGGGCAAGGGGAAAGAGTCCTTGTAGACCGAACCACTATAAACAACTTGTTGTGGTTTGATCATTTCTTTCCTTATTTACTCTTTACATATTGCTTACATATTTCATTAACATATCTAAGATCAATATCAATTGATCTTTCAATAAGTTTCAAAACAAAGTTTTTAATCGGTAAACTATTCAACCCCCTTCTAGTTTTCTACAATTGGTATTAGAGCCTCGTTGCTCAAGAATTTCTAAAATACTTTGTATTTTATAAACTTGAAACGATCCATGGATTCTGAAAACTTTAAAGAAGGGCAATCTATGCAAAGACCACCACTCTTTGAAACCAATGGATTTATCTATTGGAAAAATCGTTTTGAAACATATGTAAAATCAAAAGATATAGATCTTTGGTTTGTTATTGTTAAAGGGGATTTTAGTTCTACAACAAAGGATATTTCTATTAATGAACAAAAGAAATTAATTGCTAAAAATAATGAAGCTAAAATGATGCTTTATAATGCTTTGCCAAGAAAAGAATATGAAAGAATTTTTATGTGTGAAACCGCCAAAGATATTTGGGAATCTTTGATTGTTACACATCAAGGTAATTCACAAGTCAAGGATAACAAAATTGATCTTCTTGTTCAACAATATGAACAATTTGTTATCCCTGAAGATGAAACCATTGATTGTGGCTTTGCTCGCTTTAATACTATTATTACATCACTTAAGGCACTTGATGAATCTTTTCGTAGTAAGAATTTTGTCAGGAAATTTCTTAGAGCACTCCATCCGAAATGGAGAGCTAGAGTGACCGCTATTGAAGAATAAAAAGATCTCTAAAAAATGTCACTAGACGAGCTAATCGGTAACCTCAAAGTACATGAAATGGTGATGGAGAAAGATTCGGAGATCATCAAAGGAAAAAAGGAGAAGATAAAATCTGTTGCTCTAAAAGCAAAGGCGGAATCAAGTGATGATGACGAATCTTGCTCCAGTAGTGAAGATGAGGAGTATGCCATGGCCGTTAGAGACTTTAAAAAGTTCTTTAGAAGAAGAGGAAAGTTTGTAAGACAACCTCGAGAAGAAAAGAAGCCATTCCGAAAAGATCGGGATGAAAAAAAGGGTAAAGGTGAAAGAAAGTGTTTTAGATGTGGTGATGCAAGTCATCTCATAGGAGAATATCCCAAGCCACCTAAAAGCAAAACTCAACGAGCTTTTGTAAGTGGTTCTTGGAGTGATAGTGAAGATGATGAAGAGTCAAGCAAGGAAGAGATCACTCTAATGGCACATGAGTCAAACGAGGTATGCTTGAAAGTTGGATTGGAACCTGATGAGTGGATAAAAGATAGTGGATGCTCACGGCACATGACGGGCAACAAAAATCTCTTCTCATCATACCAAGAGTATGACGGAGATCTCAAAAGCAAAATCATTGGCAAAGGTACGATCACTCATAACTCCCTAACTATTGAAAATGTTACTCATGTAGATAGGTTAGGATTTAATCTACTTAGTATTAGCCAATTATGTGATAAAAAGTATAAAGTACTATTTGATGAAAATGGTAGTAAAATACTAAAAGATGGTATCACCATAGCTAAAGGAGTTAGGAAAAATAACATATAGGTCATGAAAATAGATAAAACATCTAATGACAAACTTTGTCTAACAACGTTAGATGATAGCTCATCTCTTTGGCATAGACGCTTAGGTCACGCTAATATGAGACTTATATAAAACCTATCTTCAAAAGAGCTAGTTAGGAATTTACCAAAACTTAAATATGACCAACACTTTTGCGACGCTTGCAAAATTGGTAAACAAACCCAGAGTAGTCATAAATCTAAAAATATGGTGTCCACATCTAAGTGTCTAGAACTATTGCATATGGACTTGTTTGATCCATCCGCTATAAGAAGCTACGGAGGCAACTTATACACTTTGGTCATAGTAGATGATTACTCAAGGTTTACTTGGACGTTGTTTTTGAAAACCAAAAATGAAGCTTTTGATTAATTTGAAATTCTTAGCAAGAAAATTCAAAATCAACTAGGTGTTAAAATTGTGTCGATCCGTACGGATCATGGTCGTGAATTTGACAATGAAACTCAATTTGGAAACTTTTGTGATACAGATGGTATAACACATAACTTTTCGGCTCCACGAACACCTCAATCAAATGGAGTAGTAGAACGTAAAAATAGAACAATTCAAGAAATGAGTAGAACAATGCTTAATGAACAAAACATTCCTCAAAAGTTTTGGTGTAACGCCGTTGACGCTTCTACATATATTTTGAATAGAGTCTTAATACGTCCTTTCTTAAACAAAACACCATATGAGCTTTATAAAGGTAAAAAGACAACTTTAGGATATTTTAGATTTTTTGGATGTAAATGCTTCATTCTTAATACTAAAGATTATCTCACCAAGTTTGACCCAAAGTCTTATGAAGGTGTATTTCTTGGTTATTCTCAAACTAATAAAGCTTACATTGTCTTAAACAAAGAAACAATGATAGTCGAGGAATCGTTGATCATAACATTCGACGAAAGTCCACCTCCCTCTAAGACATCACCTTTGGTAGATGATGACTTAGTTGAAAGTCAAATGATAGAAAGTCAAGAAATAATTAAAAATGACAAGAAAGATGAACCATTAAATAAAGAGATTATAAACATCAAAGAATCTAAAAGTCATCTTTTAGAAAAGGTCATAGGAAAACTTAATCAAAGAACCTTAATGTCACAAGCCCAAAATCAAAGTAATTATTTTTGTTTTGTATCTACCATTGAACCGAAAAACATAAATGAAGCAATAAAAGATGAATCATGGGTAATTGCCATGCAAGAAGAGTTAAACCAATTTGTTAGAAATGATGTTTGGAAATTAGTTCCAAAACCTAAAGATCAAATTATAATTGGAACGAAATGGGTTTTTCAAAATAAAATGGATGAAAATGGTGTAGTATCTAGAAACAAAGCTAGGCTTGTTGCACAAGGTTATAATCAACAAGAAGGGATTGATTATGATGAAACTTATGCACCGGTAGCTAGACTCGAATCTATTAGAATATTAATTGCTTATGCATGTGCTTATGAATTTAAATTATTTCAAATGGATGTTAAAAGTGCATTTCTTAATGGGTTTATTAACGAAGAAGTATATGTTGCTCAACCTCCCGGTTTTACCGACTTTGTGAAACAACATCATGTCTTCAAACTCAAGAAAGCATTATACGATCTTAAGCAAGCACCAAAAGCTTGGTACGATCAACTTAAGACTTTTCTTGTGGATAACAAATACACTATGGGATTAGTAGATAATACTCTTTTTACCAAGAAAAAGGAGTCACATATTATCATTGTTCAAGTATACGTTGATGACATCATATTCGGATCAACTTGTCAAGAGCTAAGTGATGATTTCTCTAAAATCATGCACGACGAGTTTGAAATGAGTATGATGGGTGAATTAAACTTTTTTCTAGGACTTCAAATTAAACAACTAGAATGTAACATATTGGATTTCACAAGCACATCAAATCATGCTTAAGTGGGGCGTATAACTTGAGGTTTTAGAGAGAGAAAGTTTAGAGGTTTAGGGAACTTAGTGAGAGAAAGTAAAAGTATTATTATGAGCTCCAACCCTCTACTTTGGGAGGTAGAGGGTATTTATAGTATCTTACATAAACGCCACCTACGGGCTGTGGATCAGGCATACAGTGGGTAAAGACCCTTCCGTCCTCCACGATGTTACTAAACTAAATACTAACTAACATTAAATAACTACGACTACGAGCTTTCTAACGATTACATATACTTGAGGTGACCGACACTTTAATAACTGGATTTACTAAATTCTAAAAATCTCCCCCTAAGGGAGGTCACCTCAAATTACATTGAATACAAACAGATATAACATTAAGATTGTTCTTGGATTTTTGTTAAAGTTCTTTGATCTGTAGCTCGTAGTCTTTGATTCTTCATGTTTTGCATGTTTGGTTAATCCAAGTGGAGGTCTTTAGCTGATCCACGTGATAATGAGTTTTGAGCCAGCTTTGAGATCATCAGCTACCATAAATCTCTGACTCTTCCATTGTAGTGTTGACATTATGTGATGTTGTGACTTTTGGACCGACATGCTCACATTCTGGATCATGAAATATTCTTGTGGAAAACTAGAAGGGGGGTTGAATAGTTTTTCCGATTTTATGTTAGTTTCAAAAACTTTTAGATTCGTTAATATGTGAGATCTTATGGATGTAGAGAAATGTTGGAATCACTCCTAAACCTTATTCAAGTGTTAGTTACTCATATGTAATAGTTAGCTTATTATGGCCTTTATGTTTGTTATTAGCCTTAAGCTTATGTAGAAGGCCCATGAGCTTAGGCCCAAGCCCATAGGAGAAAGGGAAGGAGTAGGAGTGTTGCCCTAGCTCCTTGCCTATAAATACCTTATGTAAACCTTCATTTGAAGGTTGGTTGTTCAAGTTTTCTTTTCACAAACACTCTACGCTTAAACCGTATTATTCATATCGTGTGTGTGTGTGTGATACTTGTTCAATCGCCTCTCTATCTTTCTTATAAGCTTGTGTGGTAAACCTTGTGACCTATCAGTGGTATCAGAGCCAGGTTTCCCTTGATAATCAAATTGACTCCATGGTTATACTTGAGGATCTCAGTAATGATCATGTTGAGACTCACGTTGAACACGCCGAACTTTTGCCTCATCCAGATTTTGCTCGTTTAATACAAGACCAACAGACCATAGTGGAAAATGTCATGCCATTAATCAGGACTTGAAATGCAAAAATGCACTGTTAACCAAGGATTTTGAATGTTTACAAAAGCAACTCAACTTTTTCAAAACTCAAGAAAAACGTGAAAACGGTTTTGAAGCGACCTTTGCCAAATCTTATCAAACGAAAAATATTTAGAAAGACAGATCGTGATCTAGCCGCTTAGAAGAATGCTTTGTTGTCTGAAATAGAACAACTGAAACATGAACATAAAAAGCAAATTAACGCTCTCACCTTGGAAAATCAAAAAACTAAGGCTGAGTTGTTAACTTGTCAAAAACAGTTCTCTGCATACAAAAAGCATTCAACGAAACGAATAGATGATCATCTTGAAGAAATCATCGGCTTGCAAAACAAACTTAAAGAGTTTAAAACTGTTGTTTACAAACATGGCGAGTCGGTCACAGCCATTGAAAAGTTTACTTTAAAAACAAATCCAAATGGATATGGACCGAATCTTGCTGATTACAAACCTAAGCTTTCAACAAAAACATTCAAACCAAATCACGAAGTTTCCGGTCAGAATATAAAGTTGATAATTACATTATGAGTGTTGTTAAATATCATCGTCAAGAGGAATTAGATGCAGAAGACGAGAGTCGATCAAAATTAGAAAAAGTTGTTTACAACAAACCTTTTAATTATTCAAAAGCGGTCACTTTCGTCACACCAACGGATTCTTCTAACACACCAAGGGTTATCATCAAAACACATGAGTCTTCTAATGTTAATCCCCAACCAGATTATGCACAAATTTATGGTCCTTTACCTTCCATCGGTGAAGTAAATTCAAAACACGAAAATCGAAAAATTCTTAGATATTTTGACATCTTCATGGCCGACCTCAAAATTTTACAACATGAGATAGAATATCGTTCTGAAATCAAAATTGATCATTTTCAATCGCCTCTGGCGTGAGAACAAAGAGACATTTTTTAGAAAAATCTTTTACCTAACGTTAAAAATTTGAAAAATTGTGCATTAGCTTGGGAAAAGGATTTTCATAAGGAACTTGGAGTGATGAAGGTCGTTTTCGAGAAAACGAAACATCCATTTCTAACACTAAACGTAAAAAGAAACTGTTGAGAAAAGATGTTGATCGACTCTTGGAAGATGTCATCTGTCCTGATGTCCATAATGTTGTGCTAAAGAATTCTTTGTCATATGCATTTGATCATACCTCTGCGATAATCGATTACGTGATAAATGTTGCAAACACGATAATGTGCTTGGTCGAGTCCTTAACAGTTGAAAACAAGCGATTGTCAAACGAACTTTCAAATGCAATACGTCGTCTTAATTGGTGTCAAAAAGATATTCACGATCAACAAATTGCTTTTCAACATAAAATCGCCCGATTCGTACTAAATCTTCGATCCTAAATTTGAGAAACTGGATGATCAAAACGTGTCTTTTAAGTGTCAAATCTTAAAATATGAACAAGAACTTTTAAAAGTCAAAAAGGAATATGGTGTCATATTTGATTTACTCAAAAAGACTCGTGATGAAGCATCAAATGAACTTGATCATTATCTTGCACACACTAAAGAAGTTATGCATTTTCTGGAAATGTTCGGTCTGAAAATCAAGATCGATTCACACTATCCTCAAGTTAAGAGAAATGTTAGGAAAGTATGAACAACTTTCGCCAACCATCATTAAGAGATTAGCCCTAGTAACACTTAGTACTCATGCACCTAGAATCTATCTTGCCAAATCACAAGTAACTAACGTGCTTCCTTCTACTGAAACAGGAATAGTTGAGCCTTTTCCAAACGTCCGCACTTCACGACCTAGGAGCACTCAATCGAAGAATATGAAGTTGCGACCTAAGAAAAGATCAATCAAGAATGCTAAAGTAGAAGAACACCCTAGGACTATGAATAAGACTCACGTTGCCTCCACTATAGATATTGCGTCTGGCAAATGTAATAGAAATAGTGATGTAACGAATGCTAAACCGTTAAGTACTTTTGATATTCAGTCGGATGCACCTTGTGTTATTTGTGGTAAAAGTATGAATTTGGATTGCCATGATAAATGTGTTGCTAAAGCTATCATCTCTCGTTTAAGGAATCCTAAGAACCGGAATACCTCTAGGCCCACTAATCTTTCTAAGTCAGTGCTTGGTAGACCGCCATCTTTAGATTCTAAGCAACGCATTGCTGTCCCTGTAGCTCCTGTGTCACCTCCTAGGAATGTAGTACCACCTAGTGCATTCACTAAGACTAAAGCAAATACTAGTTGGAGATGGCAAAAATGGATATATAACACACTAGGATTTAAGTGGATACCTAAAGCTATTGATGTGTGTATATCAACTATAACTGCTACGGAACCCTCTAACATTTCGGGTTCCAAATCTACTTCTATTCCATCTGTATCGTGTGTGTAATGCGGTGATCTGAGATCATTCTCTGGATAGTTGATAGCGGATGTTCCCGACACATGACAGGCAATCTTAAACTGTTATCAAACTTTATTGCAAAGTTCATTGGCTGTCGGTTCGGGAATGATCACTTTGCAGCTATCATGGGCTACGGAGATTACATCAATGGAAACATCAAAATTAGCAGGGTTTACTATGTGGAAGGCCTCGGTCATAATCTGTTTTCAGTAGGTCAGTTTTGTGATGGAGACTTGGAGGTTGCTTTCCGGGAGAAAACTTGTTTCATTCGTGATCTACAAGGAAATGACCTTATGTCTGGATCTCGTAATTCTAGTCTCTACACTATCTTTATGAAAGACATGGTTGCTTCATCTACCATATGTTTACTTTCAAAGGCAACATCAACAAAATCCTGGCTATGGCACCGTCGTCTCTCACATCTAAACTTTCAAACCATCACCAACCTTGCTCGACACAAACTAGTTGAAGGACTTCCACGGTTTCGGTATTCTAAAGATCACCTTTGCTCAGCTTGTGAACAAGGCAAAAGCACTCGTGCTCATTTTCCTTCAAAGGTGGAACACAGCTCTCAGCATGTGCTTCATCTTCTTCACATGGATTTGTGTGGCCCGATGGGCGTGCAAACGATCAATGGCAAACGCTACATCTTAGTAATCGTTGATGACTATTCACGCTGGACTTGGGTCTACTTTCTTCGAAGCAAAGATCAAGCTCCACAAATGATCATCACCTTTCTCACGAAAATACAAGTTCACCTACGAAACACCGTTCGACTAATTAGAACAGATAAAGGCACTGAATTTGTTAATCAAAATCTTCGTGAATTCTATGAGAAAGTGGGAATTGACATCGGACATCTATTGCACGTACACCAGAACAAAACGGAGTTGTCGAAAGACGAAACCGAGCGTTAGTGGAAGCTGCAAGAACAATGTTAATCAATGCTAAACTTCCAGATTACTTATGGGCGAAGCTGTATCTCTGCATGCTATACTCAAAACCGTTCTATGATTACAACACGCCACAACAAAACACCTTTCGAGCTCGTCCATAACAGAAAACCGAATCTAAAACACTTTCATGTATTTGGATCTCTTTGCTATCCGAATAATGATCGTGATGACTTTGGAAAGCTCAAAGCCAAAGTTGACATTGGAGTCTTTATTGGATCTGTGATAATTCCAAAGGTTTCGAATCGGAATCGTCGTACAAAACTGGTGATGGAAACGATTCATGCTCATTTTGATGAACTTACGGAAATGGCTTCGGAGTATAACAGCTTGGAACCCGGACACAACCGCTTAAACTTCCCCCAAACCCCATCATCAGGTGAACAAAGCCCCC
>OU343222.1:314071943-314109843 GCA_910596185.1 Chrysanthemum makinoi | reverse complement strand
TGTATGCCTGATCCACAGTCCGAAGGAGGACGTGTAGTACGTAACTATAAATACCCTCTACCTCCCAAGGTAGAGGGTTGGACCTTTCATTTAATCTAACCTTCTATGTTTTCTTTTACTTTCTCTCTCTAGAAAGGATCCCACTTTCTTTCTCTAAACTCTATCTCATTCGATCCATTGTTGAGTTTATTTGTGTGTTTATGAAATCCAATATGTTACAGACTCAAAACTGAAATAAATCAAAATCGATCTCAGAGATGTTTCAATTCGTCAACCTTTCAAAGAATCTTATCTTGAACTCATATCAACATCATCGATCAATTTTTTTTAATCAATATCCGAAATATAAGAATAAGGAAGATAACAACTATGTTATCCTCTCTTATATGGTTCGTTTAAAACATGATAAACACATGCAATAAAACCTACCCGAGACCCGTTTAGGATCTTGAAGCCTCTTATTTCTTGAGTCAAATCGTGGAGCAAAAGAAGTCATCATCAAGGTATGGGTGTGATTGATGAATCAATTTTGATGGTGATGTGATGAGATTTGATTCTGATTTTGATCGATTTATGATGCTATTGAGATGAGATGATTAAGTTTTTATCTAATTTGAAACGGATGGAGAGAGAGAGAGAGAAGTGTTGGTGAGAGTGTTTAAGTGGTAGGCGGATTTCTTTTGAGGATGAGATTAGGTTTATCTAATATCAGTAATATTAGGTGGAGCATATATCTAATATCTAAGGGCCCGTTTGGTTGGGGTGTATGGGTATGACTCTATGACTTTGAAAGTCATTAATGTTGTTTGGTTGGTTATGGGGCCCACCACAATGGATTGAGGATACCCAAATGTGAAGTTTTCTCATATCTTATGTGTGTGGGTGGTTTCATCATACCCTCTATTATCATTCCACCCTATACCAACACCCATACCCATTGTTATTCATATCAACAAACCAAACGCACCCTAAGATAATAGGGTAGGCCTTTGAAGTGGATTTGGAATCACCCTTGCACCGGCTATTTCATAAATTGGGCTACTCATTCTGTTTAACATTTGGGCCTATGGGATAACCAAATATGGGGTGTTGTCGTGTTGTTGGATACTACATTTTTTGATCAATTCTTTGGGCTTGGTGATGTATTGTTAGACTGTTTGACTGGCCTGATTAGCGACTCCAAATAATTTACACTTAAGCTGAATCTTTGACTATCCAAATGTAGCTTCTTAGATACAAAGTGTTAATTATTTTGGTATAACTTTTGGCAAGAGGAGTGGTATTTTGGTATGCTAAATTTTCACGAGGATACAATTTTTGACAAGATCGGGAACCATTATCAAGTTCATTTTAAAACCGTTAACAAAGGCTAGATTTGGGAATTTAATCTCAAGATGTGACTACGGCGAAAATTCACTATTATTTATTTGAGGTTGAAGTGGGATATCACGGGTGCGTGTACTTAGTATCAGAAGATATCGGGGTTGGTTGGATGCATGATTCTTCGAGATCCTTGTTCGAGCTTTAACCGTTACGAATGACAAAGACTTGAGTTGTCTAGTTATACCTGATGTAAGGAGTTACGTTGTTGTACTCACAACGTATAACTATCACTTTTAAGGAATTATGTTGTTGTGCTCAAGTGTCACAAAAAGTTGTGGATAATTTGAGAAACTTTAAGTTTACCCTTTTTCCGATGATGATAAGAAAAAGGGTTCTTCGTCTGACAATAGTGCAAGTTTAAGTCACAAGTTCGGGTTATTTTACTTCAGTCTCAAGTTCGTCCTATTGGGTTTTCTCCATCAGTAGTCACTACAAAAAGTCGTCAGAATTATAATGGGGTCGGTAAGGAGTTAGCTGAAAAGAGTATACACGAGTAGAGAAGTCTTATCAGCAATTGATTCTCACAAGATATTTATGATACTTCACAATTGTTCGATTACTTGGACATACATGGTTTTGCTGTCTCCAATTCATCATCAACATACGTGGTGTATGATTCTGATTCATTGAAAACATCGGGTGGAAGAGAGTATAGGTGTTCATTGCTTCTTTGATGTTTTTGGATTTTTTTCGAAAACCCGTTTCCTTTCATGAATTCTTCAATCAGGGGGAAGAAATGAGACGATCTGTGGTGCAAATTTCTCAAGTTGGTGTTATCGTCTCACTTTCACAGAATTATCGTGCGTGAAGTTACCTAAATATGATGTTATGATGCCTTACATACGGTTAATTTATCGAGTAATTGCAGATTCACAGGTAACTATTATTCCGATAGACCGCAACATTCAGGGGGAAGTCATTTCATTTCGTCTTTCGTGGTTTGTTTGGTGTGAAGCATCTACATACGTGAGAAGATCTTGTCGATTTCTCGCATGTTACCCCGAACGGATTTTCCGAAACAAGTCAGATTTACCTTGTGTGGTTTACTGCTCATCTACAAATTCCGCTGCGTACTGAAAATTTCAAAAGTTAGAGGAAATGTTCACTACATCAAAGTTTCGAATCTGCTGAAGACGGTTGTCGGTTTGGGGGAAGCTGATTCAGAAACTTCTCCAAAAAGGAGTGTACGGAGAAGCTGCTAAAGACATGCGGCATGAATTGGGGGGAAGTTAATCCAATTTATGCATATTACATCATTTGCCTTCAAGTGAAGAAAACAGTTCTCAAGTCAAGGTACAAGAAGAAGACAAAGAGCGTAAACTTTCATCATCCTCGACACTTGAAGAGCTTATGAAGACCTTTATTTATTTGTTTTCTATATTTGTAGTAAATGTTGTAAGTAATCCCTTATGTCGTCCCATTGGGGGAAGATTGTTGGAATCGCTCCTAACTCGTAAAAGGAACGACATTGACGGGATTACATTTTCTATCCTTGTTACCTTAAACACAAGGCTTGTTATGTCATTTAGTCATAGATCTATGTGATTAGGAATAAATACCCTCCCAGACTTTCCTAGGAGGGTGAGTCTGTTTTGTGTAACTTCACCTTTCAATAATAAAACACACATAGTTTCTCCCTTATCTCCATACTTTATCTCACTAACATGAAGATGATAATCTTTCTTCTTCCAAGACCTCCCGATTCACCAAATCAACCATATAATCGGTCCTAACATAGAATTAGGGAATTAGGCACCCTCTATGACTAACACGGAATACAACACACCAATTAGAATGAGGATGTGACAATTCAACCGACCAATAAAAGATAACTAAGGAGTAAGAAAATCTAAGTAAACACGTTTTTAATTATCATAAGAAACACTCTCAACCAATCCATAGCTTTTCCTTTTCATTAGTTTAATTAGTTTTTAATTTAAATTGTTTAAGTAGTTTAATTGGTAGAATTACCAACCCCCACACTTCAAACCTTGATATTTTACTTGCTTTCATAAAAAAATATAAAAGATAAAAAAGAATCTTCCTCACCTCACCTTTTCGTCACACATCTCTACTAGCATCTCTATTCCCCTAGAGAAGGATCAACCCCCTCGGCTTACCCATACTACACTGCAACGATTAGGTACACTGCCTAGTGGGTTGTAAAGCTTTCTCGTTAAAAAGGAAGTCTTTCGACCCCGAACTCACGCATCAGTGCATAAGGTAGACCCCATAGGTAGACGAGTAACATTATAAGTATTAAAACTTGGTCAGAAATCCTGCATCAGTAAGACACAACGTATTCTAAAGCCACAATGGAGTAGGTTGTAATTGTGAGCGAGTTTTTAAAGATGATTTATATATCCTTTTTCTTCGGCCATATAATCTCATCATTTCGTTTACCCACCATTGAAAAAGAAGAAAAATCGAATGAAAATCGTTTCTCAATTTCATCGCACTTATGAGCAAAGTGTTTCCTTCGGCGAGCCTTTCACATTCACCGGTCATCTGACCATTGGCTTCCGCAAGTTTTACGTGTTTTTGTTAAAAAAAAATTTTTGCGTCTTAGTCCTTTGAGGTGTTTGCCCTATAACTTGTGGTTAAACCGACATATTGACTCGTGGTTTTGTGGTATGCTTTTGAGGATCCTCTTTGAATTCACAAAGTCTTTTTTATAGCATCCGGTATTGTTGGTGGACCATTCAAGTAGTTCAAGGTTTACGAAGGTCCCCACATAATTACATTGTTGCAATAAACTTTTCAATGTTATTTGGATATTAGAAATCTGTTAGACAAGATTAGAGAGTGTGTAAACGGATGCAATTTTTCTTTTTCAAGTTATATGAGGAAGGCGAGCCTTTTTTAATTAGATGTACATAGCCGAGGCTGTTTCTGGCCATTCTCTGGTCACTCCAAATATCTGCACCTAACGGACGTTTGAACTAACAAACACTTGTGGTGAAACCAACAATTTTATCACTAAACCATTAGGTAATAATTACAAATGACTCATTCCATTCGAAAATTATTGTCCAATGACCAAAAAAAATTTTAAAAAAATAATAACACACAACAAATTTAAGAAAAACATATATATATATATATATATAGTGTGTAGCGTTCAATGCAGAACCATTTTTTTGTACAGAACCTACAGAACCAGCCTTTTTACTCCGAATAATGCATGATGTACATCATATTTATGCACAATGGCATCTTTGTAAATAATTTGAATTATTAAAAATATGCTGAGGGGTAATTTAGGCATTTTGTATTTACATTTTATTAAAACTGTCACTCCACAAATCACGTGATATTGATTGATGTACTTTATTTTTTATTTCTCTCATATTCAAAAACTTTCTCACCACCACAAAATTGCAGAGCACACCCCACCCTAGATCAGTGGTTCGCCAAAAAAAATAAAAATCATCAATCTTTTTGGATCGTGCAAACATCAACGAGTATGAGAAAAAGAAAAAAAATGACACCAATCTCTTTGGATCTCATCTCAATCCGAGATCTATTACTTAGTAAGTTTTTTTTTTTTTTTTTTTTTTCGATGTGGGTTTTGGATCTAGGACAATAGATCAAGATTGGAACAATATTTTGTATCTCGAATACTTTAACGAATTTAAGTAATTTTTATGGGCTACTCGTATTTTGTCGTCATAAAACAAATAGGTGTGGTATCAATTTGGTCTTCTTTCATTGATGGATGTTTTAGATATGTCTTGCTTGGCTTTCTTATACTTACAATGATGCAGTCAATCATTTTTTTATTTTTTATTTTTTTTGCTTAAACCATGTGTGAAGTGGTTAAATAAACTTCAAGAGAGTTTAGCTAATCTTTTGATATCTTGATAGAACATAAACCCAAGGCACATGTGTTTACTGGTATATACTGAGATGGAGTTATTAGAGGTTCATTCTCATCATTTGCATAGAAATGAATAACATATGATGGATGACCAACACTTTACTCTAACTTGCCTCTATAACTACATTAAACAAGGATATGATTTGTGTTTTAAAAGTTATTAGATGATTATTAAATTGTTAGAACAAAGTCTATAAGATGTTTGGGTAAGCATGTATTATGTTTTTTATTTATTTTTTTGTGTTTGGGTAAGCATGTATTATGTTACAGTATTTATTTATTTTTGGGATTGTCTAACCAGTGCCCTAAGGGCACTGGTTAAGAAGGCTGAGGACCCACAAAAAGGTACCGAAAAAATATTTTTTTATTGAAAAAGTGTAGGTCCTTGAATCTTTTAATTATTTTTTCGGTACATTTTGTGGTCCTCAGCCTTCTTAACCAGTGCCCTAAGGGCACTGGTTAGACAATCCCTTTATTTTTTTGTCTTTAGAACCACTATAAGGTGTTTGGGTTGCTTTATTTTGCACAAATATCACATATCTGACATGTTACTAGAAGTTTTGTTTGATGAGTTATTATGTGTGAAGTGGGGGCTCACGTGGGTTAGTCCCTTTAAATATTTTTGGTACTAACTGAAGATCTTTTGAATCTACTCGTGTTGGGCTGTTACAAACCAACTAGTGTATGTTGTATTTACTGGCTCGATGAGACTTATTAATAGTTATTATGTCGTTTTATATATTTGGTCAAGTCTGGTTCTTTTGATGTGTTGTTCCTAAATGGTCTATGGTAGTTGTTCTCTTATGCTTTTGATGTGTTGTGCATATATGTTACACTAAAAAAGGTGAGTTTACTAATCTTTGTTTTTTGGTTTACTTGTGTTTTGCATATGGTTGGATTAGGTTGCTACTAAAGTTAATGATGATAATATGGCAAATCGAAACCAAGTAATTTTTCTAGTTTTTGTTTTTGTTTAATGATAGTTATTTAATTTTTAGTTTTTGTTTCGAAACAGGTAAAAGAATTGGACGAGAAAGTGCAGCGTGCACATATGTTCTTGATGAAAAAGCGCAGCGTGCACATATGTTTTTGGATTACGTGCACATATGTTCAAAAAAATTAGGCGAGAAAGTGAAGAGCGCACACATGTTTTTAAACGGCGTGCACTTTTATATTTAACAAGATACTTGTTCATGAATTGTATTTTATTTAATATTAGTTTTTGTGTATACTATATGTGTTCTTGGTTTGTTATAAACTATTAGAGGCTACATGTGCATTTTTATGCTTTTGGTCATAAATTTCGATAGTCAAATAATGTACACTTAAAACATATATGCAATTATCATTTTAAGCAAATAAGTTTGAAGTTTAAATGCCATAAACATATGTAAATTTACTATATTTACGAAAAAAAACACCTATGCACTTGATTTTTCTAAAAAACATGTTTGTTGAAAAAAACATATATGCACTTGAGATATTTTTTTTAAACATGCTTGCTGTAAAAATCAAAAACTTCAAAAAAAAAAAAAAAAAATCAGAAAATTAAGTGTTAAAAAGAACGTTTTTAATAAAAAAAAAATCAAAAAGAAAGTAAATATAAGTTTTTACTATTATACCCTTTTCATTAAAATATAAATATTTAATAATACTAAATTCTTACTGGTCTTAGTGGTTCTGTAAAGTTCTGTACAAAAAATTGGTTCTGCATTGAACGTTATATATATATATATATATATATATATATATATATATATATATATATATATATATATATATATATAGGGTAGGGTTAAAATGAAAAGTTTCTTATAATGAAAAGAATGAGAAGGCATGTGGAGGTGACATGTGTCACCCCCCCCCCCCCCCGCAAAAAAAAATTTTTTTCCCGCCAAAAAAATTTTTTTTTTGGGCAAAAAAAAAATCCCGCCAAAAATTTCCCGCCAAAATTTATTACTGCATTACAGTTATAAAAATACTGCATCACAATTATAATTGTGATGCAGTAATTTATAACCTTAATGCACTAAAATCATGATTATGATGCAGTAAATTTATAACCGTAATGCAATAACTTATAACCTTAATGCACTAATAAGTTTTGGTGCATCTTTATTATAAGTTAATAGTTCAGTGCATCAACTATGATGCACTAAAATCAAGGTTATAACCTTAAATGCACTAACATCATGATTGTGATGCAATAACTTTATAACTGTGATGCAGTCATTTATAACCTTAATGCACAAAAATCATAATTGTGAGCTAAGAGTAACTTATAACCTTAATGCACTAATAAGTCTTGGTGCATCTTTATTATAAGTTACTGCATCATAGTTAATAGTTAAGTGCATCAACTATGATGCACTAAAATCAATGTTATAACATTAATGCACTAAAATCATGATTGTGATGCAGTAACTTTATAACTGTGATGCAGTAACTTTATAACTGTGATGCAGTAATTTATAACCTTAATGCACTAAAATTATGATTTGTGATGCAGTAACTTTATAACTGTGATGCAGTAAAAAAATTTGGCGGGAAATTTTTTGGCGGGAAAAAAAATTTTTGCCCCAAAAAAAATTTTTTTTTGGCGGGAAAATTTTTTTTTTCGGGGGGGGGGGGTGTGAGGGTGGGAGTGGTGGGTGGGGGGGGGGTATGGTGATGTGGCATGATGATGTGGCAAAGGTGACACATGTCACCTCCACATGCCTTCTCATTCTTTTCATTCTAAGAAACTTTTCATAATAACCCAAACCTATATATATATATATATATATATATATATATATATATATATATATATATATATATATATATATATTCCAAATTACAATTTTACTCTTAACTAAACTAATTACTGCTTTACTAAAAGTTTGTAATAATATTTCTGGTAGAAAGATATATTTATTTATTTTTAGTAATGAACAACTAAGTTGTAATAACTTACAATGAAAATGTGAATAATAAGGTTGAGATGGACTGGGTAGTCATTTTTTTTAATTACACGTTTGGTTCCCGTGGTTTACCTTAAATAACAGGTTTAGTCCCTAAGTCGTTTTAATTACATCACACATACCTATTTTTAAAACATGTTTCCAATTTAGTTCCTATTTTGAGAAATAGGGACTATCCGTGTAATAAAAAAAACTGTAAATAGCTACACAGATGATCTCTATTTTTTAAAATAGGGACTAAATGGGCAACATATTTCAAAAATAGGTATGTGTGGTGTAATTAAAACGACTTAGGGACTAAACCTGTTATTTGAGGTAAACCACAGGGACCAAACGTGTAATTTTTTCTTTATTTTTTTAGCAAAAGTCATTATTGGTTAACTAAAAGTAAAATTGTAATTCTAAAAAAAGAAAGAGAAAATTCCCTAACTAGGCCAAAAAGTCAACCATGGTCCCTATTGTGGTCACTTTCATGTCATCTTTCCCATTTTGGTCATGCTCGACTGCTCAACTCCACTAGATTTCTGCCACGTGTCCATCCACTTGTACCTTTTATTAAAAATTCGTGGCCCACCAAATCTGCACAAAATCTAAGATACTGTACACTCCTTTTTGTCTTTTAATAAAAGTCAGTGCTCGACTGACGGCGCTCGACTTGCGGCTGCTCAACCTCGTCAGTACTTTTGCATGGGAAATGAGAAAAGAAGCATGGGAAAGTACACACAATCTTTTGCGTAGATTGTGTGTACTTTAATATTAAATTTATTTTTAAGTTTTCTTATTTCAAAAAAATAAATGAAAAACATACACAAACACACACTAACACACATAGATGATCGCCTCCTTGATTGTGTGTTCTTGATGATCGTCTCCCGGAAAGTCTTGTTAACTTATTCTGCCACTGCTGAGTCTTGATAACTTCTTGATCATCGCTTCCCCCGTTCTCAGATATGGTGAGTGGCTATTAAGTGCTTAAGTGGGTATTTTTTGTAATTAAGTTGTTAATTCTTAAGTGCTTAAGTGATTATGTAAGTTATTTTTCGTTATCTTTTGTATGTTAATTTATAGAGGTTTTCATGCTTTCTCAGTTCTTAATCAAAATAAGTGCGTCTATATTTTGTTTTTAGGGTTTTTTCAGCTTATTTGTATGTTCATTAGGTTTCTTGAGTTTATTTAACTGTTTTTAGGGTTTTTTGTGTTACTATGGATTATGTAATTGCGATTTAGGGTTTTCAAGGGTATTTGTATGTTTCTCGATCTACCATTGAATTCGTTACTTGTTATTGTTAAGTGATTATTATGGTTTTTACTGCTTATATGCCTATTTATAACTGATAAATATAAGTGTGTAAGTAGCTAACAATAAGCAGTAAAAACCAATGAAATGTTGGTGTGTGATCTTAAGTCTAAATTTTATATGCTTCACAAGTTGGATCAACTGTTATTTTTTTTCATTCTGTTATTACTTCTGTTTTGTAGGACTATGATGCGAAAGTTATTGTTAGAAGTAAACTGCATTATTTGTTACTTCTGAAAGATAGATTAGACCAACCGCGTCGTACAATGTTCAAGGCCTCATGTTTCGGACCTTGGCTGGATTTGACTTATCTAGATAATGAGGAAGAGCTGGTGCGTTGTATGCTTTAGAAACAACTCCGCCAATATGATGATAGCTATGATCTTCCATTGGTTTAATGTGTGAATGGACATACTTTTGCCTTTGGTCGACGTGAATTATGTCTGCTAACTGGGTTCACATTTGGTATGCTAAGCTTTAGGAAATGGAGAAGTGGTGATATCCCTTTCCGTGATCGTGTTTTTCCAGATAAGATAGGGCAGTATGTTAAAAACATTGATCTTCTATCGGTATTGAGGATGAAGATATTTTCTTAAATCTGTCGGATGAAGATACTTTACGAGTTTGTCTGCTGCTAACATTGGAGGTTATTTTCATGGGTAAAGAGTTGTTTGCTATCATTGATGATATGTTGCTCAGGATGGTTGACGATCTTGATGAATTCAATGCATTTCCATGGGGAGAGCATGTTTGGAGGCAGTTGTATGCGTCAATCAGAAATGTCGCTTCTGAGCATCGACCGGGTTACTGTCAAACATTGGGTTGTAAAAAATCCAAGGATGTTCCTACCTTCTGCTTGTCTGGATTCATTTGTGCTTTCAAGGTTTGTACTAAGGATTTCCTAATGTTTATTTAAATGCTTATTTATTATCTTCCTGGACCTTTTAACTTATAAGGATTTCATTTTACTGTTTTCAAGATATGTGTAACATATTGGATTTCACATACACATCAAAACATTAACACTTTAGGCGTATGGATGATTTAAGAGAGAGAGAAAGTGGGATATTCTAGAAAGAGAAACTCATGTAAGGTTAGATTACCAAAGAACATCCAACCCTCTACCTTGCAAGGTAGATGGTATTTATAGGTTACAAAATAAACGACCTCCTGACGGCCTGTGGATCAGGGATACAATGGGTAAAGCCCCGCTTCCTCCACGGGTTGCGCTAAACTAAATAACTAACTAAATGACTAGTAAATAACGTAATGTCTACGAGCTAACTTATGCTAGATAATATTTGGGTTGACCGATACTTCACTAAGGAATTTTCTAATTCCTAACAATTCCCCTAAGAGAGGTCACCCCATGTTTTACATTTAGATTCCTAGCATTCTAATTTAATCTTCAGTCTTGAGCTCGCAGACTTTTCTTCTTCAAAGTACTCAAATTATATGATTTTGTGATGATTCCATCATTGTTCAACTAAGATGTATGTTTCGTGGAGGTTATGATCTGATCCACCATGATGACCCTTTTGAGCATAACTAGAGATCATCAGCAACTATAAATCTCAGTATCACCCATTATTGTGTTGCCAGCATATGATGTTGTGACATTTGGACCGACATGCTCACATTCTGGATCATGATACATTTTTATCAGAGTAGCGGAAGCTTTTGTTGATTCAAGATATTGGCAGCAGCGTTGCCGAAGCATGGAGTGATAATATCAGAGTCATTGATGCACTAATCATGATTTCTTTTAGAAATGAAAGTGTAGAGTGAGCATGCGGCTATGGATTGACCGCTCCATTCTGATCAGCTGCAAACGTCAGGGCGTACCTGCATACAACTGATCCGCGCAAAACAGTCAAGCTAAATCACTCACGCCTGCCACTTGTGAATGGCCGACCGTAATCAGCTTAAAACTGCTCAAACACGAATGCAATGAAGATCCGGAGAGTATAGTGTTTCCCAGGCGTTTTAAGTCCCAACGAGCTGTGCGAGAATAGTCAAACGTGTAGTGATCGAGAAATTTGAACTGGAAAAGAGATTGTGGTTGATCTATACTCAGAGAAAAGCCCATAAACTACAGGGGCTTAAATGCAAATTAAAGAAAGTTAAAAAGATAAAATCTATTAAATAAACGCTATCACTATTTTTAAAATTGATGAACGTTTAAAAGTTAAAACTTACGTTTAAAATAAAATTACGTAACGCACAAAAATAAAAAGTGAAACTTACACAATATTAAGCCTAAAAATATGAAAAATACATTTTTACAAACCTAATGATAAAAGAAAATTTTTAGAAAAAGAAAACTATTTTTACAACTATTTATTTAATTATTATTAATTAAAAACTAATTTAAACTAATTAATAATAACCTAAAATGCAAGAAAATAGGAAATAAGACTAGAAAAATAAAATTAAGACTTAGAAAATTCTAAAATATCAAAATAGGATTTTCAAAACTATTTTTTGTATTTTTCTGAATATTTTTCTATTTTTTATGAATTAAAAACTATTTAAAACTAATTAAATTACTAAAAATTACAAAATAAACTATGAAAAATATGGAAAATTACTTTTTTTACTTTTTATATTTATCTTAACTTAATAAAAATGAAAAATTATTTTTTGGAAGCTTTTCTTAATTTTTGTATTAAATGCTATTTAAAAATGCTAAAAAGTGATTTAAATTAAGAAAAATAGCAAAACAACTTAGAAAAATCTGAAAGTTTCAGGAAAAGTCTAAAATTATATTAGGAATCTGGGGAAAAAATAGAAACATGGGGTTAAGTGCAAGAATATGAAACTGATGTGCAAAGGGCTTATCAATAAGCTCTTGGAATAAGCTAATGAGCACCAAAGTGAACCAACTGATGATATAAGCTAATGTATGCTAAAACCACTCTAAGACAACCAATTACATCTACTCCTAACCACTAATGAGCATTTTACCTAGGATTAAGCCAACTGAAATTTCAACAAAACAGTGGCTTGACCCCACTGTTTAAGCAGTTCCATAAGCTTAACCAATAAGCTAAGGTGAAAACTAAAAGCATGGCTCTCAAGACCACCTACCAGAGATCACATATCCAGATTTATAGCTAATGAGGGCTATTATTGAAGAAGATAAAGATCAAAGGTTAACTGCCCAAATGGGACAGATGTAAAAACAGATAACAGGTACCTATGTTAAGCTAATTTAACTGCTTATTTAATAAGCTAATGAAAAAACTAAAACTGTGGTTCTCTAGTCCACCTGGCAAAGAGTTAACATACCAAATTTGAGCTTCTAATAATAAGAAATAAACACTGTGCATAAGCTGCAAGTTTGGCACAAATCAGATTATTCGACAGTTTTGACTTTCAAAAACAGTTGCTAGTTTTGACTTTTGTGAGATTTGGATCAAATTTGTGAATTGATAATGTTGTTTAATGATGTAATGAAGATGAAATAGGCTATGTTTTTGACTTATGTACCCAAATGCAAGACTGCACAATCCTATAACTAACTGGTTAAGACAATAAGGGCAGATTCAAAGGAATTTTGACTTTCACAGTTTCATAGAGCAGGTAAATGACAGGTATAGACTAAGTGGAGTTAAATGAGGCTAAGGAAACTTATTTTGACCACTAAGCAAATCTATAGCACAGATCCAAGCTTTGTTCCAAACACTACTTTCCATTTCTAAGCATAAAAAGAGGCATGACAATTCTCTACTGACTACACCAAATAGCTAACTGTGAATTTCTAAGCTAACTTAAGCTACAAAAGAGGTTTAAATGAACAAGTTAAGGACAGAAAGCACTAGTCACTACACTAGGGAATACTAACAAGCTAGACAAGGAAAAACAAAAATTGGAATAAGCACTACACCTAAAAAAAATAACTAACCACTGAATACACTATAGATATCCTACTAAACACCTCACAAATCTACTTAAGCTGAGGTATCTAATAATAAGCTAAAAAAAATGAACGAGTAACCTGTGGGGCTGCAGGCTTAAAACAGCCTTAGAGATCCTGTATTGAGCTTAATTTGAATAAGTTGTGGGGGGAGTGAACACTTGAACTTTTGCATAGTTTGAGTCCACCAACCCTTGGTACTTTTGCCCCCCCAATAACACCCTCAATAAGCTGTCTACAGCTTATTAATAAGCTGCAAAGAATCATGGATTTGGACTGAACTCCCCTGCACAGAACATTCAAAGGGCCAACTGACCCACTTTAACCCATTAGCAGCCCTAGCAAAGTATTTTTTTGAATTTTTTTCTCTTTTAACCCAAGATAGATAAGCTAGCAAACTTGTTATTTTTATTTTTTATAAATTTTTTACTTGACCAAAATTAAACTAAAACTACTATGGAAAAATTGAGGAAACTTATTTTCTTTTCTTTTACTCAAAAAGCTTAAACCTGAAACATGAATTAAGCAAGCTAAACTTAAGTCTTCAATTACTCAATAAGCTCATAAGAAAACCTTAAAAACAGAAAAGGAACTGAGATTAATACTTGAATAAAAGCTGACTTTTTTCATTAACTGAATGAGATACAAGGGAAATGAAATTGAGAGTACAAACTGATAATAAGCTTAACAGACTCAAGAACCTTTTAAAACTAACAAATACAAATAATATTCAAGACTAAAAGAAAAACTAACACATTTATACTAAAAAACGACATGAAGGAAATTTTACAAAAAACTAACTACTCTGTTTTTCTTCTTCTCTCTTCCTTTTTATAGCTTCAAAAGCTTCCACGTGTCCTTCTGATTGAATCCCACCAATCCTCTGAGCCAATGGATGAGTTTTGCTCAGTTTGGCTACTTATCCAATTTTGGCGGGAAATGTGCAATTTGACTTTTGGCCTTCTGAGCTAGCAACTAGGGGGGGGGTGAGAGGTGTAATGATGAGGTGGGTGAGGTGATAAGGAGATAAGGTGAAAAGATGGTGTTGGGAGAAGGTATGCAGAGGAGTAGCAGGGCAAGTGGGGAAGAAGAAACCCACAAGGGAGGGAAACAGGTATTCGTTTGACTGGGTGGTTTGACCAGGGGGTCAAAATGGTGTGAAAGGGGGTCAAAAACAGGTATATGGCAGGGGTCAATATTGTTTTGACAAGGGTTTGTTTGGTTTATAAATAAGGACTTGTTTGTAATTCTTCCAAACTTGAGGGGCCATTCCTGTAATTATCCAAACTTGACACAAGGACTAAAACTGACAAACTTTAATAGTACAAGGACCAGTTTTGACATTTTCAAATTTTCCAGGGACCAAACTTGACAATTTCAAAAGTTCAGGGACCTTTTCTGCCATTTGACAAAAGATTTATTCAAGGACCATTTTTGACAAGTTAAAATATTTCAGGGACCTTGAATAACATTTTTCTTTATTTAGATTTACCAGGGACTGTTTTTGACAACTTTTGAAACTTGGGGGACTAAAACTGCCAATTATGCAAACTTTATACGTTTTTCACCAGATTTTGATATTTTTGCATTTAAAACACATAAAACACTTATTTGTGCTATTTTTATCATTTTGATATATTTCTGAGTGTTTTCAGATGTTTTTGCAGTTTAAATGGTACAAAAATGATGAGTATTTAGACACTCATCAATCCCCCACACTAAGATATTGCTAGTCCCTAGCAATGTTTTAAGAAAATTTAATGGATTTTATCTCTTTACCAAAAGCCATTACTTATGGAGTAGCCAAATGTTTCAGTTCAAGTAAGAACCTTGGTACACTGATAACCATCTGATTTATTGGCAAATCATAAACCATATAACGGATTTGATGTGTCTTTACCAGAAGCCGTTTGCTCTGGACTAGCCAACTCTTAGATAAATTATCAATATTATCTTTGGTGAGCTCATTACCAATTATGTTTTTCCACGCCTTTTACCACAAGCCATAAACTTGCGGGCTAGCCAACTCTTCACTTTTAAGGATATGGTGAGCTGAATACCATACAATTTTGGGCAAATTGTAAGCCGTCAACGGATTTGAGATATCTTTACCAAGAGCCGTTTGCTCCTGGATTAGCCAGTCCTTATGTGGGTTAGACATGGTGGACTGATTACCATTTGTTGTGTTTAGTACATAGTACTTCCACTAAAAAAATTTTAAAATTTGGCCATTTTGGGGGAAAAAGGGACTAAAAGGGTACATTTATGATCAAATTCGCCAGAATTTCCCCCCCCCCCCCCCACACTTAGAAATGAATATTGTCCTCAATATTCAAAGTACCGGCTGTAATGCCAAAACTTAGAACGTAAAAAGATAACATTACTAGCTAAGTGTGGAAACACAACAATTATTCTCTTTTTTAATATTTACAATTTTCAAAGTTTTTAGATCTATATACAACATGTGGGGCATCTCCCCCACACTAGGGTGGTACACACAGGAGAAAACCCATGTTTAACTTTGTTTGATTACCGAGTCGCTAGCTTGACTCGACCCCGAATTAATTTGTTCATGGGGAAGTAAGTAGAAGAGACAATCTCCATCGGAGTTTCATTCAAGATGTTTGTATAAACATTGAAGTACGTGAAAGTTCCATACCGATGAGATACAGACATGGACCGGCTCACAAATGGTACATGGAAATGCATGGGTCAAAGATAATGTCTTCATTCCCGAAGGAGTGAAGAACAGGAGAAGCCACGGGATATATGAAGAAAAGGAAGAAAATCATGATACAAATCATGACTAACTCTTCATCCTCAATAGGAGAATTCATAGTTTCATGAATCTCCTCAGTTAAGCTTACTTGATCAAGACAAATCTCGGGTGTGTCATGATCAAATTGGGAGTTATCATACTCCGGCGGAGATATGATATGAGTGAGTTCATCGGTGAACTCCTCGTGAAGAGAATCAATCACAAGATGTAAATCTGTGAATTCTTGTTCCACTGTAGACTCATCACTATCCTCAATCTGAGTATCAAAGAGTGGATTCTCAGAAATTAAAGTGAATTCAGAGTCGAATTCAAATAGAGGATTGGTGAGAGTTGTTTTGAATGTTTCAGGAACAAATTGATTAATATTCTCTATTGGACTGTTGGGATAAGAAGTGAGTGAACGATCATTATCAATGAGACTTTCAGTTTCTCCTAGATCGGCTTCGAAATCAAAGAGTGGATTGATGTGAGTGAGTTCATTGGTGAACTCCTCAAGATGATGATCAGCATCAGACTGTGGGAGTGATGTCTCAACATACTCGATGTTTCCATAAGAAGTACAATCGTCGCTAACATCGGAGAAAGTTTCAAAATGATCTTTTGAACACTCAAGAGGGGAAATAGAATCACACACATGATCAGAAGTTCCCTGTGACTCTCTCGGGATTGGGACAAGGTTCTCAACACTAGACTTTATGAATTCGTCCGATTCCTTTTCAGGAACAGTGTCAAGATGCTCGTCCCCCATGGTCAGAGAGTGAGTGGGAGCTTCGGGTGTGATAGCAGTTGTTTGAGATGGAATCTCAACTGCTGGGATGTCATCTGATGAACTTGATGAATCAAGTGTATCTTCATCATCACTGTCATCAGGAATAAAACGAAACTGAGAGCTAGATCTGGCTGCTTTTCTTTGCAATTGATTCCCTAACAGATTTTCAAAGGCAATTTGGGAATTTATTTTAGCAGCCTGCTCTTCAGCTAGCTATTCTTCCATGGATTTTTATGTGAATTGGAATGACAGGACATTGTGGGAGTGGAGATTTGTCCAAACCGGAAGGTTGACATTGATAATCATCATGAGGACCCCCACAATATACACAAGAAAAATTGGAAATATTATGAAGTACAGTTTTATTGAACTCCTCACCTCTTTTCAGTAACTCCAGAAGCTCTAGATAAGTGTCTTGTTGGGTTTGCTGAGGAGTTTGAGTCATTTGGCACTGTGGAGGTTTGTCGTGATATGGATAGTCGTAATTGTTACAAGGAAATGGATTCCCTGTTTGACAATCAGAGCTGGAATGGGGACCTCCACAGTTCTCACAACAAAATGATTGTTGTGGCTGGTCATGTGAATAATATGGAATTTGGTCATTTCCAAAGTCCTAAGTATTACCAGAAGAACTGTTCGTAGACAAACGTGTTTCCGGATTGACACTCAAATCCTTGGTGAGGACCTCCACAAATTCACAGCAGTTATGTTGATTATATGAAGATGAGTCGGGCTGTGGTGGGTAATTGGAAAAGTTTGAGGGGTCGTTAAATGAGTTCTGATTAGGATCATAATCAAATGAATTCCTCGAACCACAAAACAAACAACTCCCATTCCGAATATCATTACCACATTGTACACACGTACACCAACGACAGGGTGAACCATACAGAGGCTCACCACAACCGACACAAGGAATAAACGATTCTATTTGAGAATTATAAGAAGGAATCTGATTATTCAAAGAATCAACAAAACCAACATGGTGATCTGAATGACTATCAAGTCTCGAAGAACATTTTGAAAAATACGGAGGTGGGACAAGTGGTGTGCTCTGAGAGCTAGCAATTTCCACCACTTCCGTTATGGTCTCCGGTTCTGGTTCTTGAGAAACGTGAAGATTAGGCAAGTCATTCTTGCGAGTCACCGGTCTGAATTCTGCATGTTTGCTTTTAACCGTAAATCGTGAAAGTTTAGAATCAATTCTAGACGGCTTTTGAGCAATCGAGGGATTAGATCTTTGGATAACCGTAGGTTGGACGTATTTAGCACTTCCTTTATTAGAGGGAAGTACCTGGTCCTTTGTCACCCCGGTTTCTCTTTCCATTTCCCTACGCAGAATGAATGGATCTTCACGAACAACGCGAATTCTAGACATTTGTGATAAAGTCTGAAGCTTTTCAGCTTCGTCCCAGAATTCGTCGTAGTCGGGAGATTCCATGAGAATAGAAGAAGAATCAAATGGATAGAGGGTAAAGGGATAAAGAATCAAAAAGGGTAGGAGGGTTAAGATGAATATTTTTGGGTTTTTGGATAAACATGATGCAAAAATAAAGAATGAAAATCTTTTTGGGTTTTTGATTTTTAAAAGATGGTATGAACAAGGAGTGATTATTCAAATCACTAATCTGCTAAACGTAAGACTATTAGCACTGCTCCCCGGCAGCGGCGCCAAAATTTGATCCGCGCAAAACAGTCAAGCTAAATCACTCAAGCCTGCCACTTGTGAATGGCCGACCGTAATCAGCTTAAAACTGCTCAAACACGAATGCAATGAAGATCAGAGGAGTATAGTGTTTCCCCAGGTCGTTAAGTCCCAACGAGCTGTGCGAGAATAGTCAAACGTGTAGTGATCGAGAAATTTGAACTGGAAAAGAGATTGTGGTTGATCTATACCTAAAGAGAAAGCCCATAAACTACAGGGGCTTAAATGCAAATTAAAGAAAGTTAAAAAGATAAAATCTATTAAATAAACGCTATCACTATTTTTAAAATTGATGAACGTTTAAAAGTTAAAACTTACGTTTAAAATAAAATTACGTAAACGCACAAAATAAAAAGTGAAACTTACACAATATTAAGCCTAAAAATATGAAAAATACATTTTTACAAACCTAATGATAAAAGAAAATTTATAGAAAAAGAAAATTATTTTTATGACTATTTATTTAATTATTTTTAATTAAAAACTAATTTAAACTAATTAATAATAACCTAAAATGCAAGAAAATAGGAAATAAGACTAGAAAAATAAAATTAAGACTTAGAAAATTCTAAAATATCAAAATAGGATTTTCAAAACTATTTTTTGTATTTTTCTGAATATTTTTCTATTTTCTATGAAAAAACTATTTAAAACTAATTAAATTACTAAAAATTACAAAATAAACTTTGAAAAATATGGAAAATTACTTTTTTTACTTTTTATATTTATCTTAACTTAATAAAAATGAAAAATTATTTTTTTGAACCTTTTCTTAATTTTTTGTATTAAATGCTATTTAAAAAATGCTAAAAAGTGATTTAAATTAAGAAAAATAGCAAAACAACTTAGAAAAATCTGAAAATTTTAGGAAAAGTCTAAAATTATATTAGGAATCTGGGAAAAATAGAAAAACATGGGGTTAAGTGCAAGAATATGAAACTGATGTGCAAAGGGCTTATCAATAAGCTCTTGGAATAAGCTAATGAGCACTAAAGGGAACCAACTGATGATATAAGCTAATGTATGCTAAAACCATTCTAAGACAACCAATTACATCTACTCCTAACCACTAATGAGCATTTTACCTAGGATTAAGCCAACTGAAATTTCAACAAAACAGTGGCTTGACCCCACTGTTTAAGCAGTTCTATAAGCTAAACCAATAAGCTAAGGTGAAAACTAAAAGCATGGCTCTCAAGACCACCTACCAGAGATCACATATCCAGATTTATAGCTAATGAGGGCTATTATTGAAGAAGAGAAAGATCAAAGGTTAACTGCCCAAATGGGACAGATGTAAAAACAGATAACAGGTACCTATGTTAAGCTAATTTAACTCCTTATTTAATAAGCTAATGAAAAAACTAAAATTGTGGTTCTCTAGTCCACCTGGCAAAGAGTTAACATACCAAATTTGAGCTTCTAATAATAAGAAATAAACACTGTGCATAAGCTGCAAGTTTGGCACAAATCAGATTATTCGACAGTTTTGACTTTCAAAAACAGTTGCTAGTTTTGACTTTTGTGAGATTTGGATCAAATTTGTGAATTGATAATGTTGTTTAATGATGTAATGAAGATGAAATAGGCTATGTTTTTGACTTATGTACCCAAATGCAAGATTGCACAATCCTATAACTAACTGGTTAAGACAATAAGGGCAGATTCAAAGGAATTTTGACTTTCACAGTTTCATAGAGCAGGTAAATGACAGGTATAGACTAAGTGGAGTTAAATGAGGCTAAGGAAACTTATTTTGGCCACTAAGCAAATCTATAGCACAGATCCAAGCTTTGTTCCAAACACTACTTTCCATTTCTAAGCATAAAAAGAGGCATGCCAATTCTCTACTGACTACACCAAATAGCTAACTGTGAATTTCTAAGCTAACTTAAGCTACAAAAGAGGTTTAAATGAACAAGTTAAGGACAGAAAGCACTAGTCACTACACTAGGGAATACTAACAAGCTAGACAAGGAAAAACAAAAATTGGAATAAGCACTACACCTAAAAAAAAAATAACTAACCACTGAATACACTATAGATATCCTACTAAACACCTCACAAATCTACTTAAGCTGAGGTATCTAATAATAAGCTAAAAAAAATGAATGAGTAACCTGTGGGGCTGCAGGCTTAAAACAGCCTTAGAGATCCTGTATTGAGCTTAATTTGAATAAGTTGTGGGGGGAGTGAACACTTGAACTTTTGCATAGTTTGAGTCCACCAACCCTTGGTACTTTTGCCCCCCCAATAACACCCTCAATAAGCTGTCTACAGCTTATTAATAAGCTGCAAAGAATCATGGATTTGGACTGAACTCCCCTGCACAGAACATTCAAAGGGCCAACTGACCCACTTTAACCCATTAGCAGCCCTAGCAAAGTATTTTTTTGAATTTTTTTCTCTTTTAACCCAAGATAGATAAGCTAGCAAACTTGTTATTTTTATTTTTTATAAATTTTTTACTTGACCAAAATTAAACTAAAACTACTATGGAAAAATTGAGGAAACTTATTTTCTTTTCTTTTACTCAAAAAGCTTAAACCTGAAACATGAATTAAGCAAGCTAAACTTAAGTCTTCAATTACTCAATAAGCTCATAAGAAAACCTTAAAAACAGAAAAGGAACTGAGATTAATACTTGAATAAAAGCTGACTTTTTTCATTAACTGAATGAGATACAAGGGAAATGAAATTGAGAGTACAAACTGATAATAAGATTAACAGACTCAAGAACCTTTTAAAACTAACAAATACAAATAATATTCAAGACTAAAAGAAAAACTAACACATTTATACTAAAAAACGACATGAAGGAAATTTTACAAAAAAACTAACTACTCTGTTTTTCTCTTCTCTCTTCCTTTTATAGCTTCAAAAGCTTCCACGTGTCCTTCTGATTGAATCCCACCAATCCTCTGAGCCAATGGATGAGTTTTGCTCAGTTTGGCTACTTATCCAATTTTGGCGGGAAATGTGCAATTTGACTTTTGGCCTTCTGAGCTAGCAACTAGGGGGGGGGGTGAGAGGTGTAATGATGAGGTGGGTGAGGTGATAAGGAGATAAGGGTGAAAAAGATGTGTTGGGAGAAGGTATGCAGAGGAGTAGCAGGGCAAGTGGGGAAGAAGAAACCCACAAGGGAGGGAAACAGGTATTCGTTTGACTGGGTGGTTTGACCAGGGGGTCAAAATGGTGTGAAAGGGGGTCAAAAATAGGTATATGGCAGGGGTCAATATTATTTTGACAAGGGTTTGTTTGGTTTATAAATAAGGACTTGTTTGTAATTCTTCCAAACTTGAGGGGCCATTCCTGTAATTATCCAAACTTGACACAAGGACTAAAACTGACAAACTTTAATAGTACAAGGACCAGTTTTGACATTTTCAAATTTTCTAGGGACCAAACTTGACAATTTCAAAAGTTCAGGGACCTTTTCTGCCATTTGACAAAAGATTTATTCAAGGACCATTTTTGACAAGTTAAAATATTTCAGGGACCTTGAATAACATTTTTCTTTATTTAGATTTACCAGGGACTGTTTTTGACAACTTTTGAAACTTGGGGGACTAAAACTGCCAATTATGCAAACTTTATACGTTTTTCACCAGATTTTGATATTTTTGCATTTAAAACACATAAAACACTTATTTGTGCTATTTTTATCATTTTGATATATTTCTGAGTGTTTTCAGATGTTTTTGCAGTTTAAATGGTACAAAAATGATGAGTATTTAGACACTCATCAACAACAGTTAGCAATAAAGCGCACGAGAGTGTCTTTGACCACTTTCGTCGAATTGAGGTACACGCCCACGGTTCGTTGATCAGTACAAGTACTGCCTGTGTAAGGTATAATTCCGAAGAATTGCCTTGACAGGGTTTCGGAGTTGTCTAGCTGTCTAAAACGGAAAGTCTCAAAGAAGACAAACATCGGAGGTGAGTGAAACCATGCGAATAGATGATCCTGACTGATGAAAAGATATTTGAAAAAACAATTCGGTGCGCTCATATCGAAATTGTTTTTGCAATACAACGAAGGTTTTAATGAAAATCATTTCAATCATAAACACCTTTGATTTGAAATATTCGTTCACGGTCGATGCTAAAGAAAAGCGACTTTTAAGCACAACAACGGTTTTCAAAGGTATCCGTCAATCCATAACTGAACCAGGATTGATTCAAAAGATTGAAAGCCCCATCGTTTTGTTCAATTGTCACATGGTTGATCTATAGAATAGATCTCACATGCCACCCACCGGGAGCTTGTTTGATGTTGGCTCCAGGAAGCTCCATCTTCATTGTGAATATGATAGCATATCACTTTCAGATGTTCCGGCAATACCACAAGGATACTGCGAAGGACTCAAGATATAATCTCTCTTTCCACATTGTGTGAAAAAAAGAGTCTTCATTGAACGTGTCCTAAGGAGATTTATAGATGATCTCGTGGCTCTAGACTCAATTTGTGCACATTTGGTTCCTATGCCAGAGACTAGGGAGAGGGTCTTCTTCTTCAATATCAACAATCTCTAAGAGAAAGTCGATAGATTATGTAGGTTCCCCGTGAGAATGAAACAAGCCCTTTTAAGAGGAACTTGAGTGGTTTGGAAAGTTGAAGTGCAGTGCGTCACTGGGTCCATGATGTCTTGTCTTCAATACCGATGTTACCATCAGTAGTATATGAATTGAACCCGGTTTCTGCCCTAAGGTCGAATTAATGGAGGGCTATTTCTTTTCACCCTTTTCTCATTAATTTCTTTTTCATTCTTCAACCCCTTCAGTGCTTACCAAGACTTCATAACTAGAGCCTTGTTGGGTTTATTCTAGTTCTAGCTCTATCTCAGTCACGCTTCTTCCCATATCTCACTTTTCTCCTTTTTTCATCTTACCTAAGGACTTCTACACTATCTAGTGGATTGTCCCTGGTAGATCCTCCCGATCGGCGGATCATGGGCTCATCCTAACCTTATCATCCTTATATCACCATACATAAAGTAAAGTTGGTCGGTCTTTTTGGTATCATTCATATGCCATTGGAACCAATTGAAAACCATTTGAAAATCAATCAAGATACTTGTGATATAGAATCAAAGCATTTTGTATCTTAATTGTTTTGATATTTTAGAAATGCTCCCCCTCAACATATGCATAAAAATTTAGAGTTTGTTTAGCATATGGAGGCAAGAGATCTTTGAAATCGTTAGATTGAGAATGAAAGGTCCAATCTTTTGATTAACATTTTCTAAAATGATCATCATCACTTCCCAATCAATTAGAGTAGATTAAACATTTTAGGGAAGGATGAGGTTTTCAAAAGTTTGCTCCCCCTCAATATGTGCCTTGAATTTTGAAAGAATTTTGCACATATTAGAGGGAAGTTCAATGAAGTACAACCATGATCACCAAACTTTTAGAAACCATTTAACACACAATCAAGGTACCTTATGTAATAGCATGAAAAACTTTGTACCCTGAAGGTTTAAATTTGTTTTGAAATGCTCCCCCTTAATATATGCCTCGAGGTTTGAAAATTGTTTAGCACATATTAGAGAGCGGTATGCACTTAAAATGGTCATCTTTTAACATCTTTCATATTTTATATCACATTTTCTCCCCCGATCAAAAAATTCAAATCCTTTGAGATTTTGGATCTCAAGAGATTTAAATATGTATGGGACAAAACATTTGTTGGAGAGAAAAATGTGTCCAATTTATATGATCAGAAGTGGACAACATCGAAGTTCCCTTTTAGACACAAAGGAAACCACGGACATACCCTAACACTATTACATGCATTATAGATATTCATAGTATGTACACCACAGTTTACACATAAAGAATTCAAAACAGAAATGACATCCGAAAAATATCTTCATTCAGTCCTTTGAAGAAGCTTGTAATGACACCTTGCGAAGTCTTCCACCCTAAAGCTTTCAAGGTTAGATAGATCATTCGGTCTTCAATCTTCGTTTGATAGCAGCAATGAACTCTTCACACCTCTTCACATCTTCATCGGACCAGAATTCGTTTTGTCCCCCGACTTCATTTTAATTTTTGATGTCCTTCACTCTGGAGTTTAGTTCTTCTTGACCATTTTGAGTGTTCCATCACTGAATTTGTATAACTCACATAATCTCATTAAAATCCTTGAACCATATGCGTGTTAAGATGACGCTCTGGGGTGTCAATCACTTTATATTCGTGATGAAATTCATGTCCACCGGCTTCCCAATTTGGTCTTGTAAGATTGACTCGAGTCTGGCAACTTTCTATTCCCAATTGAAAATCTCCAACCCTTAGTCGAATGACCAAGCCTCTAATCCATTGATTGATAGCAGCAGAGAGAGCCTTCTTCTCACGGCGGGAAGATGGTCAAGGTATCCTTGGAGGTTCAGAAGATAGAGATCTTCAAAGTCATTAGGCATCAGATGTTTGAAGACGTTTTATTCTATGATGTGCTCTTTCAAGTCACTCTTGAAGAACAATCTTCTTGGTATCATACCCGTAGATAGGGAAGATCTCTATACCAATAACACTAAGAATACGATCCGGATCGAACTACTCTGCGTCTTCTTGGCACTATGTCTTCGATGTAGAATTCCTTCTTGAACCACCAATGTGAGATCCCATATGGCGGCAATGTCATATTGATGCTCTTTATGCGCCTGAATTGATCTGGAACCATCTGTTGAGACCTTGATGTGTAGGTGCCTTCATCTTTGAAATTGATAGAGCGAGGTCTTCTTTGAGAGGTGTGTCCACATAGATAGTCCGATCAAGGTTAAAGAAGAATTCATTTGAATGGTCATAAATCCAGTTCACCGGGGAAGAGGGTTGTTCACATCAAATCTATTGATCTGTTCACCAACTTGATCATTTAGCATTCTATAGCATTCCTCCATTTGATATTGAAGCTGATTAGCATCCAAGTGGAAGACTTTGACTATTTCATAAGCTGGACCTTCAAGATCTTTAGGGGTGATAGATGTAATTTCCTTCTTCTCACAAAACCACTTTATAAAGCTTCCCATATCCCCTGTGAAGTGAAGAAGAGAGTCTTCTGCTGGAGCTTCATAGTTGGAAATGATAGTTGAAGCCCAATTATTTGCTGGATTTGTTGACTCAGACTCGGGAATAGACCATGAAGGCTCAGGAATTTGAGGTCTTTCTTGAAGAGCCAACTTTGAATGGTGTCTTTTGGGTGACTCTGGATGGATTAGATGGTTCACGACATATAAGTATCAAACAATCATCTTCAATGGCATGGGAACAAATCGGGTAAATGCATCATCTTCATCGATTGATTACCTTTATGACAAGCGATTCCTCATTAACAACTTGATCTTGGTGGGGAATAGAGGCGTGAACCTTGAGTCAACCGTGGACCAAGCTACAGTTTCTTTTTCGTTCTTGGATTTTCGGATGAACTGGGTTGATTGGCTGGCTTTGGTGGTGATGATGGTGGTTGTGGTGGAGGTGTGGAGGTTGTCTTAGAAGATCCACCAACTCCAGATGTTCCAGCACCCCTAGTTGGAGGTGGAGGTGGAGGAGGATCTTTATGACCTTTACGCAATGTTTCCAACACTACGGTCCTCCTTTTCTTCTTAGCTTCTTTTTCTCCAGCGTCTATCAAGAACTGTACATGATTGTCGTACTTGATTGATTCTTGACCTCATAAAGCTTCTTATGGACCTCATGCTTATCTTCGCCAGCTTCAAACATCTTATCTGAAAGTACGGCTCTCATATCAGCGATAGGAAGATCCTTGAACCGTCTAAGTAGAGGAGCCTCCATTGCCCATTCCACAACATCTTTAACTTCGCTTCAATGGATCGCCACCCCTTCCTCAAAGTTGAGGTGTTCCACCTATAGACACGATCCACAAGGGACTCGGTTTTGGTAGTTGTCTTTCAAGAGCTTCAATCTTTTCCTTTGCAGTCAGCGGTTGATCGAAGTAAGAATATGAGGTGGTGGCGGTGGAGTATCTACATCAGCAACTGACCATTGGTTCAGGGATAGAGTCTTTGCAGATTCATGTGGTGAACGTGTGGTTACTTGATCAGGTTTGGAGGTGGAATGCGGTTGTGAGTAAAGGTCTTTGTCATAGGTGGAACGGATGATGTGTCTTCTTTGAATTTTGACATTGAACATGGATTGTGCATCCTCTTTATCATTATCTTGCTTAGAAGACTCAGCATCTATGGGTTTGTCATTTAAGAATTGATCACCAGAAAGTGATGTCATTATCTAGGTTCTTCAATGAAGACAGAGAACCTTAGGTAAAGCAATTTGGTTCATCCAAGTGCATGGTCTCATGGATCTCGAACAAGATTCTCCTGTGAGTCTTTATACAACAAGTCATCAACATTCTGATCGGTGGGTATCACTTGATGCATGAGGTTCTTTTAAAGTTTCAAGCATGTTCACAAACCTAGATTGTACATTAGGCGAAGGATTCATTCTTCTCTTCAGTTCATATTGATTGGTGGTAACTGCTGGAGAAGATGAGATTGTTAGCAGCATGTGTGCGGCTTGTTCAGTATCAACACTAACAATCCCTTTTCCTTTGTCTTGAGTGATTGGTGTTGTTTGTTGAGGCACTTGATCAGGCTCTCTTAGCACTACTCCACTCTTGGTGCTTTCATTCAGAGACTTTCTAGGCTTTGTTTGATTCCAAGTTGCGAGCAACATCATCATCTCATCGTTAACCTTGTATCCTTTGAAACCTCAGTATTTTCACCAATTTCCTTTTCCACTTTCTTCCTTTTTTCTTTATGCTTCTTGGATGCGGTGTCTGAATGTTGTGACCTTTCACGTCTCTCTTTTAGGAAGAAAGGCATAGGATGCTTGTGAGTGAGAGTGGACTTGGGAGCATTGGGTCGTGGAGGAGTGGGTGTGACATCAGCAGAGGATCTCGTAGCTCTTTTCTTGTATTGTTTAAGTAGTCCTTCTTATTGATGGTAGTGAGAGTATCAGGAATTGTCAATCCAAAGATTTCTTTGGCCATACCTCTAGGAACATATTTAAGATTACCCAGCGAATTCATCTTCTCGCTTTATGTAGATCTGAGTCAATCCTGGGGTTGAAGTTGTGAGTGTTGCAGAACTGGATAACAAGTTTTGAAAATCGATGTTGGGAATCACAAGCTTGTTCATTTCTTTCGACCACGAGCTTTATTCGAAAGTTTGTTCTATCAGATATGAATGTGTTCATTGACAACGAAAATTCTTCCCAAATACGTTCTGAGACATTCACATTCACTCCATTGACAATACCCCATAGGATTTGCAAGATGGGAATTCTCACTTTATGGAACCACGAGGTTTTGCGGATAAGCACAAGTTGAGAACTGTTGTCATTGCTCTGGGGTTGATACATGTGTCCATGATGATGTCGGAAGCCCTTAATATGCTTGCGTCGATATCCCAAACCAATCGAGAAAGACAATTAGATCGTCGGCCCGGTGGAGGTTGGATCGTATGTTGGGGTTACATGGAGTGATTCCTAGAGCGCTGAGAATGTCGAGTCTATCACAAATTCCCTATTATCCGGTTTTACGAGTATTTAGTCTGTGATTCTGTCCTATTGAATGGTGTTCCAGAATTGTTGTATGTAAATGGTGGGAATTGTGCATTGCTTGGTAATGGCACTGAAGAAGTTAGTGTTCTTAAGGATATCAATAGATACTTTGAGGATAGGATTTTGTTGTAGCTTTTGAAGGTCCACATAAGATTACTTTTTCCATCTACCCATTGACTTTTAGGAAGGATTTAGGTCATTTGAAAGGACTTTGGGTGGAGGCGGGAGATGCAATGTTCTCGGTGAGGTTGTGAATGCCATTGAGGATCTGAAGATAAATACAACCAACAACAATGATTGGGACCAAGTTAGATTATAGATGGTTAGTTAGACAACATTGAATACACCCTTGTGACATAATCACATAACCTTAGAAGCTCAGCAGGGTTCCATAAGCATATTGAGTAAGATTGAGTGGCATAAGCGAGAGTTAAAGGATAATGGCTCCATTTGATATAGATTTCACAAGACGAGTTGTTTTGAAATTAAAATATTTACAAATCAAATTTGCTAGGAAATAACATCATGAGACAAGATACAAGTGTGGAAATGATATAATAGTTTGTATGAAGCAAGTTGTGATATTATGTTGATACAAGATAATCCTGGTACAATTTGCTCAAAAGCGGAAATGTTATAGCAGGTCACAAAAAGTAAGTTGTCAACACAAGTTGCTATAACGCAATCAGAATCAGGTAAGCATGAGATTATCCTAACAAGTTGCCTTAAAACATTTTAATAACCTAGTAGCCTATGAAAAATAAACCAATTAAGTCGCTAATCTTAGATGTACAAGTCGCTAAACCAAGCTAAGTCGTTACATGAAAACTTACTAAGACGCTAACTTGTTAAATACAAGTCGCCATCAACAGTAACTCCTTTAAGTCGCTACAAATCAGTTTCACTAAGTCGCTAACTTTACTAACTCGCTAACTTGTAAAACAAGTAGCCACCAACAATAACGCTAAGTCGCTACAAATCAGTTTTACTAAGTCGCTAACTTTACTAACTCGCCAACTTGTAAAGACAAGTCGCCACCAACCGATAATACTACTAAATCGCTAACTTGTAAAGACAAGTCGCCATCAACAGTACTATAATTACGATTTGATACGCTAAGTCGCTAACTTGAGAGCACTAAAAGTAACAACTCGCCACGAAGAAATTGAACACTAACTTGCTACCAAGAACATTATCTCTGCAGATAAATCGCCACCAAGAACTCAACCAATATCAATCATATAACATCGCAAACCAATCAACATAATCAGATCATCATAATTATTTGAAACACAACCCAACCCATTCAGTTAATCCATACATACAAACGATTACAGGCACACGATCTAACTCGAATCATAAAGAAGACGCTCACAAATTTATTAAAACACAACTTTCATGAAAATTATAACAACCCTAGTGCATCCAAACAGCCCTTAAACCATTAACATATATCCCAATTGTTCCATTCAATAAATCCAACAACAAACCTCTACGAGGGAAGCGAGGGATGATTATCAAGGTCCGTGGAATCTGTAAAGAATGCGAGTTAGGGAACGCATATATTGTTCATATTTGGAGATAATAGACAAGTCAATAATGCCTTACCACACGTAAGTCGCTATGAAGAATCGAGAGAGAAAGAGATTTTTGAGTTTTTTGAAATATAAAATGGCAAGTCGCTAAGGTTGTCGCTAAGGTATAGGGAGGGTTTAAGCAAGATACCCAGGTGGTCACATTTAGTCCCTGTAGTTTTGTGAGAGATTAGCAACTCGCTATCCTAGAATCATAATAAGTCGCTAAGACTTTTCAAAGCAAGTCTCTAATCCTCAAATTTACCAAACCAAGTTGCTAAGACTTTACAAAATAAGTTGCTCTCTTGTCACATTATGTCTTACAGACTCATTAGTTTAATGAACTTATCAGATTGCAAACTGTTAGGAATTAGAAAATTCCATGTTAAAGTGTCGGTCACCCCAATTATATTCTAGCATATGTTAGCTCGTAGACGTGTCGTTATTTACGTTATTTAGTAGTTAATTAGTCCGTTTGTAGCGTAGTTTAGTTTAGTGCAACACCGTGGAGGAAGGACGGGTCTTTACCCACTGTATGCCTGATCCACAGGCCGATAGGAGGTCGTGATGTCTGTAACTATAAATACCCCTTCCATCCATGGAAGGGGTGGTGCTTCATTTTCAATCTGACCTTTCCTTTGTGTAAACCTCTAGCAAGAACACCTTCTCTCTACTTTCTCTCTCTAAAATTGTAAACATGTATTTTGATCATCCAAGACCACCCGAATCATCAACAAAATAAATATTGGATCCTAACAATTGGTATCAGAGCCAGGTTTATTGTGTTTTCTTTGATTTGAGTGGTCCGTACCATGGTTGTTGTTTGTGGTTTTTCTTGGTTCATGTTGTTAACCGGTTTTTTGTGTACTGTTTTGATGGTCAGATTGTTGGTCAAAACTGGTTCAAATTGATTTCAACATTTGTTTTGTGTTAATATTTTTGTCCAAACTTCTGTGTCCAAAAGTCGTAGTACAATTTGTGGTTTATCATTCTTTTATTAACTTTGGCACAAACTTTGTGATTTATTTGTGGTCATATGGTCATAATTTTAAAGGGTTCAAACCGGGTCAAAATAATGAAGTGTCTTTAATCGCATAAGTCATTTTTTTTGGTTTTATATGAATATCGTCGGAAAAGTGGTCGGAAAACTCTAATAAACTAGCGAGTTGTCTTAACAAGATGTCCAAATTCACTGAATCCACCTAGCGACTTGGTCGTGTTTTGCCTAGCGACTTGTATTTACAAGTCGTAGCAACTTGTTATTGAACAAGTTAGCGAGTTATGAACTAAAAAATTATATAGCGACTTGTTTAACAGTTATGCTAGCGACTTGATATTTATCAAGTAGCGGTATTTTGAAAACTTTAGCTTGCGACTTGACATGTAGCTAGCGACTTGACTCGTGTCTAGCAACTTGACCCGTAAACTAGCGACTTGCTTAAGGTAAAATTGGTAGCGACTTGACACAACAGAAAGGATGAAGTAAAAGATGACCATACACACAATATCAAATACCAAAACACCAAGACTCAACCTCCGTAAAATATACATCATCAGTCCATTTTTTTATACAATCGAAAAGATCAATGCAGTTACATCATCTCCTAATCATATCCAACCTTTACCAAACCTAGTCTAGACTAACCAAAAGACCCTCACATTCACAGCCCAACTCACAACTACATCTTTACAAGGACTCAAAACAAAAGTACAAGATCTTAGATAGTTCAACTTTGCTTACAATCTTTTAAGATTTTTTTGTTGTTAAACAACTATCCATCACTGATCTTTGAGAAGCTTTCACTTCATTAATATTCGAATATACGAGCCAAGAAATATAACAATATTGTTACTTTCTTTCTCTAATTCGTTCATGACCAAAATCAGTAGGAAGAAAAACGCAAATGAATTAAACCTTACCCGAGATCCACTAAAGATCTTGAAGCCGGTCACTAACATGTAACCATCCCTGTGGCTTATTCGTGTGAGGTAACTTAAGCCATCTCTGTGGCAACCTCAAACTGATGTAAGAGTATTTGATGGGGTCTTCTTGTGATTGGTGCGTTCTTGATGAAGAACCTGAGATAGGAGGCGGATGGACAAAAGATCTCTAGGGTTTGTGATTTAGTTTGGGTTGTGTAATTATAAAGTGTCTTGATCCATTTTGTGGAGATAATAATACCTGATGGGAGGTGCAAGGCATTTTTTATTAGGGTTTGGTAACTTGTGTGATATATTTGGTGTGAGAGGCGTGTGTTTAACAGGAGCATGATTAGGGTAACGCTTGGTGTGAGATGTGTATTTTATATACTCCTCTAATTTAGGGTATGTGATGGAATGCTGGATTGGATCTCATTTGGGCCGATTCCTAATTTTCTGTATGTTGGGCCCGGTATTAATTGGTTTGATAGAGATTCTGGTATCAATTGGTCTTGATATTGGGTAGATGTTTGATTTGAGCCAAGAAGTGACATAATGTGATATTTGTGTATAGACAAGCTATATTGGAGTCAACTATTAGTTCTAATCATGTGGTATATGAGTTTGATAAATTACTTCTTGGGATGAAGTTGGATTTCATTTGAATCGAATATTTTGATATAGTTTGGCTCAATTTGCATTGTGATCTTAACGGATCTTGAGTATGGATCAGGATGAGCACATTATGTGATATTCTGTGCAGTGAGGGTGAATCGGGTTGGATTTGAGCATTGTGAATTTGGATTTGTGACTTTCTAAAGCATGTGTCAATCTCACTTGGGTTCGTTTTGATGTGAGTTGTCATAATTGAGATTTATGAGACTTGGGTTATGAGATTTGATTAAAGAAAGTTGATGATGAGACTTGGTGGGATAATAAGACTTCGTTGTTTTACGTATTGGGTACTTTGGGTTATATTCTTTCACGGAAGATATTTTTTCACGGCTTGAATTGATTGGAAAATGTTGACTCTGGGGTTGTTTGTGATATTTCTTATTTGAATTTGGAGTGAGGCTTTTCAGGTGCATTTACTTATTTCGTCTTCTTTCTTTCTACCCTTCCGTGAAGATGACTTGTTTGGGCGTTTATAGAGGGTGATAAAGACTTGGCTATTTAGTTGCGTTTGTGATTCTTTCTCACTTAACCCACAACGTAGCTATCACTTCGGTGTCTCACACAGTTGAGAATGTCAAGAGGTTTTGTACATTGGGTACACCGTTTCTTGTTCACAAGGATTTGTACAAGTTTAAGTAACAACGGGAGTTTTACTTCATGATCAAGTTTGGCATATCGGGTTTAATTCTCCTTGTGGTCACTACAATAGCCTATATCGTGAATGATGTGTTTACCAAAGTGTTGATTAGGATGGTTGTTGATGTTATTGATTTTGGATAATGGACGTTGATGAACCGTACCGCGTTCTCTAAAACAGATATTCACGAAACCAAAGTGGTCATAACACATTCAAGTTGACATTGTTTACGGTTTTGTCTTGATTTTGTAAAATCCCGTGAAAGAATCTATTTCTCGGTTTAAATTATAGACTTGTAAAATCCCGTGACAATGGAAACATCCCGGTAATAGTAAAGTGCATTTTCGGATCTATCTTACGGTTTATTCTTGGTTTTGTAAAATCCCGAGAAAGAAACTATTTCTCGGTTTAAACCATAGAGTTGTAAAATCCTGTATTGATGGAACCATCCCGGAGAATGGAAAGTGTGTTTCGGGATCTTATCGATGCGTGCTGGTTTTGTTTTTGAAGAAGGGATAAAGGGTGTACTTCATAAATTGGATGTGTGTTTGGATATTCGTCATGGCGATATGGTTATTACTTGGTTTTACGGGGTTATGTGCTTTTAACCATGGTCGGGATGAAACCATTATCATAGTTCACTTTAAACGTCAAAGGAGGCTAGAATTGAGCTTTTAATCGAAGATGTGACAGGGAGTTAATTCACTATTATTCATTTGAGGTTGAAGTGAATTATCACGGGCGAGTGTACTTAGTATCTGAAGGTATTGGGATGGTTGGATGAAGATTCTTCATGATCCTTGTTCGATGCTTATTATCAAAAACCAAGACTTGGAAATCTAGTTATTGTTGGGTGTCTTTTACCTTTTCTTTTACCACTTGGGGGAATTGGGCTCATACCACCACAAAATAACTATCACTTTAAGGAGTTACGTTGTAGTGCTCGGTGTCACATTCAATTGTGGATTTTCAAGAGGTGATGTACGTCTAATACTTGATGGTTGGTTGGTTGAAGAGTATAGAGTACTTAGAGATTCAATGGAGGATGAAGTATCGGCACCGCTCTTTGTTGTTACATATGTGCAAGTTTAAGTCACGAGTTCGGGTTAGTTTACTTCAAGGTCAAATTCATCATATTGGGTTGACTCCATCAGCTGTCACAACAAAGAGCCTACTGAATGATAATGGGATTAATTACATGTTTTGCTAAGAGAGTTGAAAAGAAAGAGATTATGACGTCTTACATCAGTTCGCCTGTACTTCAACATTATGGCGTATGAACACAACGTTCATGCCTCGTACTCTAAAGAAAAATTAATACGTTTCAGTGCACTTTATCTTCAAAAGAAGAGAAATCTTCTTATGTATGAACACATCATTCATGCCTCGTTCTCTAAAGAAAAGAAAAGTATGTACGCTTGATGCGCTTTATCTTCGGAAGAAGAGAAATCTTCTTATTATGACCATTCTCATCAATATGCTTCATACTTTTCAATCGCTTCAGTCATCAAGTGAACCGGGCTACCACCGATTGTTTTCTCATTCCACTTGCTCAATTATAATGAAGATGGCGACATCATGTGTTGATTTTGCGGGAGAGAAGTGTGAATAGAACATTCGGATGATTTTCACTTATTTAATCAAGAATGGCAACTCCGTATGCAATTTTTGAGGGGAGAAGTGTGAAATTACGCATGGTTGATTTATTTGAGAGAATAAATGGTCAAATGCTCCAAACTCATGTAAGAACCGATCTTCTTCTTCGGGTCATCTTTACAGTGTTTTCTTCTATGAGTCGTTGGTTGACATCTTCACACCGACTGATATGATTATCGACAAAGTGCTTCCGGTTAATGCTTCACGTATACATCAACATGATGATTCGAACAATCTCTCTGTTCTTGTTTGATGTGATTGGTAGTTTGGTGTTACCATTTAGTGTGTTGGTCTTGGTGATTCTGATTTCCTTGATGAACATCTTTTTGTTCTTGTTTGATTGGGAGGGATTTTAGTTAAGGGGATTTGCAAGATGTAAGTTAATTGGGATGCTTTTTGGTGAGATGAAGATGTTAACTTTCTATTCCCCAACTGGAAAATCTTGAAGAAGGTCGAGTCTACGGTCTGTTCTACATTTTCTGTGCATGTTAGAAGACTAAAGACAAGTTGCATTTAATTATCCAAAGACTTCTTCTTATTTGGGCATTGTCAGGTTTAGGGGAGAGCACTAATTGGGGAGAAATGTCGATTTAATCCCCAATTAGACTTGCTCACATTATTAAGCATGTTGATTCTCACAAAGACTTCAAGCGATCTTCTCAACAGATTTCAAGTATTTGGGTTTATAATGTTTTGCTTGATTACGAAGTGTCAAAACCAGTAAGGGGGAAGGAGACACGTATCTAAACGCGAGTAAACTTGATGAACTTAATACTTCTAAGTAATTGAAGATATCCCGGAAGACAAATGTTATTACCGCAGAGAAACTAAAGGTTTGACTCATGGCGAGTAAACTTGATGAACTTAATACTTCTAAGTAATTGAAGATATCCGGAAAACATTTCATGACCGAGAGAAACTCAAGGTTTTACTCATCAAGGCGTTTAGTGTTCTTATTCCAACTATGTGGGAGAAGTGATGGAAGAGTTAGTTTCAGAAGATGAAAGAGGTACACAAGTGTGTGATGATTTTGATGTTATCACAATCATCGGAGGAGAGAGATTGTGTACATTGGGGACGCTCAATTTGTTTCATGAGTGCTTAATCGTGATTCAGAGATATAATCACTTATTCGGAGTTGAAATCGCAGAGATAGTCCTCGCATAGATAATCGATGATTGGCCTTGCTTCTTCAATGTTATCGGTTATTCTCTCTTTGAGCATTGGTACCGGGTTCTTGAGCTTCATACACTTTCTTCGGGGGAGAGAAAAGTATACATCGGGGTTATTCTTTGGCTATTGGATTTAATTTGCTACTTCGATGGTATAAGTTTCTTTGTCTTGGGTATGTGTATCGGGTTCGTGAGCTCTAGTCTAAGAGCTGATGCATCAATTCAACTACTGGGGAAGTGGTCTTTGACACCTTTTGGAATGGATTGCCAGACCAGTGGAAAAATTTGAGAAGTATTTAAATGTGGGATGATACGTTGCTTGTTCTTCTATGATGATATAACCCGAATGGAGATCCTCGATTATCGTTCTTAAAGGAGCGGCGGGATTTATGGTAATGGTGTGCTTCTCTGCACCTAGCTAAGGAAGCTTGAAATAGAGCTGAATCACTTCTAAAGGAATTTCGGTTTGGGGAAAGCGCCAAAGTCTCACTTCGAGATGGTTCAATTTCTTTCTTCGATTCAAGAGCCTCGAAGCTTTGGTGGTGAATGTTTAAGATTGATGACTTCTATCTTCTACGACGTCTTGCTTTCGATATCCTTATCTATTTTCGTCATCATTTTCTTTAACTATATCATCTTCTCTATCTTTGTATATACTTTTCAGAAAACCAAATAGAAAAATATAAAACCAACAAAAATCCATAAAAATCAGAAAATTGAAAAATACCAAAAATATGTTTTCTCAAGACATGTCTTCTGGTATCGATAACATCTAGGGTCTTAGAAATGTCATTCAATAATGGCACGGGACCATAGATGAAGTTCGCGCAGAAGGTGTAAATATTCTTTCCAAATCATGTCTCTAAATATGGCTACGGTTATTCAATTGTAACCCGGAAGCAATGATGGCTTACGGTTATTTCAGACTGTAACCAGTGCTTTAAATTATGGCTTGCTATTATTTCAGATAGCAACCCGTTCTTCATGAAAGGAAAGTGTTGCGCTAAACCAATTTTTCAAATATTTTGTGCACTTATCCTAAAACAATTTGAGGAAAGTATGTCGAAGGACTGCTGTTCCTACACAAATGTTTTTCCGTCTAAAATTCTTTAGAAAAATATTTGTTGTTTTCAAAAATGGTGGTAAATGAGTTGCTTATAAATCAATCAGAATCAAGTTTTCATAAAATTTCAAAAACTCATCTATGACTTCAGCGCTTTCAAAACTTTTCAAAAAAATTGAGTCATTGATTGAGGGGGATAATGTTTTCAAATCAATATCATCTAACGGGCTTTCTTAATTATCCTACGTGCTTAATTAAAAATGATATTTTCCTATGTTGAAGGACTAGGAATTTAGGATATGATTGTTAGGTTTAGATGATTAGAGTTTGATTAACACATAATTCCCATGCTTTATATGAACTGATTGATATGTTGAATTGACTTTTATTAGTCGATTTTTGTTTGGGTGTTGTCGACCACCATATATCTGTTTGTGTCCACTAGCATTATGCGGTATATTGGTATAAGAATGTTCCGATCGGGATTCCACATAATATGATGTTTGGATGCGAAAGGAAAGGTAACTAGATCTTGGGTTGACAAATGAAGAAACGGAGCTTAATTGGACTTCTATGGAGAGTTGACATAAATGCAGCGTAGAGGTCTCCTTGCATCGGCGGATGGTTTCTTCTAAGTGATTGAAAAAGCGGGCTTAATTTGACCTCGGTTGGCATTCAAAATGTAACGTAGAAGAAGTCTCACTGCATCTGTGAGCGCTTTTCTTCGAGCCCTACGGCAACAACATAAGTTTCTCAACCACCTAACATATCTTTGTGCGGGATAATCTTCCGCGATACTATTTTTCTAAAACTTTGAAAAATATTGTTTTTGAAAATGGAAAAAAATTGTTTTGAAAATATATTGGACTAAATTTTGAAAATCACGGACTTCATTTTATCAAAATTTAAGTCACTCAATTATAAAA
>OU343222.1:313972372-314071843 GCA_910596185.1 Chrysanthemum makinoi | reverse complement strand
TCAGATCCGACTGATGGGGCAGAACGTCTACGAGTACGCCTTCTTGGAATCCTGACAAGCTCACGAAATGGGCTCACAGACCTAGAAGAGAGAGTGCGCATACACTAGAGTTAACTCTAAGAAATCTCAGAGTCAAGGGAATTATGAGAATGGGGAAAGAAGAATCTTTTTGGGTTTTATGGTTTTTAAGATGTTATTGGATTTTTGGATTTTTATAAGAAAATATAAACATATATAGATGGTATGAACAAGGAGTGAATATTCAAATCACTAATCTGCTAAACGTAAGATTATTGGCACAGCTCCCCGGCAGCGGCGCCAAAATTTGGTTCGCTCCAAACCGTCTATCTTTTATTAGTCAACCACTTGTGAATGGTCAACCATAAAAGTCAAACAGCTCAGAGCAGAATGCAATTAACCAGGAGAGCATAGTGTTTCCCCGGGTCGTTAAGTCCCAACGAGCTGTGCAACTGAATAGCCAAACGTGTAGTGATCGGGGTGATATTGAACAGGAAAAAGGGGTATGATAACACTAGATGACAAAGGAAAAATGGAAGAAAATTAAAAAGATAAATTATATTAAATAAACGCTATCACTATTTTTAAAAATGGATTTTCTTGATTTTTCTTTTATAAATTTGAATTAAAAACTAATTTTAACTTTTAAAACTAAATTAAAATACTAAAAATTATGAAAATTAATGGGAAAATTATGAAACTATTTTTAAAAAATCTAAGATAACTAAAGAGAATTTTCAAAACTAATTTTGTATTTTTCTGATTTATATTCTAATTTCTATGATTTAAAAAAACTATTTAAAACTAATTAAATGACTAAAAATTACAAATTAAACTAGGAAAATTATGGAAAAATATTTTTTTGGTTTTTTTGTTAGGAATTAGAAATTCCGGGTATTAAAGAGTCGGTCACCTCAAGTATATGTAATCATTAGAAAGCTCGTAGTCGTAGTTATTTTAAGTTAAGTAGTATTTAGTTAAGTAACACCGTGGAGGACGGACGGGTCTTTACCCACTGTATGCCTGATCCACAGCCCGTTGTGTGGCGATTTATGTAAGACTATAAATACTCTCTACCTTCCAAGGTAGAGAGTTGGAGCTTATAATAATATCTTTCACTTTCTCTCACTAAGTTCCCTAAACCTCTAACTTTCTCTCTCTAGAATTCCATCTATATGTTACTTTGTGTTATGGTTTGATGTGTATGTGAAAAGTTATATCTTACAATTGGTATCAAGAGCCATGGTTAGATCATATCTTGCACATCTTTGGATTTCTAGTGGTTTTTAGGTGGTTTTTGAGTTTGAAAAAGTTTAGTGGTTTTTGCATCATTTGATTGATTTCTAGTGTTAAAGTTTCGATTTTGGTTGTACTTTTGTGTTTAGAATCATCACAAGTGTTTAGGTTTTGATCTAGAAGGTTTGAATCATAGTGGTTGGGTTGTATTTGGATTGAAAAGTGGTGTTTATGTGTTTTTCATGCTAGCGACTTGAGCCACGGAAAAGTTTCTTCGTAGCGACTTGCTTCACATTTTTGTAGCGAGTTACAGTTTTGGAGCTAGCGACTTAGACCTAGCGATTTACAAGTACAAGTAGTGGATTCTCCACTACGGGTAGCGACTTGTGGTAGCGACTTGGTGGTAGCGAGTTGCTCTTTAGCGACTTGTATTCCTAGCGACTTGAGTAGCTTAATTGCTTGCCAAAATTTCGCTAGCGACTTGAGGTTAGCGAGTTACTACTTAGCGACTTGCATTTGTCTAGCGACTTGGGACTCTAGCGACTTAGTGGTGTAGCGAATTAAGCGTTAGCGACTTAGTGCATTATCTTCTAGCGACTTAGTGCATTATCTTCTAGCAACTTAGTGCATTATCTTCTAGCGACTTGAGTGATTGTTTACGGTTTTCTCTTGATTTAGTAAAATCCCGTGAAAGAATCTATTTCCCGGTTTAATCATAGAGTTATAAAATCCCGTATAAGCTGTAAACATGTCTACCAACGTTCCTACTGTCATCTCCACTGTTGCCGAGGATGTTCAAGCAGCTGGCTCAGATACTCGTCCACCCATGCTTTACAAAACTGACTACGATTCTTGGGCTCAACGAATCAGTTATGTTGCCTTGGGAAGGAAAATGGTGTCAACATTCTCAAATCCATTGATGAAGGACCATATCGAGTTGAGACGACTAGAGACATACTTGATACTAATGAAGATGGTACTTCTGTTTACGGAATGGACAGACCTAAAATGTATGATGAGCTTGAGGATAAGGAGAAAAAGAGATTCGATGCAGATATCGGGGCTTCAAACATTGTTCTTCAAGGTCTTCCTAAAGACATCTACAAGCTGATCAATCATAACACCGATGCAAAGGCAAGTATGGGATAATGTTAAGATGCTTCTCTGGTTCAATTAACTATGGAAGACAGAGAATCCCAACTCTATGACGAATTTGAACACTTCAAGATGAAACCCGATGAGAGTGTCTATGAGTACTATGTGAGATTTCATAAGTTAGTGAATGACATGAGGAACATCGGAATGACTATGCCTAACATTCAGCTGAACTCAAAATTTGTGAACAACATGAATCCCGAATGGCACAAGTTTGTCACCTCTCTGAAGCTCACTAAAGGATTGAAGAATACAAACTATGAGCAACTCTATGCCTTCCTCCTTCCGAATGAGAGACATGCTATGTTTGAAAAATTGATTCTCAATCAGTTCAAAACCAACCAAGGAGAGACAAGCTCGTCTAATGACTCAACTGCCTTCTACTCAAACATCGGGATCACAACCAAAGCATCACAAGTCATACCCTTGGGTAATGGTAATCACAAACTCATTCCTGATCCTATGTTCAAACAAGCGATCTGATCCACACGTGGGTAACTTCATTAATCAACTAGCTCTCTTGATTAGTCAAAACATGAATTCTCTCCCACAAACCAACAACAACCTCAGAACGGCATCTAACCCACACAATCAAGCCACTGTTAAAGATGGAAGGATCGTGGTGCAACCAGATTCAGGAAAGACAAGTATGATCGAGGGAAGAGGTGGAGCTGGTAGAGGTTATGTTGGCAACCCGAATCGAGGAAGGAATGGTAACCAAGGTCAAGCTAAGCCAATCAAATGTTATAACTGTGGTGGTGAGGGACACATTGCAAGGAACTGTACATCTCCAAAGCGTCCACAGAATGCTGATTACTTCAGAGATAAGATGCTGCTGGTACAAGCTCGGGACAATGGTGCTACTTTGGATGAAGAGGAATTGTTGTTTCTAGCTGAGGGCAATGCCAAGACCTATGATGCAGATGTGGATGAGCGGCCTATTCAGGAGATAGGTCACAATCATCAGAATGCCTTTCAAGTCTGATTGTGATGCATACGACTCTGATGTGGATGATGGACCTACGGCACACACAATTTTATGGCTAGCATTTCTCCAATGGTTTCTCCCAAGGTCTCTTCTTCACCACTAGCTGGCCCATCCCGAGACAAACTCATCTCAGAGGTATTAAAACTATACGATGATGCTGATGTGCAAAAGATGCATGACAAAGTACATTCAACTGAAACTATTGAATCAAATATTGAAAATATGGGTAATATCAATATTATCCCATATGATCAATACGTGAAACAAAGTGAAAGTGAAAGTGTACCAAGTGATGCATCTTCTGCAATCAACAATGACTATGTTTTTGATGAATACACGCATGTGCCCCCTGATGATTCTGTAATATCTGAACTAAATGCCTATAAAGAACGTGTTGCTATTTATGAACAACGTGCTAAATTTAAGTTGACCACTCGTGGCAGAGAAATGGATGACCAAGTGCGTACAGTCATTAGAAAAGTAATTTTAGAGAAGAAGTATTGAAACAAGAATTAAATTCCTTGCAAGAAAAACTTTCTAAAACAGCTAAGCAAAAACAAGAACTTCAAGAAAATGTGAAAATGCTTAAGCAAGAATTTAATGCAAAGGAATCAAAACTCTTGAGAGATTTTTCTAATCTGAAAACTTTGAAAAACAAACTTGAAAACAAGTTGTACATACAAGGAAACACCATTCAGGCTGCTCACATGGTCACTAAACATAGAGTCCTAAGCGATAAGCATAGTATTCCCATTATAGATAAACCGACCCAATCCAGTACGGAAAGATAGCAAAAGCACTCAAAGGTGATCTATGATGGCAATGAAATTCTTAAACCTAGACGAGAAACCTAGTTGCGTTGAGTGCACGAGGAGGATAAGAAATCAGATGAAGTCACTAGGGAAAGGATGAACAAAAATTAGATGATCCTAAATGCAAAGAGAAAAAAATAATTATCACTCCCCATGACTACAAAAAGGAAAAGTGGATTTCCTTGAACATGTTTAAGCCTCAGACATTGTTGACTCCCGAACAAGTTTTACGGAAAAGGATTTAGATAAGCAGAAAGATGAAAATATTGTTGAAACAAACCCTCCCCTATGGAAAATGCCTAGAAGCTGTGTATCCTCCTAATACACCAATGCATCTTGTTCCTAGGAAAATTGCCACTAAAAGCAAGACCTTAATTAGCCAATATGTTATATTTCAACTATTTGTTGATTTTGAGAAAACTTGCAATAAAAGGATCACACCCATTTGGTATAGCGGAAGGAGAAAGGGGTTTTGAGCAAATGAAAGAATGTTATTTAACCGAGGTCATGCCTTTCTTTAAACTTCTAAAAGATCACTTTGAGAGTCTTAAAAAGGGGATAGAAACTGATATTAAGGGAATGGAAAAGGAATTTGATGCAATGGTTGCTGAAGTTAGTGATTATGAGCGTGCACTAAAATATAATGAGATTGAGAGGAAGAACTTGCATACCCTAAATGAGACTCTTATTACTGAATGTGTTGCTCAAGATATCTTTTTTCAACTTTGCTTCAAATTGCTCTATTAATGCTTCCAAATTTCATGAATTATCTGTGGCCCTGAAAGTCTCCCATGATCGTGTCATTGAGCTTGAAAAACTAATTCTAAACTAAACGAGAAAATTGAACTGGATGATCACGACAATTTGGTTAAACATTTTTCTAAACTAGAAGTTGAGCATTTTAATTTACAACTAAAATATCAACATCTTAAAGAAAATGTTAAAACTTGAAATATCAAGACATCCTCGAGATGCTCCGAGAGTTTGATGCGATTTTCAAATTAACAAAGCGTGATGAACGATTCAAGCTCATGCAACACGATCGAGAAAGTTGAAAGCCCAAATCTCTCAATTAAAGGGTCAAACGAACAATATGACAGGCTCCCAAATGCCTCCTCCTTTAGATTTTCAGAATTCTCAAACTTTTCATCTTCAAAACTTAGTTGATGCCTTACAAAAGGAAACGAGAGTTTTCTAGAAGAAAATGAAAAAGTTAAGCGACATTTTAAAGAGTTATATGATTCAATAAAAGTCACCCGTGACCAAAACAACGAAAAAATAACGTCTTTACAAAGGAAATTGAGAATCTGAGAAGTCAGGGAAATGGGAAGCTGCCACTTGTTTTCAATAAGAATGTTGTCTCAAAGTCACCCTTAGATTGCAAATACACTGTGACGGATTAAATATATTCCTCCTCATCTTAGGAATAATGAACATGCTTTTCATGAATCTTGTGCTCACCTTAAGGATAGTCTAGAATGTCTCCGTGAGATTGTCGAAGAGGATTTCATTAACAAACCTCTTGATAGTGAAATTAGGTTTGCTTGCCTCCAGGCCAAGCGATCTCAAGAGTTGCTAGAATGTGTAATTGCAACATGTCCCAAATCCTTAACCTTAGGTGCAAAAGGCAAAGCTGTGATGCCTTGTTCTATGCCTAGTGCCAAGCATGTAATCCGTTCTATGCCCGATCTTAAAAGGAAACACTAATGTGCCTTCAAGTAGTTGATTCGGATATGTTAGTGCTAAGAAAGTGAACTTTAGTGTGCCTGCAAAAAGCTCAAATCAGTCTTAAAGTATACACTAATGTGCCTTCTAGTACTTGAGATCCTTGCACATCAAGTTCAGGAATGCAAAAATTAGATCAACCAGCTAATGTTCCCATTCCCTCTCAGAGTAATCAGTGACTTTAAAGCGAGCCGGTCAAAGTCTCAAGACAATACAAGGAATGATAGGACCTTGCAAGCTAAGAATGTGCATTGGAAGAGAGTAGAAGACCAATCTAGGAACTTTAAGCTTGAGTTGAATAAAGCGAATCGTGTTGATTCTAGTATTAGCCTTAGGCGTCTTGTAATTAATTAATTCGATACTATTTGCAAACCTTGTAATGATGTCTGCTTGAATTATATTGCTAATCATGAATGTGGTGTGAATGCTTTGTCTAATCTTTGTCAAATGCCCATTTAAAATTGTTAATGCTAATAATCGTGCAAATAAGGCAAAAAGGCAAAAACGAAAGATTGTTCGAAAGCAGTGGAAACCCAGGAAGAACTTTTATAAAGATAGGTTATTATTGGATACCTTTTGGCCATAAGAATAATCAGTTTTGTTCTCAAACTGCTAAGATTATGCCCACTAGAAAATGGATGCCTATTGGTAGAACTATTCCCTTAAGAAGTAAACATACTTTGAATAGGTCAAATCTGAGACACGGCATTGCATCTATTCCCAATGATTCCATTGCTTCTACTCGATATGGATGTTTCATTTCGATGTGGGTGTTCCAATTCTTTATTACTAACCAAGTGGAACCCATTCTTGCATGGGGATCCCAATTATCCAGTTATCCATTCTTGTCTGTGTTCAACTAAAGATCGTTCAAATCGTTACGTGGTACCGGACTCAGTTGTTCCAAGCATATGATGGAGACCGGTCGCGACTCATGAACCGTGAGCAAATTCATCGGAATTTGTTAGATCGGTAATGATCATTTGGTGCAATTATGGGTTATGGTGATTATGTTGTTGGTGATAGTGTTATCTCTAGAGTATACTATGTGGAAGGTTTGGGTCATAATCTGTTATCTGTTGGTCAATTCGTGATTCGATCTAGAAGTAGCCTTCAGAAAACATACCTGCTTTGTTAGAGATCTTAATGGTAAGGAACTTTTAAAAGGAACTCGTGGTTCAAATCTTTACACCATCTCTATAGAAGATATGATGAAGTCTTCTCCAATTTGCTTCTTGTCAAAGGCTTCTAAAACAAAGTCATGGTTATGGCATCGACGTCTCAATCACTTGAACTTCGGCACCATCAATGATCTCTCCCGAAAGGACTTAGTTGTAGGTTTACCTCGACTAAAGTATGAAAAGGATCATCTTTGTTCAGCATGTCAATTGGGAAAAAGCAAGAAGTATGCCCATAATCCCAAACCTACTAACTCATCCGAAGTTCTTCATACAATTCATATGGATTTATGTGGACCAATGAGAGTGGAGAATATCTTTGGGAAGAAATATGTGTTAGTTATAGTTGATGATTACTCTAGATTCACCTGGGTCAAGTTCTTAAGGACAAAGGATGAAACTCCCGATATCATCATCAAACTCATCAAACAGCTGCAGGTTCGACTTAACAAAACCGTCAGAATTATCCGGACGGACAATGGACCGAGTTTGTTAACAAACAACTTAGTGAATTCTATGAAAGCATTGGAATCAGCCATCAAAGAAGTGTTCCACGAACTCCTCAACAGAACGGTGTAGTTGAAAGACGAAATCAAACTCTTGTAGAAGCCGCTAGAACAATGTTGATTTACTCAAAAGTTCCAATGTTTCTCTGGGCTTAAGCTATTGCCACTGCATGCTACACACAAAATCGTTCCTGATTCACCATGTTCATGGAAAGACACCATATGAACTTGTCCACAACAGAAAACCTAATCTCTCTTTCCTTCGTGTGTTTGGTGCATTGTGTTATCCAACTAATGAGGGTCAAGACTTAAGGAAACTTAGGGCTAAAGCTGACATTGGAGTATTTGTAGGATATGCACCAAACAAAAGGGATACCGAATCTATAACAAAAGAAACCGAAATATCATGGAAACCATTCACGTTACGTTTGATGAGCTGACCGGTCAAATGGCTCTGGACACTCGGCTCGGGACCCGCACTTCAAAACAGTCCCATTGGTTCATCTCTTGTTCCAAACTCTTCTCAAGAAACTCCATATGTACCTCCATCTGAAGATGATTTAAAGAAATTGTTTGATCCTATGTTTGATGAACTATATGATTCAATTACTAATGAGGTGTTGATCCCTACAACAGAAGATGCTCATATTCACGTGAATGAAGTCAATCCTTCAGTCTCAATATCTTTAAGTCAAGAAGCACCTGCTGCTGATCCTTGAGTCTCATCAACAAATCATCATTCTTCAAATGTACATCATGGAAATGTCTCTGGCATCAATGATGAAGTTAATCCCTTTGCTACTCTCGAAGATGCTCCATTTGAAAACATATTTGCTACTCCTGAATCATCATCTGAACCATCTTCTTGGAAGACATCGACTCGCTACCTCGGTTCCTCAACAACGCCACATGAACACCTTAGAAAATGGACTCACGATCATCCATTAGACAACATCATTGGAAATCCCTCCCGTCCTATATCAACAGGAAACAACTTGCAACCGATGCCTTATGGTGTTTCTTCAACTCCGTACTATCTAAGATCGAACCAAAAGATGTTAAAACCGCCATGAATGAAGACAGCTGGTTCAATGCCATGCAAGAAGAAATTCATGAGTTTGATCGACTTGATGTATGGGAGTTAGTACCTGCTCCAGATTGTGCTATGATTATTGCTCTTAAATGGATCTTCAAAGTGAAACTTGATGAGCATGGTGATGTGTTGAAAAACAAGGCCCGATTAGTTGCTAAAGGATACCGTCAAGAGGAGGGTATAGACTTTGAAGAATCTTTTGCTCCAGTTGCTCGAATCGAGGCAATCAGAATCTTCGGCTAATCTTGCTAGTAAGAACATGGTAGTATATCGAGATGGATGTGAAGACGGCATTTGAGGAGATCTTAAAGAAGTCGTCTCGTCGCCAACTGAAGGATTTGTGAATCAAGAGCATCCTACTCACGTTTATCGTCTGAAGAAGGCTCTTTACGGTTTAAAGCAAGCTCCAAGGGCATGGTATGATACACTGTCAAAGTTTCTTCTATCAACCGGATTCAGCAAAGGAGCAGTTGATCCTACCTTATTCACCAGGAAGTCAGGCAAACATTTAACTCATGTTCAAATTTATGTTGATGATATTATTTTTGCCTCGACAGACCCAATGGAATGTGATCGGTTTTCTAATGAAATGAGTTCAAAGTTTCAAATGTCAATGATGGGACAAATGTCATTTTTCTTGGGATTACAAATTTCACAAAGTCCCGGAGGCATTTTCATAAATCAATCTAAATATGCCACAGAGATTTTAAAGAAATTTGGATTTGATTCAAGTGACCCTGTTGACACCCCATGATTGATCGAACCAAACTAGATGAGGACCACTCAGGGATCATGATTGACCAAAAGAAATATCGTAGTATGATTGGATCCTTGATGTACCTCACAGCTAGTAGACCGACATCTTGTTATTCGCTGTTTGCATGTGTGCTAGATACCAGGCTAAGCCTACTAAAAGCACCTTGAAGCGGTTAAACGGGTCTTCGGTATCTCCAAGGAACCATCAATATGGGACTATGGTACCCGAAGGACACTGGTATGTCACTAACGGCCTATGCAGATCTGATGATCATGCAGAGTTGTCAAGATACTCGTCGAAGTACATCGGAGGTGCTCGGTTTTGGGTGATAAGCTTGTGAGCTGGTCTTCAAAGAAACAAATGAGTACTGTTATATCCTCTACAGAGGCTTGAATACATAGCCATGTCATCTTGTTGTGCTCAAATCTTATGGATGAGATCTCAATTATCTGACTATGGCTTTGTATTTAACAAAATCCCTCTGTCTTGTGATAATAAAAGTGCTATTGCTCTCTCATGCAACAACGTTCAACACTCAAGAGCAAAGCATATCGACATTCGACATCATTTCATCGGGGAACAAGTGGAAAAAGGTGTGGTGGAACTATATTTTGTGAGGTCTGAATATCGGTTAGCAGACATCTTCACCAAAGCTCTTCCAAGAGAGCGTTTTGAGTTTATTCTTCCCGCGTCTTGGCTTGAAAAGCCTTCAACCGTACACTCAAACGTCTTAGGGAGGAAGACGAGGAGTAAAGGTCTATTTTCATCTATCTCTTGTATATATCTATTGGAAAATCAAAATACAAAATTATAAAACCTTCAAAATCCATAAAAATCGAAAAATTAAAAATCTTCAAAAATATTGTCATTTTGTCATGCGTTTTCTCGGTTCGATAATATCTACGGTCTTTGTCCTGTCATTCAAAGAATGACACGGGACTTTAGATGTTGTTCAATTCCAAAAATTTAAAAATCAAAATTATGTTTGAGAGAAAGAAAAATGGTTTATTGTCATTTTAGAATAACCGGTTTTAAAGAAAGAAACGAGAGCCATGTTTTACATGTTTTCAAATTCCATGCTCTGATTCTATAAACATTTATCTGGTGAAAACTAAATGCTTTGAAAAATAACTCGGTCTCTATTTTTGATAATCATCGGGACTTATTTGTCAAAATCTCTATCTCTCAATCAACAACCTATGTCATTGATTGAGGGGAGAATGATTTCAATTAAATTAAAAGTTATTTGGCATTAAATTGTTTTCAAAAGATGTACATGCATGTTTATCAATGGAGTTTAAAGTCTTAAATTCGATCATTATCGGTTAAAACTTTCATAATCAAGTCACAATTCTCCTTAAAAGCTTTCAAAATCAATTTAAATCTATAAGAGATCACAAATCTCAAATGATTTGATAATTGTGATCGGGGAGAATGTGTGATTTAAATTGGATTTAAAGCTGATAATTGGTAAATGGTTTAAGAATGTACATAGCATGTTTCCTCCATCAGTGACAAGCGATTTCAAAGCATCTATCTTAAACCTGATTTGAAAGCGTGATCATTTATCTCAATGTGCAGGTTCCCTCTAGTATGTAAAACTCTTTTCAAACTAGAAGCACATATTGAGGGGAGCAAAATCATGAAAATCTCATCCTTCCCCAAAATGCTTTATCTACTTGATTCGATTAGGGAAGTGATGTTGATATTTTTAGAAAATGGTAATCAAAGAAGTTAATTCTTTCTCTTGCCTCCGTGTGCAAAACTTTTTCAAATACTTGATGCACATGTTGAGGGGGAGTTCTCGTTCTAAAAATATCAAAAACAATTCAAGTACAAAATGCTTTGATAATATATCACAAGTATCTGAATTGATTTTCAAATGGTTTTCAATTGGTTCCAATGGCGGATGAACAATACCAAATAGACCGACCAACTTTACTTTATGCATGGTGATATAAGGATGATAAGGTTAGGTTTAGTTCCCATGATCCGCGAGAAGGAGGGATCTACCCAGGACTATCCACTAGTTAGTGTAGAGTTCTTAGGTATGATGATAAAAGGAGAAAAAAAAGATATGGGAAGAGTCGTGAGGCCGAGCTGAATGGAATAAACCCAACAAGGTTCTAATGCTAGAAGTCTCGGTAAGCAGAAGGGGTTGAAGAATGAAAAAGAATTGAATGAGAAAAGGGTGAAAACAAATAGCCCTCCAATTATTCAACCTTAGGCGTAAACGGGTTCAATTCATATGCTCTTGATGGTAACATCGGTATTGAAGACAAGACGTCATGGACCCAGTGACGCTCCGCACTTCAACTTTCCAAACCACTCAAGTTCCTCTTAAAAGGACTTGTTTCATTCTCACGGGGAACCGACATTATCTATCGACTTTCTCTTAGAGATTGTTGATATTGAAGGAGGAGACCCTCTCCCCAGTCTCCGATATAGGATCCAAATATGCACAAATTGAGTCTAGTGCCACGAGATCATCAATAAATCTCATTAGGACACTTTCAATGAAGACTCTCTGTTTCACACAATGTGGAAAGAGAGATTATATCTTGAGTCCTACGCAATATCCTTGTGGTATTGCGGAACATCCGAGTGATGTGTTTACATATTCACGTGAAGATGGAAAGCCTTCGAGCCAACATCTAACAAGCTCTGGTAGGTGGCATGTGAGATCTATTATGGATCAACCATGTGACAAGCTGAGCGAGAAACAATGGGGCGATTCAATCTTTTGAATCAATCCGGTTCGGTTATTGGATTGACGGATACCTTTGAAAAACCGGTCTTTGTGCTTTAAAACTCTTTTCATTAGCGCGTCGACCGTGTACTAATTTTTCAAATCAAAAGGTGTTTTATGATTGATAATTGATTTTCATTAAAACCTTCGTTGTATTGCAAAAACAATTTCTATTGAGCAATACTCGATTGTTTTTCAAAATATCTTTTCATCAATCGATGGACTCAAATTATTTGGTTCACTCACTCGTGTTGTCTTCTTTGAGATGTTCGGTTTGAGAACGGCTAGAGCATTCTTGAAACCTGTCAAGAAATTCTTGAATTATACGATCACGAGGCGGTACGTATGTATCATCAGCGGGGAACCGTGGGGCGTGTACCTCAATTCAACGAAAGTGATCAAAGACACTTCCGTGCGATTTATTGCTAACATGTTGTATGCGAGTACACCCGGCGTTTGCGGTGATCGAATGAAGCGGTCAATCCATAGCCGCATGCTCACTTAACACATTCATCTCAAAAAAATCATGATTAGTGCATCAATGACTCACGATATTTTCACTCCATGCTTCGCTCTGCTGGCGCCAATATCATGAATCAACAAGCTTCCGCTACTCGATGAGAAGATATCATGATCCAGAATGTGAGCATGTCGGTCCGAATGTCACAACAACATCACATAATACCAACACCACAATGGATGTACGAGATTTTTGACTAGCGATGATCTCAAAATGGCTCAAATTATTATCACGTGGATCAGTAAAAGACCTCCACTTGAAGTAACCAAACATGCAATGTGAAGAATCAATGACTACGAGCTTCGAAGCAAAGTACTACATCAAGAATGCAAGATCAATTGTTAATGTAATATCTGTTTGTATTCAATGTAATTTTAGTACATGATTTAGGTGACCTCCCTTAGGGGGAGATTGTTAGGAATTAGAAATTTCGGGTATTAAAGAGTCGGTCACCTCAAGTATATGTAATCATTAGAAAGCTCGTAGTCATAGTTATTTTAAGTTAAGTAGTATTTAGTTAAGTAAACCGTGAGACGACGGAGGTCTTTACCCACGTATGCTGATCACACCGTTGTTGTGGCGATTTATGTAAGACTATAAATACTCTCTACCTTCCAAGGTAGAGAGTTGGAGCTTATAATAATATCTTTTACTTTCTCTCACTAAGTTCCCTAAACCTCTAACTTTCTCTCTCTAGAATTCCATCTATATGTTACTTTGTGTTATGGTTTGATGTGTATGTTAAAAGTTATATCTTACATTTTTATATTTATCTTAATCTATGAAAATTGAAAACTTATTTTTTTGAAGATTTTATGATTTATTTGTATTAAAAGCTATTTAAAAAGGCCTAAAAACTGATTAAAATAAAGAAAAATAGCAACTTGATAATGGAAAATTATGAAAAATTCAGGAAAAGTCTAAAATATTATTCTAAATTTATGAAAAATATAAAAACTATGGCTAATGTGCAAGATTTTGGTTACGTAATGAAAAGTGCTTATAAATAAGCACTTGTAATAAACTAAATGTACCAAATGAGCACCAAATGAACACAGAAGCTAGATTATGCTATAACTACACGAAATGAGCTAAACTCAACTAAGTTATACCTTGAATTATAAGCTACAATGATTTGGTGATCTAAACTTAAGTGCTAAATCAATTTTTTCCTCCTAACTTCTAGCTTAAGCACAAGCTTATTTAATGAACCACACTAAAAACTAAAACTTAGGTACTCAAGACCACCAACTAGAGATTAACTATACCAAATTTGAGACCTAGTGATCAAAAACAAGACCTGCAAGGTCTTGGAAGCTATCGCGGCTCAGTGTATGCTTGAGTGAACAGGGCATATTGGAGCTTATTGGACAAGCGATTAAGTGCTTAAAACTGTTTCCCAAAATTTCACAAAAATCAGATTTCAATAATAGACCAACTGAACTTGTTAATTCCAAAATTTCACTTGAATTGAACCAATAATGAATCCATGAAAAATCAACAAAGGTTGGTGAAAACTGAGTTTTTCACTTTTTGACTTTATAAGCAGTTTTGATAACTTTGACTTTTGTGAGATTTGAAACCAATTTATGAACTGAGATTGATGTTTCAAGCTAAAACAAAGTTAAATAAAGCTACTCTACTGAATTCTAAACACAAATCAAGCTTATGATCTTAAAAATTTCTAACAGATATGAAATTAGGACATATTTATGTTGATTTTGACTTTTTTAGTTCTAAGGTGCAAAAATATGAGCTAAGTGACCTCTATAGAACTAATATGAACTGATGCATCAATTTATTAACACTAACCTTACCTCTAACACAGATTTAAGAGAAAATCCAAACACTAGTTAAAAGCTGTTATGCAACTTATACCAATCAAAATCCATGCTCGGCCATAAGACTACTCTATCTAGATTCAATTTGAATCCCTAGTGCTGAATTAAACTTTGCTATCCCTCATCCTAACCTATTCAAACTAATGCTACTCTCATGATTATGCAATAATCATCATCAAACATTCACTTACACGAAATGAAAAATATCAAATGTACTAGTGATATTAAGCTAAATGAGACTAATGTTACATTATTGGAGCTCACTAACAAGAAAATATGGGTTTAGACAGACCCCATAAAATGATACTCACATGAGGTCCTAGCCACTATGGCTTGAGATCAATGAGCAGTAATCGGATCTATTCTCAACTCAATTCCACTGCATATCACCCCGTATTAACTGATTCCAACCCATTTTCAGCTCTGCATCTTGATTCAATCCCATAGTTGACTATTGTTGACTATTTCAAAAATTTATGAATTAAGTGACTTATACCACCAGGGCTCACAAGCAGAAACTTATGTGAGCATCTAAGAACTAAGATGAGGAATTTCAACACTTTTTTAACTAAATTAAATTTAGAGGAATTTATAATGAAGAATTAATTGCATTAAAATGGAAATGAGAATACAATTTAAAAGCTGAAATTAAACTGCTACAATAGCTTTAGTTTAGTACAATGACAATTAAAATTACAACTTTAAGAACTAATTAAGACATTTTAATTAAAAACGACATGAAGGAAAAATAAAAACTAAGAACTGCTCTCTTCTGCCTTCTCTTCCTCTATTTATTCAACAAAAGTGCTCCAGCGTGTCTTGAGCATTTCACTTTCTTTTAGGACCATTGGATTATTAGAGCTCATATTAGCCATTGATGAGTTTTTGGCCGGAAAACTATTTTTGCCAGTTGGTATTGATGACTTGTAACAGGGGAAGGAGCATTTAATGCATTTGGCTTGGTGTGTTTGGAGGGTAGGAATAAGGTGGGTGTGATGATGATGGAGTGTGGGAAGAGTTGCAGGCGTAGGTGATGATGAGGGAAGAGGGAAACACTGTGGCGGGAGTTTGACCAAAGTTTGAGGGTTTAATATTAGACAGGGTTCAAGGTTCATGGGGTCAAGGGTCAAGTGTTGGGTTGGGCTTGGGATTGGAAGAAACTTCTGGATTGGGTTTAATAATTTAGGGGTCCGGTTTGGTTTTAGGATTAGTAACAAGGACCATACTTGTAAATTCGAAATGGAGGACCAAAGTTGTACATCTTCCAAAATAAACCAAGGGTGATTCCTGCCATGTCCCAATAATCCAGGGACCATACATGAGATTTCCAACAATAACATTTTCCCAGGGACCATTTTTGCAAATTCTGAAAGTGCAGGGACCAAACTTGTAAATTATTGAAACTTTTCACCAAAGGATTAAATATGACAACATATGATTTCAAAAGGACCTTTGGTGACTTTTCTTACAAAACAAATGCCTAGGGACTAAATTTGACAAGTTTTGAAAGTTGAGGGACTGAAACAGCCAATTATGCAAACTTTGTTCATTTTTCATCTGATTTTAAACATTTTGCATCTGAAACATATAAAATACAATTTTGGGATATTTTCAGTATTTTGATGCATTTCCGAGTGTTTTTAAATGTTTTGCAGTTCAGATTTGACCAAAAATGATGAGTATTTACACACTCATCAATAGGCTCATAATTCATAGATTTGGTTAGCATATCAATGTTAAACAGCCAGGCTGGTCCTTTGGTCTCAACACTAGGAGTATTTTCACTAAATTGAACATGAAGGTTCTCTTCAACAATTCTAGTCCTCCTATTGTATACTCTAAAGGCTTTACTATTAGAAGAGTAGCCTAAAAAGTATCCATCATCAACTTTTTCTTGAAACTTGCCTAGGTAATCTATGGTATTCAAGATGGTAACAGGACACCCAAAAGGTTTTAGGAATGCAATCATTGGTTTCCTATCATGTAACAGCTCATAGGGGGTCTTGTTATGAAGCTTCACTTTACCTTACTTCTATTCTGCACATAACATGCGGTGCCTATAGCTTCCGGTGAGGTAGTAGGTAACTTAGGACTCGACAACATAGTCCTAGCGACCTCAATTAGTGTCCTATTTTTGCTTTCAGCTACACCATTTTGTTGTGGTGTTCTAGCAACACTAAACTGTCTTTCTCTACCCTTAACTACATAGAACTGATTCATCACATCATTCTTAAACTCGGTTCCATTATCACATCTGATTACCTTGACCTTATGATTTACTAGATTTTCTATCTTAGTAATGAAACTCTTGAGGATATCACTAGTCTCACTTTTAGCGGCCAAAAGTATACCCAAGAAAATCTACTATAATCATCGGTGATAACTACAACGCTGCTTATGGTTCAAACTTTTAACAAAGGTAGGTCCAAATAAGTCCATATGAAGCATAAACAGTGGTTGTGTGATGGTTGATCTGTCCCGAACCGTCAAGCTACCTCACACAAGCTGCCCACTTGTGAATGGCCAACCGTAAGAAGCTTAAAACAGCTCAGAAACAAATGCAATGAAGTCCAGGAGAATATAGTGAATTCCCGGGTCGTTATGTCCCACGGAGACTCAATGGTGTGCAAACACTTGATCAGACGATAGAATGATCACTAAGGATAGTGATCGGAAAGGATTTGGATGGATAATTACACTACTGATTGATTGGAATGGAATGGAGTACAGATTAGGAAAGCACAATAATCAGATAAAAGAAACGTAAATACGTACGTTTAAAAAAACTACGTATACGTACAAAATAAAAAGTGAAATCTAAGAAATAAAAGACCTAAAAATATAAAAATAACATTTTTGGAATCCTAAAGATAAAAGAAAATTATTAGAAAAAGAAAATTATTTTTATAACTATTTATTTAATTATTATTAATTAAAAACTATTTTAACTATTTAAAAATGACCTAAAATAAAAGAAAATATGAAATAAGGCTAGAAAAATAAGATTATGATTCAGAAAAATCTAAAATATTATAAAACTAAATTTAAAACTAAAAATATATTTTTCACACTTTTTATCTAATTATTATTAATTAATTACTATTTTTAACTATTTAAAATTATAATAAATACTAAAAAGATAGAGAAAAATATGAAACCTTTTCTAAAAATACTATATGATGACAGAAAACTAAGAAAAATAGAAAAACAAGATTTGCTTATTAATAAGCTAGAAAGAAAAATCAAAAGGCTAAGAAATATTAAATAAACACTATCATTGATTTTAAATTGAGATTTTTGGATTTTCTTTTTGAAAACTACTTTACTACTGATATTATGAAACTTTAATAAAGACAAAAATTTTACAAACTTGAAATAAAATGTTTGTGGAGCTTATGGACCACAGATGGCCATGAGCTTATTTGGTGTAAATAAGCTCAAACAAGCTCACAACTGAAACAAAAGCTCAAATAAGCTACAAACAAGCTAGATGAACTAGAATGAAGCTAAAAAGAACAGATAAGCACACTGAAAAGCTAGAACAAAGACAATAAGCACTTATGCTTAAAACAGAAATGGGACAAAATTTAAGCTTATTGCGATACAGCAAACAAGCTAGAAATTGAAAAGCTAAACTAGGGTTCTCAAGGTGGCTAGGTTGGCTACCCAAAGAACCAAAAATCACAAGACAAGACCAACAAACAAGCTCTGTGCAAGCTTTTCAAGTTGGTCCAACCAATGTCTGTGAGGGCACGTATGCAGACATGGTACTCAATATAAGCCAATAGTTAAGCACTTAAACAGCTGATTTACAGAGAACTAATATTTTTCTAATTTTGTTTAGCAACCAAACTTTGATAATCCAAAAGCTTATGAACTGAATCTTATTATTAAGCCCACAGTGAAATTCCAAAGTTTATTCAAAAACGACCCAAATGAAATTTTGACTTTTGTTCAAAACCAAGAGAGTTGACTAAAGTGAACTTTGATTCACTGCTAATCACTGATTATGTTGTTATAAGGTATATAAAGACTGAATTGATCAAATATAACAACTTATAAGCACAGAATCAAAATCTTGGATCATAAAGAATCCAACAGTTAACACAAGAATGGATAAAAAGGATTTTTGACTTTTGAGCTAACAAGGACTTGTTTTTATGACTTGTATGAGTTATTAGATGTGTAAGTGACTCAGACCACTCCAAACAAACAACACAAACAAGTCCTGCAATGTTTTAAACAGACAAATCCAAACAGACCTTACTTAGACAGTTTAAGAACTTTACAAAGCAAATCATAAATATAAACCACAAGACTGATTGCAGATCTTATGATATCACTTATTATGACTAATGAAGCCTAAAACAACAACCAAAACAACATTAAACTCAGAAATGACCAAGATCCAATTTTAACTGTCAAGAAGAAATTTTTACAAAATACAAATTTATAAGAACAACCTACTGATTTTAATGATTAATTACACTAAACTATGACTAATGAACACTAAGAACCAGAAATTACAAATGATAAACAACTACAACAGTAAAATGCAAAAGTGATCAAAAGTGCTTACACTTGCTTCCAAGCTCAAAACTGAGATCAAGGACCAACTAACACCCTTATTAGCTTACCACTAAGCTACTAACCTAAGGCCATCCATGATTTACCTGCTCAGTGTGTACACCCATCTCCATATGATTTTGATTTTAAACTAATTAATTTGTATTTTTGGTGATTTTTACTTTTTGTTACTAAACTGACTTTTAAAGTTTCTAAAAGCTTGGATAAGCTTTATAGGAGCTTATATGTGCCTATTAGTCCATCATTACAGCTACTTAACAATCATTCAAACATTCTTGAGATTTTTGAACTTGGAAATGTAAAAACTTGAAATGAGATTTAGAACTTGAAAGAAGTTCTGGAAAATATTCAAATATACCAAGATACTTAAACAAAGTTATTACAAGCTTGAAAGTTTCTGAAAGACTTAAGGAAATAAAAGCGACTAAGAAAATTTAAAGATTATACTAGATTGATACATTGCATCTCTCCACCTCTTTATAGACTTTTAGCACTTCTTGTTGTCCTCTGAATCTATCCCATATCTACTTGGATCACTCTAATTCATCATAACCATACACTTGGATTTTTGGCAAATTCTTGGCAGGTTTTAGCTTTATTAATGAGTTGGTTCCAATCAATTAAAGGTTTGGTGTTTAGAGGGAGGTGGAGGGGACAAAGTATGGAGAGGGTTGAAAAAGTTGGAAAACCATCACTGGTTTTTGTTACAGATGGTGGGAGAGGAAGCTCGTGGAGGCGGTTTATGGTTTGTTTGACTTTATTTGACCCGTGGCTAATAATACAAACGGGTTGGGTTGGTTTTGGGCCAAGGTGGATTGGGTTTTGGGCTTAGATAATATATAGGATCCGTTTGGTTTAGCTAGATAACAAGGACCAAAATTGTAATTTCACCAAACTTCAAGGACTGATCATGATACTTTTCCAAACTTATCACAAAGACCAATTTTGACAAACTTTGATAGAACAAGGATCCTTTTTTGCATAAAATCCATTTTAAAAGGTCTAAGGACTAATTTTGCAATTTTTCAAAGCTCAGGGACCTTATCGCCATTTGACCAAAGAATCATTCAAGGACCAATTTTAACAACTTAGAATATTTCAGGGACCTTGAATGAAAAATTCCACATTTTGAATTCAGGGACTAGATTTGACAACTTTTTGAAACTTGGGGACTAAAAGCGCCAATTTTGCAAACTTGAATAATTTTTCATCTGATTTTGATCTTTTTGCATTTAAAACACATAAAACACTGATTTGTGATATTTTCATCAATTTGATGCATTTTTGAGTGTTTTTAGATGATTTTGCAGTTAGGCGTACAAAAATGATGAGTATTTAGACACTCATCAATCCCCCGAGATATTGCTAGTCCCTAGCAATGATTTAGATCTTTAATGGATTTTAAAAACTCTTTACCAAAAGCCATCACTTCTGGATTAGCCAAATGTTTCAGTTCAAGTAAGAACTATGGTACACTGATAACCATCTGATTTATTGGCAAATCGTAAACCATATAACAATTTGATGTGTCTTTACGACCGGAAGTCGTACCCTTACGGACTAGCCAACTCTTAGATAAATTATCAGAATTATCTTTGGTGAGCTGAATACCAATTATGGATTTTCCACCGCCTTTACCACAAGCCATAACCTTGCGGGCTAGCCAACTCTTCACTTTTTAGGATATGGTGAGTTGAGAACCATACAATTTTGGGCAAATTGCAAGCCATAAACGGATTTGAGAAATCTTTACCAAGAGCCGTTTGCTCTGGATTAGCCAATCCTTTTGTCTATTAGACATGGCGGACTGATAACCAAGATGAGTAAGTGAAAAACACTTACTCCAAAAAAAAATTTTGGCCAAAAATGGGGGAATTGGGTGGATAAATATGATAAAATTCGTGAGAATTCCCCCCCACACTTAGAAATGAATATTGCCCTCAATATTCAAAGTACCGGCGGTTATGCCGAAACAAAGAACGTAAAAGGGAAATATTATGGCCATTATTTAGAAGAATTTTTTATTTTTATTTATTTATTTATTTATTTATTTATTTTTATTTTTATTTTTTTAAGATATATATATATATATATATAACATGTGGGGCATCACCCCCACACTTAGGTGGTAGAAAGGGGGTAAGAAGTCAGAAATATGGGTGAAAACCCATATGGTGTGTCTCTTTTTGATTTCAGTCGCTAGCTTGACTCGACCCTGAATTCATTGGTTCATGGGGAAGCAAAGTGGAAGAAACAATCTCCATCGGACTTTCATTCAAGATGTTTGGACAAACATTGAAGTACGTGAAAGTTCCACACCGATGAGATATACATAGAACCGGCTCAAAATGATAAATGAAAATGCCGGGATCAAAAATAGTGTCCTCATTCCCAAAGGAAAAAAGGGAACGAGAAACCACACCATCTGTGAAAAATGGAATAAAGATGTGCATCACAATGCAATCCCATTCTTCATTAGTGAGGAGTAAATCACCATTTGTTAGATTTTTAAGCTTAGACTTGAAGCTTGTATGGTGATTGGAAACAAAATTTTCGGGAGTCGAGAGCTGGAAACGGTTCTTCAATCAACAGATTTTCAAGAAAGAGGATGTCTCCCTCCGAATCAAAGTAAGTATTGTCAATCCCTGTTAGAATCGACTCATCACTAAGAAAATCATCGACCTCCTTCCAAAAGTTGTCATCTTCCTCATCCGGAGCAGGTGAGAGAAGGAATGGAAGAGTCGGAAATGGGATGAGAAATGAGTGGATGATCATTATATAGGAGATTTCTAGTTTCTCCAAGATCGGCTTCAAAATCAAAGAGATCATCACACTTCGATGAAAGTGGATGATGTGAGTGAGTTCATCGGTGAACTCCTCAAGAAGATGATCAGCATCAGTTGTTGGGAGTGATGCCTCAACATACTCGATGTCTTCATAAAATTTACAATCATCGCTAAAATCAGAGAAAGTCTCAAAATGATCATTTGAACACTCAAGAGGGGAAGAAGAATCACACATAAGATCAGAAATTCCCTGTGACTCTCTCGGGATTGGGACAAGGTCCTCAACACTAGACTTTATGAGGTCGTCCGATTCCTTTTGAAGCAGTGTCAAGATGCTCATCCCCCATGTTCAGAGAGTGAGTGGGAGCTTCGGGTGTGATAACAACAGACTGAGGGAGTTTAGAAGGACTAGCATACATATGTTTAATACTTTCCATTTGTTCTTCTGCTAGTAATTTGATCCGCGCCGAAACAGTCAAGCTAAATCACTCAAGCCCGCCACTTGTGAATGGCGGACCGTAACCAGCTTAAAACTGCTCAAGCACGAATGCAATGAAGATCTGAGGAGTATAGGGTCTCCCCGGGTCGTTATGTCCCAGCGAGCTGTGCAATGGATTATCAAACGTTTAGTGATCGAGAAATTTGAACGGAAAAAGAGATTTGGAAGGATATTATAACTACAGGAAAAGCCAACAAATTAAAACGGCTTAAATGCAAATTAAAGGAAAATAAAAAGATAAAATCTATTAAATAAACGCTATCACTATATTTAAAATGATGAACGTTTAAAACTTAAAACTAAAAACTTACGTTTAAATAAAAATTACGTAAACGTACAAAATAAAAAGTGAATTTTAAGAAATAAAAGTCCTAAAAATATGAAAAATACATTTTTACAATCCTAATGATAAAAGAAAATTTATAGAAAAAGAAAATTATTTTTATAACTAATTAATTAATTATTATTAATTAAAAACTATTTTTAACTATTTAAAAATAACCTAAAATGCAAGATATTAGGAAATAAGGCTAGAAAAATAAAATTATGAATTGGAAAAGTCTAAAATATCAAAATAGAATTTTAAAAACTGTTTTGTATTTTTAGATTATTTTCTATTTTTATGAATTTTAAACTATTAAAAACTAATTAAATTGCTAAAAATTACAAAATAAACTATGAAAAATATGGAAAATTACTTTTTTTACTTTTTATATTTATCTTAACTTAATAAAAATGAAAAAACTTTTTTTTGAAGCTTTTCTTAATTATTTGTATTTAAAGCTAATTAAAAATGCTTAAAAACTAATTTAAATTAAGAAAAATAGCTAAACACCTTAGAAAAATCTGAAAATTTCAGGGAAACTCTAAAATGATATTATAAATCTATGAAAAATATAAAAAACAGATGATTGTGAATAGGAATCAGTTCTGCATGAAGTGGCTTATAAATAAGCACTTTAAAATAAGCTAGAAGCTGCTTAAGTGAACCAAGTGATCACAGGACCTATTTTAAGCTAATACTACCATAATGCAACCTAATTTAGCTACTCTAATCCTCTGAAAATCAGGAAACAAGCTTATGGGTACAAAACCAAATAAGAATTCATCTGAGGTGCTAGTTTCTAGCTTAAAAATAAGCTGTCTATTCTAATGGGAACCCAAAACCAGATATCACAGTATCAAGTTGACCGGCAAGGAGTCCACGAGAACAAGAATTCAGCCCAAGTCAAGCTCCCAAGAGCTTGTGGTGAGCTCTACAAAACACGTGCACAGCAGTAGAGCTGATGGTGTGCACAGGGCATTTTCAAGCCCCTAAAGGACAAGCTTGTTTGAAGCTTAAAACTGTTTGGAAAAATTATGAAAAATCACTTTTGAACAATAGACCTGTCCTACTTTTTGAATCCAAAAGACCAAAATAATGTGACCAAGGAATACCAAATGATAAATCGCCACAGTTTGAGAAAAACTACTCTTTAACCAATTTTTTTTGACTTTTTGAAGATCCTATCAGTTGACTTTTATGAACTTCTAATGCATCTAATTTGATCTAGGTAATGAAATAAGCTGATATAAGACCTAATTAAGCTAGTGAGATGATTTCTAAACCTAGTGCTAACCGTGCTATACCGCTTGTGCGAATTGATAATGAGAGTAGATTAAACACAGATTTGACCTTGAGCAACTTTCAATGCAGACTTATGACCCAAGTTGGTGTGATAAGCTTCTAGTGATTCCAATTCAACAAAGCTCACCTATTAAATTAACCTAAAACTTCAGGCAAATCCACATGTCCCAAAACGGTTTAGTATTGTAGACAACCTATGACTAACAAATCACTTACTAGCTGTAGCAAATGATCAAATCAAGCTTAACTATCTTAACTTCAACTTATTAAACAAGTAAAAACAGTTCATAACTAAAAACACCAATACCAACAAATTATGCAAATTTACTTGAAAAGTGAAAATGAGATTAATACTCACAGGTTCCAAGTTGTTGAGACTAAAACCAAACCCAATTCTACATTACCCTAACCTATTCCAACCCAAACAAACTTCTGCAACACCCATTAACAGCTTCCATTCCAATTTTGAGTTCTTGTTGACTTTTGTTGACCGAATACACAATGCTTGAAACTTAACTTTAAGCTTGTAAAAGTTATAAAAACTTATACAAGCTTATTAAGACTGGTAAACAAGCTTTATGAAGCTTAGGCTTGTTAAATGAAACTTAAGTTTTTAACGGTAGCATACAAACATGGAATTCAATGAAACTTAGAATTGATGATTAAAACTTGAATAATCTGAAAATGTAACTTGAGTTTGATACTTAAGAACAAAATATTACAACTTTTGAAGTAAACTAATACATTAATAATTAAAACGACATAAGAGAATTTTTAAACTAAAAATCTACTCCTTTGCTATTCTTTGCTTTCTTTTTATAACTCAATCTCTTTGTCTCTCTCATCTGATTGTTTCCCATCAATCCTAGCCATTGGATTTGCTCAAAATGATCTCAACCTTTCAAAACGATTTTTGGCGCCAAAACTCTCACTTGACAGATAAGGAAGAGTGAGGGGGGGGGGAGGTTCATTAAATGCTCTTTGGATGTTAGTTGTGGAGTGGGGAACAGGTTTGAGTGATTGGTGAGGAGGGGGGATGGGATATGGCTAGTTGCAGGTAAAGCAGTTGAGATGGTGGACTTTGGCGCCATTGAGTTGGATTATTAAAAGGGGGTTCAAAATGCAAGGGTCCAACAGGCAATGGCAGGGGTCACTTGGATTGTCAAGGTCCAAAAATGGTTTAAGGGCTTATAAATACAAGGACTTGTATTGTAAAATCTGAAATTAGAAGGACCTAGGCTGCCAATACAACAAAGATGTTCCAAGGACTTAAAGTGACAATCTTCAAAAGTACAAGGACCAATCTTGCCATTTTGCAATTTTCTAGGGGCCATTTCTGCCAAATTTCAAACTTGAAGGACCACTTTTGCAATTTTCTCAAACTTTTGACATTTTTCACCAAAGGACTAAATTTGACAACTTATGATTTAAAAAGGACCTTTGGTGACTTTACTTTTGAAATTATGTGCTCAGGGACTGTTTTTGACAACTTTTGAAACTTTGGGGACTAAAACTGCAATTTTTGTAAATTTGATATGTTTTTCATCTGATTTTGATATTTTTGCTTTTAAAACACATAAAACACTGATTTGTGATATTTTGATCATTTTGATGTGTTTCTCAGTGTTTTCGATGATTTTCAGCTTATTTTGTACAAAATGATGAGTATTTAGACACTCATCAATCCCCCATTGATCTGAGATATTGCTAGTCCCTAGCAATGATTTGAGAAAACATAATGGATTTTAATCTCTTTACCAAAAGCCATTACTTCTTGAGTAGCCAAATGTTTCAGTTCAAGTAAGAACCATGGTACACTGATAACCATGTGATTTTGAGCAAACCACCAGCTTTCAACGGTTTTGATTTTGTCTTTACCGTACCCTTCGGACTAGCCAACTCTTAGATAAATTATCAATATTATCTTTGGTGAGCTGATTACCAATTATGGTTTTTCCACCGCCTTTACCACAAGCCATAACCTTGCGGGCTAGCCAACTCTTCACTTTTAGGATATGGTGAGTTGAGAACCATACAATTTTGGGCAAATTGCAAGCCATATAAACGGATTTGAGAAATCTTTACCAAAGAGCCGTTTGCTCTGGATAGCCAATCTTTTGTCTTACAGACATGGCGGATGATAACCAGCGGAGTAAGTGTAAACACTTACTCCAAAAAAAAATTTTTGGCCAAAAACGGGGGAATTGGTATAATTATATGATAAAATTAGTGAGAATTCCCCCCCACACTTAGAAATGAATATTGCCCTCAATATTCAAAGTAACGGCGGTTATGCCGAAACAAAGAACGTAAAAGGAAATACTACGGCCATTATTTAGAAAGAAGATTTTTTTTTTTTTTTTTTTTTGAAACATGTGGGCAACCCCCCCCCACACTAGGGTGGTAGAAAATAGAAAGAAGTCAGAAATATGGGTGAAAACCCATATGGTGTGTTACTGTTTTTGATTCCGAGTCGCTTGACTCGACCGAATATTTGTTCATGGGGAAGCAAAGTGGAAGAAACAATCTCCATCGGACTTTCATTCAAGATGTTTGGACAAACATTTGAAGCACGTGAAAGTTCCACACTGATGAGATATACATAGAACCGGCTCAAAAATGGTACATGAAAATGCCAGGATCAAAGATAATGTCTTCATTCCCGAAGGAGTGAAGAACAGGAGAAGCCACGGGATAGGTGAAGAAGAGATAGAAAATCATGATAAACATCATGACTAACTCATCTTCATCTATAGGAGGATCCATAATTTCAGGATTATGAATCTCATCATTTAAGCTTATGTGATCAAGACAAATCTCAGGAGTGTCTAGATCAAAGTAGAATTTATCATACTCCGGCGGAGATATGATATGAGTGAGTTCATCTGAGAACTCCATGAAGGTAAATGAATCATATTCAGAATTGATATGAGTGGGTTCAATGGTGAACTCCTCAAAAGTAAATGATTCATGATCAAGGAGAGAATTATGAGAATGAGAAGTGAATGCGCCACTAATCTTCTCTCCATATTATCAAAACAGAGGCTTTCATTTCGGAATAGAATCATCGGAAAGAGTGTCACTATCCTTAATGGGGATAGGAGATGAAATAGGTTTCTCTTTGAAAGCCTCGATTTTAGAAATGAGAAGACTGACATTCAATAATGTTGCTCGAAGAGCTTCATCTTTGATTTCAGTGTCAGTAACTTCATCATTTTCTTCTTCTAAGCTAACAAGCTCAGAAGGTAAATCTTCCACATAAGCGATGTCTCCACAAGATAATGAATCATCATCATCAGAATCGGAGAACATCTCAACATGATCATTTTGGAAGACAAGAGGAGGAGGGATATCACACACATGATCAAGAATTCCCAGTGACTCTCTTGGGATTGGGACAAGGTTCTCAACACTAGACTTTATCAATTCGTCCGATTCCTTTTCAGGAACAGTGTCGAGATGCTCGTCCCCATAATAAGAGAGTGAGTGTGAATCTCGGGTGTGATAGCAGTTGTTTGAGATGGAATCTCAACTGCTGGAATATCAACTGACTGAGGGGGTTGAGAAATATTACTTTTAAAAGGATAAAAACCCTCCTCGTCATCGTCATAAAGTGCTGCCTTGAGAAATTGGGAATGCCTTAGAGCTGCTTGCTCTAGGATAAATAATTCTTCCCTAGATTTGCGAGCTTCTCGTTCTTCGGCTAGCAATTCTCCTATGGTTTTTTCACCACTCACTTGATTCTTAAAATTACTCATCATATCCTCAAGTGTTTTTATTGCGGTTTCAAAATCCTGGGAGATTTCTTGAGACAACGGCTCAGGTGGAGTTTGAACCGTATAGTGCTGTGGAGGTTGGGAATTTTCAAACATGTAAGAGTCATGATTGTTACAAGGAACTGGGTTCCCTATTTGACAATCAGAGCTGAAATGGGGACCTCCACAGTACTCACAACAGTAAAACTGTTGAGTCTGGACAGGTGAATCATATGGATTTTGGTCATATCCAAAGTTCTGAGCATCACCGGAAAACTGTTCATAGATAAACGTGTTTCCGGATTGACACTCAAATCCTTGGTGAGGACCTCCACAAAATTCACAGCAGGTATGCTGATTGTATGAAGAATAGTCGGGTTGTGGTGGGTAATTGGAAAAGTTAGAGGAGTCGTTAAATGAGTTCTGATTAGGATCATAATCAAATGAATTCCTTGAACCACAAAACAAACAACTCCCGTTATGAATATCATTACCACATTGTACACATGTACACCAACGACAGGGTGAACCAAAGAGAGGCTCACCACAACCGACACAAGGAATAAACGATTGCATTTGATAGTTATGAAGAGGAATCAGTTTATCCAAAGAATCAACAAAACCAACATGGTGATCCGGATGACTATCAAGTCTCGAAGAACATTCAGAAAGATCAGGAGGTGGGACAAGTGGTGTGCTCTGCGAGCTAGCAATTTCCACCACTTCCGTTATGGTCTCCGGTTCTGGTTCTTGAGAAACGTGAAGATTAGGCAAGTCATTCTTGCTAGTCATCGGTGTTTGAACGGGTTCATCGTAATCAATTCTAATTCTCGACCTTTTTTCATCGGCATAAATTTGTTCGATTAGATTACGGGCTCTAGATTCAAAGAGATAGTCCTCGTAATCCTCGGTGGGTGCTTGGGGTAGCTCCGACGTTTGAACTGGTTTGTCAAGATTAGAATGTATTTCAGGTTGTGGCGGGTGGTCGAAATAACTTTGAAAAGCATTTTTGATGGATAATTCGCACGAATTGCAAAATTCGCTTGAACTAGGCCCTCCACACTGCTCACACACATTTCTGACGATGAAGTTGACGAATGTCGACATAAGAATTAAACATATAGAGGATTAAGAAGAGAATCAAATGGTTGAGAGGATACGAAGAATAGAATTAAACGGCAAAAGAGGGTAAGAGAAATAGAATCAACGAATAAGAGGAATGAGAAGAATATTTTTGGGGTTTTTGGATAAAAAAATATAAACATATACAGATGGATGGTATGAACAAAGAGTGAATATCCAAATCACTAATCTTCTAAACGTAAGATTATCAGCCGATACAGTTCCACGGCGCCAAAAATTTGATCCGCCAAACAGTCAAGCTAAATCACTCAAGCCCGCCAACTTGTGAATGGCGGACCGTAACCGACTTAAAACTGCTCAAGCACGAATGCAATGAAGATCCGAGGAGTATAGGGTCTCCCTGGTCGTTATGTCCCGGTACGTGCAATGGATTATCAAACGTTTAGTGATCTAGAAATTTGAACGGAAAAAGAGATTTGGAAGGATATTATAACTACAGGAAAAGCCAACAAATTAAAACGGCTTAAATGCAAATTAAAGGAAAATAAAAAGATAAAATCTATTAAATAAACGCTATCACTATATTTAAAATGATGAACGTTTAAAACTTAAAACTAAAAACTTACGTTTAAATAAAAATTACGTAAACGTACAAAATAAAAAGTGAATTTTAAGAAATAAAAGTCCTAAAAATATGAAAAATACATTTTTACAATCCTAATGATAAAAGAAAATTTATAGAAAAGGAAAATTATTTTTATGACTATTTAATTAATTATTATTAATTAAAAACTATTTTTAACTATTTAAAAATAACCTAAAATGCAAGATATTAGGAAATAAGGCTAGAAAAATAAAATTATGAATTGGAAAAGTCTAAAATATCAAAATAGAATTTTAAAAACTGTTTTTGTATTTTTCTGATTATTTTTCTATTTTTTATGAATTTTAAACTATTAAAAACTAATTAAATTGCTAAAAATTACAAAATAAACTATGAAAAATATGGAAAATTACTTTTTTTACTTTTTATATTTATCTTAACTTAATAAAATGAAAAACTTTTTTTGAAGCTTTTCTTAATTATTTGTATTTAAAGCTAATTAAAAATGCTTAAAAACTAATTTAAATTAAGAAAAATAGCTAAACACCTTAGAAAAATCTGAAAATTTCAGGGAAACTCTAAAATGATATTATAAATCTATGAAAAATATAAAAAACAGATGATTGTGAATAGGGATCTGGTTCTGCAGTGAAGTGGCTTATAAATAAGCACTTTAAAATAAGCTAGAAGTCGCTTAAGTGAACCAAGTGATCACAGGACCTATTTTAAGCTAATACTACCATAATGCAACCTAATTTAGCTACTCTAATCCTCTGAAAATCAGGAAACAAGCTTATGGGTACAAAACCAAATAAGAGAATTCAGTCCTGAGGTGCTAGTTTCTAGCTTAAAAATAAGCTGTCTATTCTAATGGGAAACCAAAACCAGATATCACAGTATCAAGTTGACCTGGCAAGGAGTCCACAGAACAAGAATTCAGCCCAAGTCAAGCTCCCAAGAGCTTGTGGTGAGCTCTACAAAACGTGCGCAGCACTAGAGTCGATGGTGTGCACAGGGCATTTTCAAGCCCCTAAAGGACAAGCTTGTTTGAAGCTTAAAACTGTTTGGAAAAATTATGAAAAATCACTTTTGAACAATAGACCTGTCCTACTTTTTGAATCCAAAAGACCAAAATAATGTGACCAAGGAATACCAAATGATAAATCCGCACAGTTTGAGAAAAACTACTCTTTAACCAATTTTTTTTTTGACTTTTTGAAGATCCTATCAGTTGACTTTTATGAACTTCTAATGCATCTAATTTGATCCAGGTAATGAAATAAGTCGATATAAGACCTAATTAAGCTAGTGAGATGATTTCTAAACCTAGTGCTAACCTGTGCTATACCTCTAACTGCTAATTGATAATGAGAGTAGATTAAACACAGATTTGACCTTGAGCAACTTTCAATGGAGACTTATGACCCAAGTTGGTGTGATAAGCTTCTAGTGATTCCAATTCAACAAAGCTCACCTATTAAATTAACCTAAAACTCAGGCAAATCCACTGTCCCAAACACGGTTTAGTGACTGAGACAACCTATGACTAACAAATCACTTACTAGCTGTAGCAAATGATCAAATCAAGCTTAACTATCTTAACTTCAACTTATTAAACAAGTAAAAACAGTTCATAACTAAAAACACCAATACCAACAAATTATGCAAATTTACTTGAAAAGTGAAAATGAGATTAATACTCACAGGTTCCAACTGTTGTTGCAGACTAAAACCAAACCCAATTCTACATTACCCTAACCTATTCCAACCCAAACAAACTTCTGCAACACCCATTAACAGCTTCCATTCCAATTTTGAGTTCCTGTTGACTTTTGTTGACCCGAATACACAATGCTTGAAACTTAACTTTAAGCTTGTAAAAAGTTATAAAAAACTTATACAAGCTTATTAAGACTGGTAAACAAGCTTTATGAAGCTTAGGCTTGTTAAATGAAACTTAAGTTTTTTAACAGTAAGCATACAAACATGGAATTCAATGAAACTTAGAATTGATGATTAAAACTTGAATAATCTGAAAATGTAACTTGAGTTTGATACTTAAGAACAAAATATTACAACTTTTGAAGTAAACTAATACATTAATAATTAAAACGACATAAGAGAATTTTTAAACTAAAAATCTACTCCTTTGCTTCTTCTCTTTGCTTTCTTTTTATAACTCAATCTCTTTGTCTCTCTCATCTGATTGTTTCCCATCAATCCTAGCCATTGGATTTGCTCAAAATGATCTCAACCTTTCAAAACGATTTTGGCGCCAAAACTCTCACTTGACAGATAAGGAAGAGTGAGGGGGGGGGGGGAGGTTCATTAAATGCTCTTTGGATGTTAGTTGTGGAGTGGGGAACAGGTTTGAGTGATTGGTGAGGAGGGGGGATGGGATATGGCTAGTTGCAGGTAAAGCAGTTGAGATGGTGGACTTTGGCGCCATTGAGTTGGATTATTAAAAGGGGGTTCAAAATGCAAGGGTCCAACAGGCAATGGCAGGGGTCACTTGGATTGTCAAGGTCCAAAAATGGTTTAAGGGCTTATAAATACAAGGACTTGTATTGTAAAATCTGAAATTAGAAGGACCTAGGCTGCCAATACAACAAAGATGTTCCAAGGACTTAAAGTGACAATCTTCAAAAGTACAAGGACCAATCTTGCCATTTTGCAATTTTCTAGGGGCCATTTCTGCCAAATTTCAAACTTGAAGGACCACTTTTGCAATTTTCTCAAACTTTTGACATTTTTCACCAAAGGACTAAATTTGACAACTTATGATTTAAAAAGGACCTTTGGTGACTTTTCTTTTGAAATTATGTGCTCGGGGACTATTTTTGACAACTTTTGAAACTTGGGGGACTAAAACTGCAATTTTTGTAAATTTGATATGTTTTTCATCTGATTTTGATATTTTTGCTTTTAAAACACATAAAACACTGATTTGTGATATTTTGATCATTTTGATGTGTTTCTGAGTGTTTTCAGATGATTTTGCAGTTTATTTTGTACAAAAATGATGAGTATTTAGACACTCATCATAATTCCATCATAGTCTTTTCTCCCTGATTTTTCATGGAATGAGTTTCAACTGATGAACCTGATGAACCGTTATAAAATTGTAGGATATCAAGGATATCTTCATCATCATCGTCATCAGCAATGAAATGGAATTGAGAGCTAGATTTGAATGCTTTTTGTAGTCTAATTGATTCCCTACCAGTGTTTTCAATGGCAACGGGAATCTAATTTAGCACCCGTTCCTCGCCTAACAATTCTTCCATGGATTTCTCATGACATAGCCCTCCTCCTTAAGTTCTTTTAATAACTCAAGACTCTTGAGAGAAGGTCTGTCACAGTTTCATGAGGAGTTGCTTGAATCATTTGGTATTGTGGAGGTTGGTCATGATACGAAGAGTCGTAATCGCTACAAGGAAATGGATTCCTTGTTTGACAATCCGAGCTAGAGTGAGGATCTCCACAATACTCACAAGAAAACTGATGTGGGTGAAGTGGTATGTGTTGTAGTCATAATTGTTATCGGGAACATGCTCATAGACAAGCGTGTTTCCGATTGACAATCGTAACCGGAGTGTGAACCACCACGGTACTCACAACAGATAAAAGCTGAGTCTCACGTGTGGTAGCTGATGGAATAAATCAGTTGTGTTATGGTAGGAATAGGGATCTTGGTTATAGACGCACTGCTTCGATTCCACCACGCTACAACAGGGGCAATTGCCACCATTATAAGGACCACCACACCATTGACAACCAAGAGGGTGAGGATAAGACATAGAAAGAATCAAAGGTTAACAGAGGGTAAGAAATGAAGAATCAAAAAGGTGAGAGGGTAAAGAGGAATATTTTTGGTATTTTTGAAAAACATGATGATAAAAACAAAGAATGAAAATTTTTTTGGCGTTTTTAACACTTTAGGAAAAGTGTTAATGAACTTTTTGGATTTTCTGATAATTTTACAAAAAACTATTTACGAATGGTGGGATATGTGCAAGAATGAGTATGAAAATGGCTAAACACACGCTAAAGCCTCCCCGGCAGCGGCGCCAAAATTTGATCTGTCCCGAACCGTCAAGCTACCTCACACAAGCTGCCCACTTGTGAATGGCCAACCGTAGAAGCTTAAAACGTTTCGAAACAAATGCAATGAAGTCCTGGAGAATATAGTGAATTCCCGGGTCGTTATGTCCCACGGAGACTCAATGGTGTGCAAACACTTGATCAGACGATAGAATGATCACTAAGGATAGTGATCGGAAAGGATTTGGATGGATAATTACACTACTGATTGATTGGAATGGAATGGAGTACAGATTAGGAAAGCACAATAATCAGATAAAAGAAACGTAAATACGTACGTTTAAAAAAACTACGTATACGTACAAAATAAAAAGTGAAATCTAAGAAATAAAAGACCTAAAAATATAAAAATGACATTTTTGGAATCCTAAAAATAAAAGAAAATTATTAGAAAAAGAAAATTATTTTTATAACTATTTATTTAATTATTATTAATTAAAAACTATTTTAACTATTTAAAAATGACCTAAAATAAAAGAAAATATGAAATAAGGCTAGAAAAATAAGATTATGATTCAGAAAAATCTAAAATATTATAAAACTAAATTTAAAACTAAAAATATATTTTTCACACTTTTTATCTAATTATTATTAATTAATTACTATTTTTAACTATTTAAAATTATAATAAATACTAAAAAGATAGAGAAAAATATGAAACCTTTTCTAAAAATACTATATGATGACAGAAAACTAAGAAAAATAGAAAAACAAGATTTGCTTATTAATAAGCTAAAAAGAAAAATCAAAAAGCTAAGAAATATTAAATAAACACTATCACTGATTTTAAATTGAGATTTTTCTGGATTTTCTTTTTGAAAACTACTTTACTACTGATATTATGAAACTTTAATAAAGACAAAAATTTTACAAACTTGAAATAAGCTGTTTGTGGAGCTTATGGACCAACAGATGGCTTAATGAGCTTATTTGGTGTAAATAAGCTCAAACAAGCTCACAACTGAAACAAAAGCTCAAATAAGCTACAAACAAGCTAGATGAACTAGAATGAAGCTAAAAAGAACAGATAAGCACACTGAAAAGCTAGAACAAAGGCAATAAGCACTTATGCTTAAAACAGAAATGGGACAATATTTAAGCTTATTGCAGCCCTAGCAAACAAGCTAGAAATTGAAAAGCTAAACTAGGGTTCTCAAGGTGGCTAGGTTGGCTACCCAAAGAACCAAAAATCACAAGACAAGACCAACAAACAAGCTCTGTGCAAGCTTTTCAAGTTGGTCCAACCAACTGTGCACAGGGCATGTATGCAGACATGGTACTCAATATAAGCCAATAGTTAAGCACTTAAACAGCTGATTTACAGAGAACTAATATTTTTCTAATTTTTTTTAGCAACCAAACTTTGATAATCCAAAAGCTTATAAGCTAAAACTTATTATTAAGCCCACAGTGAAATTCCAAAGTTTATTCAAAAACGACCCAAATGAAATTTTGACTTTTGTTCAAAACCAAGAGAGTTGACTAAAGTGAACTTTGATTCACTGCTAATCACTGATTATGTTGTTATAAAGTCTATAAAGACTGAATTGATCAAATATAACAACTTATAAGCACAGAATCAAAATCTTGGATCATAAAGAATCCAACAGTTAACACAAGAATGGATAAAAAGGATTTTTGACTTTTGAGCTAACAAGGACTTGTTTTTATGACTTGTATGAGTTATTAGATGTGTAAGTGACTCAGACCACTCCAAACAAACAACACAAACAAGTCCTGCAATGTTTTAAATGTACAAATCCAAAAGCAACCTTACTTAGACAGTTTAAGAACTTTACAAAGCAAATCATAAATATAAACCACAAGACTGATTGCAGATCTTATGATATCACTTATTATGACTAATGAAGCCTAAAACAACAACCAAAACAACATTAAACTCAGAAATGACCAAGATCCAATTTTAACTGTCAAAAAGAAATTTTTACAAAATACAAATTTATAAGAACAACCTACTGATTTTAATGATTAATTACACTAAACTATGACTAATGAACACTAAGAACCAGAAATTACAAATGATAAACAACTACAACAGTAAAATGCAAAAGTGATCAAAAGTGCTTACACTTGCTTCCAAGCTCAAAACTGAGATCAAGGACCAACTAACACCCTTATTAGCTTACCACTAAGCTACTAACCCAAGGCCATCCATGATTTACCCTGCTCCAGCTGTGTACACCATCTCCATATGATTTTTGATTTTTAAACTAATTAATTTGTATTTTTGGTGATTTTTACTTTTTGTTACTAAACTGACTTTTAAAGTTTCTAAAAGCTTGGATAAGCTTTATAGGAGCTTATATGTGCTTATTAGTCCATCATTACAGCTACTTAACAATCATTCAAACATTCTTGAGATTTTTGAACTTGGAAATGTAAAAACTTGAAATGAGATTTAGAACTTGAAATTAGTTACTGGAAAATATTCAAATATACTCAAGATACTTAAACAAAGTTATTACAAGCTTGAAAGTTTACTGAAAGACTTAAGGAAATAAAAACGACTAAGAAAATTTAAAGATTATACTAGATACTTGATACATTGCATCTCTCAACCTCTTTATAGACTTTTAGCACTTCTTGTTGTCCTCTGAATCTATCCCACCATATCTGAGCCCTTGGATCACTCTAATTCATCATAACCATACACTTGGATTTTTGGCGCCAAATTCTTCAAGGCAGGTTTTAGCTATTAATGAGAGTTGGTTCCAATCAATTAAAGGTTTTGGTGTTTAGAGGAGGTGGAGGGGACAAAGTATGGAGAGGGGGTTGAAAAAGTTGGAAAACCATCTTTGGTTTTGGTGTTACGATGGTGGAGAGGGAAGCTACTGAGACGGTTTTATGGTTTGTTTGACTTTATTTGACCCGTGGCTAATAATACAAACGGGTTGGGTTGGTTTTGGGCCAAGGTGGATTGGGTTTTGGGCTTAGATAATATATAGGATCCGTTTGGTTTAGCTAGATAACAAGGACCAAAATTGTAATTTCACCAAACTTCAAGGACTGATCATGATACTTTTCCAAACTTATCACAAAGACCAATTTTGACAAACTTTGATAGAACAAGGATCCTTTTTTGCATAAAATCCATTTTAAAAGGTCTAAGGACTAATTTTGCAATTTTTCAAAGCTCAGGGACCTTATCTGCCATTTGACCAAAGAATCATTCAAGGACCAATTTTAACAACTTAGAATATTTCAGGGACCTTGAATGATAAAATTCCACATTTTTGAATTCCAGGGACTAGATTTGACAACTTTTTGAAACTTAGGGGACTAAAACTGCCAATTTTGCAAACTTGAATCATTTTTCATCTGATTTTGATCTTTTTGCATTTAAAACACATAAAACACTGATTTGTGATATTTTCATCATTTTGATGCATTTTTGAGTGTTTTCAGATGATTTTGCAGTTTAGACTGTACAAAAATGATGAGTATTTAGACACTCATCAATGGTACTGACAGTTTTGGTCTTACAAGAAGCTCTAAAACCTTAGAAGGTAACCCTCTCACTAAGTTGCATTTTACCAGTTTATTGATTGTTTTGTAATTTAGGTGACCTAGCCTTCTATGCCATAACTTAGACTCATCTACAGATGCTTTAGCAAACAAACAGGTTAAAGACCTATTATGAATTACATCTTTAAGATCAAAACAATATATGTTTTCCTTCCTAGGTACCCTTAGCTGTATATACTTCTCATCAGGCATCTTAAAATCAGGTGACAACACCACACACTCAGTTTCACCAAAAGTACCCAGTTTTTCTTATCACACATTTGAGAAACACTGAATAAATTATACTTAAGTCCCTGTACCAGATAGACCTTTTCAAAGTCTAAATTTCCTGTTCTGATTATGCCTCTGCCAAGTATTTTTCCTCCCTTTGGATCATTGCCAATTGCCACATACCTCCATCAAAAGCTTCAAAATCCTCCAGGTTGCTCCCATCCCAAGTCATGTGCCCAGAGCAACCACTATCAAAAACTCCTCTATCTTTTAGCTCATCTTGTAGATTGCCCTGCACATGAAATTAAACAAATTAGTTCCTTTTATAGACCCAAGCCAATACTGACTTGGGTTTGACCTGTGCATCAACATAATCAAATTTGTTTAGGTCCATTGATGCACAGTTGACATGATGTAAAACCTTGGTCTTAGGCTTCCATTGCAAACTAGCTGAGGCCTTTACATCATAAAAATGGTTTCCAACCACTGTGTCAGTTATCACCTTTGGAATTTTAAAACTTCTTTTGTATCAGTGGTGATATTTTGCTTAGCAGTGGTTTGATTTTGCTTAGTCGTGTTTACACTTTGCTTAGCGATGGTTGGAACCATTTGGGTGCAGCAGTGACAATTGATTTTGTATTCCCATTCCTCATTAACACTACTCTAGGAATCATGTTTCTGTTAGAATGAGGGTTTGTTTTCTTTGAAAAGTTTTGGTGATTTACCCTCCTCCATTGATTCCAAACTTGTGGTCTGTTTTTATAACAGTTTCTTTGTAAGTGCTCAAAACTACCACATGCAAAACAAGCCTTTTTAACACATTGAAACTTATCTCCTAACCTATTTGAAATTAGTCCATTGAAGTTTCTCTGGTTTCCCCTAGGTATGTATCTTTTCATTTGTTCCCTAGGTACTTCCTTGTACTCTACTACTTTCTTAGCAATTTGAGCTCCAAATCTAGGTACAAGGTTGGCTTGCTTAGAATCAACTTTCTTAACAGGTTCTATCCTCTCAGGCTGTGTTGATTAAGATCTGTCTTCCTCAGAATCTGACTCCCAATCTTCAATGATGGGAGCATCAGATGACTTATCAGAACCTATCTTAGGTGATGCATTTCTAGTCTCACCTACAGGTTTATTGAAACTAAATTCACTGCTAAATGACAGTTCTTTCATAGGTGGAGCATGTTTCATAAGAGGTGGTGGAGGCATATCATTGTAACCAAGACCAGTACCATCCTTGAACAATTTTTGACCTATTGGCTTGTTTACTAGATCAGAAGCATACTGTGTTTTAGCAACCCTAACAACATGTTTTTCTTTTTCTTTTAGGGCTTCTACCTTTTCTAGTTTCTCTTTAAGCATCTTAATCTCTCTATCCTTAAGATCAATTTCACCACCAAGTATATTAATTTTATCAACATACTCAAACTCACATTTAATACAGTAATTTAGCTTTTCTTCAACACTTTCTAGTCCAACTCTATAACCTAAGTTATCTAGAGACAGTCTTTCTACTTCTTTCCTTAAACTCTAAGTGATAGCTTTTTGAGATTCTAAGTTATCTTGACATGATTTAAAAGAACAAGTAGAAGTTTTAGAATCATTAGATACCTCAGAATCTAAACCAGAAGATGAAGCATAGGCCATAAGAGCAAAGTTATGCTCTTTTTAAGCTTCGCTAGCAAGAAAAGATGCATTGGGTCCTTCTTCAATTTCATCACTCCAGTCATAATCACCAATACCATGTTGAGCCACCAATGATGAAGAAGGAGCAGGCTCTTCAGTGGTCTTCTTGATGCCTTCAGTCCTCTTAGGTGCTCTACACTCTCTAGCAAAGTGCCCCTTCTTTTTGCAGTTAAAGCACTCTATCTTGCTTTTATCAAATCCAGCTCTCCTTTGACCATTATACTTGACCTGTCTTCCATTCCTCCTCAAAAACTTCCTTGCTTGAAGAGTAAACATTGCCATTTGCCATTGAAGATTAATCTCTTCAAGATCATCAGGATCAATTTGATCTAAATCTTGATTCAAAACAGTAACACTGGTAGTTAAATCAGCCAGAAAAGCACAAATTGCACCATCACTGACATGATCACTAACAGTGGTATTGTTTGCAATAGCCGTGGTTATACCATAGGCATCAGTGGATACATCTTGTGAACTCTTATGATTAGTGGAAACAAAAGCAATTTTTTGGCTAGTTGAATATTCACCAGGAATGTTGTTCTCAGACTCGTATACCTTCCAGTTGTTGTAGAGATTGTCCAGAGTCATCTTTTCAAAGTCATCCTTGTTCCTCCACACAACAGTATGCATAGCCCAATCAGGTGATAAACTTCTAATGAACTTTAGATTAATGTCTTCTTGAGCAACTTTGTAGTCCACTGACTTCAGTTGGCTGATGAGCTTTTGAAGTCTGTTAATAGGTGTCATCTAGTTTTTCTCCACTGGGCAGAGCTGAAGTTTTCAAGCGATGCTTGAGCATATTTTCCTTGATTTCTTGGTAGCTTCATTACCAGCAAACCTTGTTTCTATAACATCCATAAGCTCCTTAGCGATCATCATACTGTTCAAAGTCCAAAGCATATTCATTAGGTATTCCATGAGAGAATACTATGAGCTTTAATCTCCATCTTTCTCTTAGCCTTGTCGATCTCACTAACAATAGCTATGTCTTTGCCATCCTCACCCTTCTTAGGAAGAGTATCACCTTTTTCCACAACATCCCAGAGAGCATAATCAATCATACGAATATATTACCTTATTCACATTCTCCAGATTTGGTACTCTCCATGCTTGAGCATGGGCACCTTGGAAGAAGTAACCATGTGTGTTTCGTCAGACATCTTAACTTACTTAAACAGAACGTAACAAAGCTTCTTCTTGGTTACAGTTTCTAGATCACAAGCTCTGATACCACTTGTTGATCCCATTTGAGCAAACGATCTAATATAGAAACTGACTTAAACAAAGACTAATTAAGTATCACGCGGAATTTAATACTTAATCTTAAGAAGAAGAACAATAAACATTCAACACCTCAATATTATTATTAATACGAATACTCTAACCAGTATTAGGGTTTTACAACCTTGAAGTGTATCGACCTTAGATATAAAACATACGTATATCTAATCTAACCTAGGACCTCCTTTTATAGACTAAGGAGTCCTTTACATAATACAATACGTAACCTACAAGATAAATATCTTTTCCATATTTATCTAATACAGAATACTAAACCGACTATACAAGACTAGCAGTGGTTACAATACATTATCCGTGGTTACACAATACTACTAGCCGCGGTTTGTCTTCAGCAGTGGATCCATTCCTCTGTCCGTGGTTTCATCAACACTGTCCGTGGTTCCAACACTTAGAATAATTTTTGATCCAAGGAACCAAAAACCCAACAACTTGGGTCGATTGGGATTAACCCAATAAGCTCAAAACGCGTAGATTAGTCGGCTAAAATGTTGGAAATCATGATTAAAAAATATAATATAAAAATTAATGAAGCATTTACCCGATTATCCTTCCAAACGTAATGTAACTTTTATGAATATAGTATGACACGTCTTACGAATATAATATGACACGTCTTTATCAAATGCTTAAAGATCTTAACCATGAATTAAAACCACTAAATCATTCGATCATGTCGAACCACTTTTGCTTTTCAAAACTCAAAATCATTAATCACATTTGTTTTTCAAAACTCAAAATCATCTCACCCCTACGTCTGATCAAGTCATTCAACATATATAATAATTATTTTTAACTACAAAACATTTAACTTTTTCATCTGCACACCATCTGTCATATTGCTTCAACCACATATCCTCACATTATCTTGCTTAAAGTCATCATTTTTCCTATAAAAATTCCCCCTAAATTCTCTACAGCAAACTTTCCATCTTCAATGGGTCAGCAATCGTCAATTGTAGATGGTGAGGGTTGGACATGGTTGTTTAGAGGTAAGAACCAAGTGGAGAAACGAAATGAGAACCCCTTTCATAAAGTTGCGGAAAAACAAGCATCGTCGTTCTATATCACTAACTTTCCAAATCATGTTGAGGCTCGAGATTTGTGGAAGATTTGTGCGCCGTTTGGAAGCATCGTTGATTCCTACATCGCGAAGAAACCTTCTAAGCTCGGTAAACATTTTGGTTTTGTTAGATTCTTTGGAATTACGAATGAGGAACAGTTTGCCAAATCACTCGAGAAAATTTGGATTGGCAACCATCATGTGTTTGTCGCGGTAGCAGGATTTCAAAGAACTAAATTTGTTAACCATGGACCTAAATATGAACATGTATTGTTACCACGTAGCAATGGTAATCCATCACATAATGAACCTACACCCAATATCATTAGGAACAACCAAGGAGTAAATCCATCACGTACGTTTGCTTCCATTGTTATTGGTACTACCTCGTCAAAGGACAATTCTTACATACATCCTGTTGCTAAGAAAGTCGTAGAGCTATGTGATTCGGAGTTGGTTACAGTAGACAACACTTTGGAATAGGTTTTGGCTAAGGTTAGAGAAGTGGGCACCATGATCAATATGTATCGCGTTTGTAGAAGTGAAGGATTCCCTAACGTTAAAATACATCATGGTGGGGGATTATGGACATGGATCGATTTTGAGTGTGCTGACGCATGCATGGCTTTTAAGTCTAAGGTTTCGTTAAAGAGTTTTTTTTGTTTCTATTAAACCAATCCAAAAGAACTTCGTTATAGATGAAAGAATGATTTGGATTGATATCCAAGGTCTTCCATTATGTGCCTGGGGCTCAGCTGCACTCAAGAAGGTTGCTTCATCGTTTGGCAAATTCTTGTTTTTTGAACTTGATCACTCTCATAGCATGAGCATTGGGCGCCTATGCATTGCTACTAAACAGAAACAAGCTATTGACGAAGAGGTTTCTGTGGTGATCAATGGTGATAAGTTCGTTGTCCATGTTTGTGATTTATCAAACTAGAGTGTGAAGATTGAAGACGACCTCGAATCGAAAGATGGAATAGGTGACAACGAGCAAGTAGAACCTCATTCAGATTCTGAGGATTCTACCAAACAAGAGACGAAGAACTCCAATGTTATGGATGAAACTGATGATGTAACAAATATAGAGAAGGAAAATAATGAAATGAAAGAAGAAAAAAATACCCCAAAAGGCGGAGCATCCTGACTGTGATCTCACATCATCAGATGATAGTTGTCCACCTGGCTTTAAATTCCTAAAAGGACAATCAACTATTAATCCACAGGATTCAGAATTACACAAGACAAGCAAATGCTCTACTTCGTTCACAAGGTATCATGATAAAGACTTTAAAGGGACCTCTTTATTGTATGAAATTAACCATGTGATCGAAGTTGGAGGTGCTTTGGGTTACAATGTAAGGGGATGCCATAAAACGTTAAAAAAATGTTAAATGAGCAAGGTGTATCAATGTTTAATTGATGAATCTCTTATCCATCAATATTCGTGGTTCTAAGTAATGGAGGAAACGAGTATGGGTTAGAGATCTCTGTTTCAAACATAATATTAATTTTCTCGGTGTGCAAGAGTCTAAAATGAAAAGGTTAGAATTGTATAATTTAAGGTCTATGTGGGGTAATTATTCTTTCGATTATGCTTGTAGCATGGCAAGGGGGTTGTCGGGAGGCATTATTTCTATGTGGGATCCATCGGTGTTTATGAAAGAGAGCATTTGGTGCAATGATAACTACGTCATATTTCAAGGTAAATGGCTTAACATAAATCATCCATACTTCATGGTTAACGTTTATGGTCCCCAAGATCCGACTGCTAAAGCCAGAATGTGGGGTAGTTTGTGTGGAAAACTAGAGGGGGGGGGGTTGAATAGTTTTGCCGATTTTAACTTAGTTTCAAAAACTTTAGATTCGATGTTATGTGAAATCGTATAGATGGATGGATAATATAGATCTATAAGTAATGCAAGTAGAGAAAGCAAGTAAAGTAAAGGATAGAAATGACATAACCAATTTATAGTGGTTCAGCTACAAGGACACCTTCCTTGCCCTACTCCACTCCCCGAGTCTACTACTCGAGGGTTCAAGCACTATGTCAACAAACTCCTTCAACTCGGCGGAGAAGCCTTCACAACGTCGCTTACACTTTTTCCGGTACAAAGCTAAATACCGAGTCCTTAACACGGAGGACCAAACCAACACTACTATAACACAACAAATATGTGAAATATGAAATACAAGATCTTTGCTACAGAAATCTTGTGGAGGAACAAATCAATCAAGGACCCCTTGCTTGGATGACTTGTAGAAGCTCGTGAACTCGCCTTAGAGAATGACCTATATGAGAGTCACAACAAAAGAAAGAAGAACTACTATCTAGATCATGAGATCTGAGATTAGAAGAATGAAAGAATATATGAGAGAGTTTGTAAGAAGAGGGGTGAGTTACAATGAAGAAATGGCTCTCTATTTATAGGCAAAATCTTGCTACTGTTGCACGGATCCCACGGATCCCTTACATGAGGGATCCGTCCAGTGTAAACTGAGGGATCCGTGAGACGCTCCTCATTATCCATGGGTTATGGGTAACGGGTCATGGGTCATGGACTTTGGCCATGGGTATCCAAGTAGATACAATGTATCTAGAAGATGCAATGCATCTAGTCAATGGGTTATTGGTTAGCTCCATGGGTTGTGGATATGCTCCATGGGTCTGGGTCATGGGTTATGGTTTTTGTGAAAACGTAGAGGAGGGGGGGGGGTGAATACGTTTCCGTTTCAAACTTAAAACTTTTGTATCAAATATAGTATAAACCATTGCATTTGCTAATCTCGACGCGAGGATGCATTTAACGCATTACGGCATGTAAGGCCAACCCCTTAATATCACATAACATTCTGAAAGATTAATGGTTCATTAAAAATCAAGTTTCACCATTATTAGTCCGGTTGCTTTTTCTTGATCAAGCGTGTCATAATATGTAAAGTGTTAAATATAGTTTGTGACTATATGAAAGACCAATTATGTGTCACAAACATAGACATCAACCACATAGAAAATAAACAATGTAATGCAAGAATAAGAGTAAAGTGATAAGTAAAAGGATAGACAAACCAACACGAGGATTTATAATGGTTCGGCTACAAGGACACCTTCTTGCCCCTACTCCACTCCCGAGTCACCTACTGAGAGTTCGTAATCACTACACCAACTCCTTATGGCGGAGAAGCCTTCACAACGTCGCTTACACCTTTTTCCGGTACAAAGCTAAATACCGAGTTCTTTCACACCAAGGCGAACCACACCTATCACAACGTCGCCTACTGATGAGTGTCTAAATACTCATCATTTTTGTACCATCTAGACTGCAAAAACATCTGAAAACACTCAGAAATGCATCAAAATGATGAAAATATCACAAAACAAGTGTTTTATGTGTTTTAAATGCTAAAACATCAAAATCTGGTGAAAAACGTATCAAGTTTGCATAATTGGCAGTTTTAGTCCCCCAAGTTTCAAAAGTTGTCAAAAACAGTCCCTGATAATTCAAAATAAAGAAAAATTTTATTTAAAGTCCCTAGGGATTCATGAGTTGTCAAATTTGATATTTGAAATTTAAAATTGCAAAACGACAACTTTAGTCCCTCAACTTTGAAAAATGTCAAAAATAGTCCTTGGATTTATAAAAATGGAAAATAATCAAACTTGGTCCTTGTACTATTCACATTTGGCAGGATTGGTCCTTGTGAGAACTTTGGAATGTTGGCAGTTTTGGTCCCTCAAAATCCAGAAATTACAAAGTGGTCCTTGTGTTATATTTCTACAAACCAAACGGACCCCTTTTGTTATTATTAAACCCAAATCCAATAAACCAAGCCCAAGTCCAGTCCAAAGCCCAAACCCGGTTTAAATAAAATACCGCCCGTACTGTGCTTCTCCTTCTCCCACTCCTGCAACCACGAAACCAGTGGTTTTACCACCTCTCCACCTCACCACCACCTGTCTACCTTATCCCCCCAGCTGTATACCAACCCCCCTCCACAACCTCCCAAAACCCATTAAATGCAAAAACCTGCTATCAAAGACTTTTCCCGCCAAAATTCTACATGGACAGTGGTGATGAATTCTATGGATCCAATGGTTGGAAATAAGTGGGAAATGTTCATATGTCGACACAGAGCTCAAAAAGATGATTATAAAGAAGAAAGAAGACAGAGTAGCAAGTTGTCGCATGTTTTTAGACCATTAGTAGTGTAAAATTTACTTTAATGTCTGTTTCAGTTTAAATTCAAAGTCTTAGTGTAATATCCAGTTCATTTCAAGTAAAATATCACTTTTGTATTGTAATTATTCCAAGTTTAATAAAATTTCAAGTTTTCATATTTCTTGTTAAGTCGTATTAAATCATTTATACTTATTAGAAGTTACAAAAGCTCTTATACCCTTCCAACAAGCTCAGATAAGCTTGCTATAGCTTTTCATGAGCATGTTTTAGATTCTAATAGTTTAAATTTCAAAAATAAAGAAAACTCAACAAAAGTCAACTGGTGTTCAAATCTGGTTCAGAGATGGATATGGAGTGATCTTGATGATGACTTGGGTTTAGTTTGATGTTTCTATATTGGTTTTAGTACTGTTATGCTATGATCTGTGCCGAACCGTCAAGCTACCTCACACAAGCCAGCCACTTGTGAATGGCCGACCGTAAGAAGCTTAAAACAGCTCAGAAACAAATGCAATGAAGTCCTGGAGAATAGAGTGAATTCCCGGGTCATTAAGTCCCACGGAGACTCAATGGTGTGTCAAAACAAACTCAGACGATAGAATGATCACTAAGGATAGTGATCTGTAAAGGTTTTTATTTGAGAAATTACACTACTGATTGCTTGGAATGGAATTGGGAACAGAATTGGAAAGCACAACAATCAGATGAAACAAACGTAAAACTTACGTTTAAAAACTACGTATACGTACTAAATAAAAAATGAAATCTAAGAAATAAAAGACCTAAAAATATAAAAATGACATTTTTGGAATCCTAAAAATAAAAGAAAATTATTAGAAAAAGAAAATTATTTTTAACACTATTTATTTAATTATTATTAATTAAAAACTATTTTAACTATTTAATAAATACTCCAAAATAGAAGAAAATACAAAATAAGGCTAGAAAAATAAATTTATGATTCAGAAAAATCTAAAATATTATAAAACTAATTTTAAAATTAAAAATATATTTTTTATGCTTTTTAATTATTTATTACTAATTAATTACTATTTTTAACTAATTAAAATTATAATAAATACTAAAAAGATAGATAAAAATATGAAACTTTTTCTAAAAATACTATATGATGACAGAAAACAAAGAAAAATAGAAAAACAAGACTTGCTTATTAATAAGATGAAAAGAAAAATCAAAAAGCTAAAACCTATTAAATAAACACTATCACTGATTTTTAATTGAACTTTTTCTGGATTTTCTTTTTGAAAACTACTTTAATACTGATAATATCAAACTTTAACAAAGACAAAAATTTTACAAAACTCAAATAAGCTGTTTTACAAGCTTATAAGCTCAACAGTTATACTTATGAGCTTATTTGGTGAAATAAGCTCAAACAAGCTAACCAATTGAAACAAAGGATTGAATAAGATGAAATAAGCTACAAACTACTGAAATGAAGCTAAAAGATAAAAATAAGCACACTGAAAAGCTAGAATAAGCAGATAAGCACTATTGACTCTACCACTTAACCAAACAGGCCTGCAGCCATGTTTATGGGCAAGTTAAGCTAAGCAAATAAGCTCAAAACCTCAAAACAAGCCTTGAGGTGTCAAGATAAGTTGGTTGGCTTTCCAAAAAGCCAGAAATCACAAGCTATGGACAACTATGTAGCTTTTGATTAGCTTAAGAAGATAACACCAAATCACTGCCGCTTGAGTGACTCAGTTGATTCGAGTTTTGGGACAAAACAGAAGCTAGGTGCAGCCTTACCAAACAGGCTTCAAAATGAAAAACAATGCTTGATACTTCAAGATGACCAGGTTGGCTACTCAAAGAACCAAAGATCACAAGTTTTGAGCAACTAATAAGCTCTATGTGAGCTTATCAAGTTGGGCCTACCAACTGTGCACAGGGCACTATTTCCAGACAGGTACCCAAAAGAAGCAGTGAAATAAGCACTTAAAAAGCTGATTAACAGAGAACTAACATTTTTATATTTTTGTTTAGCAACTAGACTTTGATATCCCAAGAGATTTTAAACTGAAACTCACTATTGAATACACAATGAAATTCCAAAGTTTATTCAAAAACAACCCAAGTGAGAAATTTGACTTTTATAAAAACTAGAAAAGTTGACTAAGATGAACTTTGGATTGATCTTAAGCACTGAATGTGTTTTTATAAGGTAAACTAAAACTGATTTGAGTAATTTGAACAACTTGTAAACACAAAATAATGATCATAGATCATCAAAATCATACAGACAAGAAATGAGATGAGATCAAAAGAAATTTTGACTTTTATCCAAAGGAGTACTGGTTTTTCTTGTATGCACTGTCTATTGTGACCAAGTGTGACTCAAGACAACAACATTTACAAACTTAATCCACCTCTAACTCAGTTTCACTTCTCAAATCCAAACAAGTCTTTATATGACTGAATTGAAACATTTCAAGGCAAATCACAAATTTAAACCATAAAACTAATTCAAGACCATGAAATATCATATATTAGAACTGATGAAGCATGAAACAACAACATTAACAACTAGAAACTCACTAATGAAGATTATGATGTTTTTACTATCAAAATAAGATTTTAATAAACTACAAATTTAAAAGAACAACTAAATGATTTTAATGATTACTATCACTTAACTATAACTAATGATCACCAAGAAACAGAAATTAAAGCTAATGAACAACTATAACAGTGATATGCAAAAGTGAACAAAAAGGCTTACAAAAGCTTCCAAGCTCAAAACTGAGAACCAGGACCAATGAATACCCCTATTAGCTTACCACTAAGCTACTAAACCAAGGCCATCCATGATTTACCCTGCTCCAGCTGTGTACACCATCTTCTTGTGATTTTTTATTTTTCAACTATTTAATTTGGATTTTTGGTGATTTTCTGTTTTTGATTCTAAACTAATTTTAAATGTATCTAAAAGCTTGATTAAGCTTTCTAGGAGCTTAAGTGATCTAGTTCAGTCCATACAAACATCTAACAACAACATTTGATAATTCATGAAATTTTGCCTAAACATGAAATTTTGCATAAACTTGAGATATGATTTAAAACTTGAAATTGCTTATTAAAAAGGATTCTAATACATTTGAGATACTTAAACAAAGTATTTTGGAAATAAAAACATACACTTGAAAGCTTAGATAAAAAAAAACGACTAAGGAAAATGTAAATTACACTAGATAGATATGATACATTGCATCTCTCTCTCTATATAATGACTTTTGTGAATCTCTGATGTCCTCTGAATCTATCCCACCGAATCTGAGCCATTGGATTGGCTAGAACCATCATATCCGTCCACTTGGATTTTGGCGCCAAAATTCTTCAAAGCAAGTTTGAGCAATTAATGGATTTGGTTCAATCAATTAAAGGTTTTGTTGTTTAGAGGAGGTGAAGGGGACAAAGTATGGGGGGGTTGGAGAAAGTCATGGAAAACTGCCTGGTTTTGGTGAATCAGAGGTTGTGAGGGAGATGTACAGTGTTTGGGCGGTTTTCTCTTTATTTGACTTTGTTGACCGTTGTATAATAACGGGTGAGGTCAAAAGGTTTGGCTGGGGTCAAAATGCAATCTGACCTGGGGCTCAAGGGCAAAAAGGGGGGTCAAGGGCAAAGGTTTGGGCTAGCAGTTGGGTCATGGATTGGATATTGGATCCGTTTGGCTTAGCATTAGTATCAAGGACCAAAAGTGTAAAACTGCCAAATATGAGGGACTGAACTTGAACTTTTTCCAATGCTCTCTCAAGGACCAAACTTGCCATAAATGAATAGTACAAGGATAACTTTTGTATAAAATCCCATTTTAAAACATCCAAGGACTACTTTTGCAATTTTCCAAAGTTTAGGGACCTTTCTTGCCAATTGACCAAAGAATCATTCAAGAATCATTTTTGATAACTTAGAATACTTCAGGGACCTTGAATGACAAAACTTCATATTTTTGAATTCCAGGGACTAGATCTGACAACTTTTAAAACTGGGGACTAAACCGCCAATTTAGCAAACTTGAATCATTTTTCATCTGATTTTGATATTTTGCATTTAAAACACATAAAACACTTATTTGTGATATTTTTATCATTTTGATGTGTTTCGAGTGTTTTCGATGATTTTGCAGTTTAGTTTGTACAAAAATGATGAGTATTTAGACACTCATCAATCCCCACACTAAGATATTGCTAGTCCCTAGCAATGATTTAGATCTTTAATGGATTTTAAAAACTCTTTACCAAAAGCCATTACTTCTGGAGTAGCCAAATGTTTTAGTTCAAGTAAGAACTATGGTACACTGATAACCATCCGATTTATTGGCAAATCATAAACCATATAACGGATTTGATGTGTCTTTACCGTAGCCGCACTCTTCGACTAGCCAACTCTTAGATAAATTATCAGAATTATCTTTGGTGAGCTGAATACCAATTATGGTTTTTCCATTGCCTTTACCACAAGCCATAACCTTGCGGGCTAGCCAACTCTTCACTTTTTAGGATATGGTGAGTTGAGAACCATACAATTTTGGGCAAATTGCAAGCCATATAAACGGATTTGAGATATCTTTACCAAGAGCCGTTTGCTCCTGGATTAGCCAATCCTTTTGTCTTACAGACATGGCGGATTGATAACCAAGATGAGTAAGTGAAAAACACTTACTCCAAAAAAAAAAATTTTGCCAAAAATGGGGGAATTGGGTAGATAATATATGAAATTCGGAGAATTCCCCCCACACTTAGAAATGAATATTGCCCTCAATATTCAAAGTACCGGCGGTTATGCCGAAACAAAGAACGTAAAAGGGAAATACTACGGCCATTATTTAGAAAGAGATTTTTTTTTTTTTTTTATATATATACTTATATACAACAGTGTGGGGCAACTCCCCCACACTAGGGTGGTAGAACAGAGAAAGAAGACAGAAATGAGTGAAAACCCATATGGTGTGTGCTACTATTTTTGATCACCGAGTCACTAGCTTGACTCGATCCCCGCATTCATTGGTTCATGGGGAATGTTTGTAAATCCGGGACAACCACAGGAGGAATGTCCTCTCCAAAGTAATGCTTCACTCGATGACCATTCACTTTAAAATTAGGACCATCGGGTTGAGATAACTCAACGGTACCATAAGGATAAACCTTAGCGATAGTAAATGGACCAGACCAACGGGACTTGAGCTTTCCCGCGAAAATCTTCAATCTTGAATTGAAAAGAAGGACTCGATCACCAACGTTGAAAACGCTGTTCTTGATTTTTGAGTCATGAATCTTCTTTGTCTTTTGCTTGTAGATCAAAGAGTTCTCGTAAGCTTGATCACGGAGTTCATTTAATTCATTCATTTGAACTTTTCTATGATCACCATGCGTCAGATATCGAAGTTTGCATGCTTTAAGGCCCAGTATGCCTTGTGCTCTAACTCAATCGGAAGATGGCATGCTGATGAGTGTGTAAATACTCATCATTTTTGTATAATCTAAACTGCAAAATCATCTGAAAACACTCAGAAACACATCAAAATGATCAAAATATCACAAATTAGTGTTTTATGTGTTTTAAATGCAAATATATCAAAATCAGATGAAAAATGTATCAAGTTTGCAAAATCGGCAGTTTTAGTCCCCCAAGTTTTAAAAGTTGTCAAATCTAGTCCCTGGAATTCAAAAATGTGGAAATTAATCATTCAAGGTCCCTGAAATCTTTTAAGTTGTTAAAAATGATCCTTGAATGATTCTTTGGTCAATTGGCAAGAAAAGTCCCTAAACTTTGAAATTTTGCAAAATTAGTCCTTGGACTTTTAAAATGGAATTTATGCAAAAAGGGTCCTTGTATTATCAAAGTTGTCAAGTTTGGTCCTTGTGAGAGCATTGGAAAAAGTTCACTTTCAGTCCTTGAAGTTTGGTCGAATTACATTTTTTGGTCCTTGTTGTTAATTCTTAAACCAAACGGATCCTTGAATATCACAAAGCCCAAATCCAAAAACAAGCCCAAACCCTTGACCCTTGACCCCCTTTGGCTGACCCTTGAGCCAGGTCACAATACATTGTGAACCCCAGCCACCCTTTTGACCCCCCTTTGTGTTATTAAGCCATCGGTCAACGCAAGTCAAACCCAAGAAAAACGCGCGCCTAATACCAGAGCTACTGTAGCTCTATCTCTTCCAAACCAGATATTCAAAACCAGAGTGGTTTTCACCACATTTTCAACCCCCCTCCCATTCCATGTCCCCTCCACCTCCTCTACACTCCAAATATCCTTAATTGCTCAAACCAAATCCATTAATTGCTTAAAACTGCTATGAAGAATATTTGGCGCCAAAAATCACATGTGGACGGTTCTGATTATTTTGAGTGATCCAAGGGCTTAGGTTTGGTGGGAAAGATTCAGAGGTCAAAGAGGATTGCTGAAAAGTCTATAAAGTGGAGAGTGATGCAATGTATCTTAGTATCTAGAGTAATTTACATTTTTCTTATGTCGTTTTAAGCATTTTCAAGTTTTAAGTGCATGTTTTTATCTTCAAACTCTGTATTTCAAGTTCTACTGTTATAAGAGAGCTTTTGTGAAACTTTAATTCAAGCATCAAATTGTATTCCAGCTTATGCAATTTTCCTCATTTTCAAAAAAATCTCATATTGGTTCAAATGATGTTTTCAGTTGTTTGTATGGACTAGAATAGGTCACATAAGCTCCCAAATAGCTTATAAAAGCTATTAGAAACAATAAAATTCAGTTTAGCTTCAAAAGGTCAAAAATCACAAAAATACCAATTAAATAGGTGAAAAAAATAAAAAATCACTTGGAGAAGGTATTCACAGCTGGAGCAAGGTGTATTATGGATGGCCTTGGGTTAGTAGCTTATTGGTAAGCTTATAGGGGTGTTTATTGGTCTTGGTTCTCAGTTTTAAGCTTGGAAGCTTTTGTAAGCATTTTTAACCAATTTGGCATTTCACTGTTATAGTTGTTAATTAGTTCAAGTTTCTGTTTCTTTGTGATATCTAGCTATAATCAAGTGTGTTTAAACCTTAAAATCAGTAGCTTGTTCTTTTAAATTTGTAGTTTACAAAAATTTAGATTCAACAGTTAAAGTTGCGCTTCATCAAGTCCTAGTTTTATGTTGTTATTACTATTGGTTTAAGCTTATTTAGTCCTATTTTATCATAATACAAGGTCCTAAATTAAGCTCATGTTTTAAATTTAAGAGTTGCTTTGTAAAAATTTCAAAACAGCCACCTAAAGGGGTGTTTGGTTTGTTGTGTTCAAAGGTGTTCTAGTCATTGGACTTGTTGGAAATATGTCTAACTCTGTTTAAACAACTCATATCAGTCATAAAATCAAGTCCTTATTAGCAAAAAGTCAAAATTTCAAGTAATCATGTCTTAGATGCTTCATTGAGTTTTTAAGATAGCAGATCTTGATTTTGTGTTAACAAGTGGTTAATCTTGCTCAAGTTAGTCTCATTACACCTTAAAACAACATATTAAGTACTTTAGATCAGATCAAAGTTCACTTTGGTCAACTTTTTAGTTGTTCTAAAAAAGTCAAAATCTCATAAGGTCGTTTTTGAATAAACTTTGGAATTTCACTGTGGGTTTATTAATAAGATTTAGATTATAAGCTCTGGAGGTATTATAGTTTGGTTGGTAAAGAAAAATATAAAAATGCTAATTCTCTATTTCTCAGCTTTTTAAGTGCTTTTTAGTTAGCTTATTGTGGACACCTGTTTACAAATCTGTCCTGTGCACAGTTGATAAGCCAAAATTGATAAGCTCACACTGAGCTTATTAGTTGTCCAATTCTTGTGTTCTCTGGTTCTTTGGGAAGCTAACCTGGTCCTCTTGGATTGTCAAGTCTTAGTTTTCATTTTGGAACTTGTTTGCTAGGGCTGCAACAAGCCTCAAGCTTGTCCCACTTCTGTGAAAAAGCCAAGTGCTTATCTGCTTAACTCTAGCTTATCAGTTTGCTTCTTCTTACCTTTTAGCTTCATTTGAGTAGTTTTCAGCTTATTGTATCCTATTCCATCCTTTGTTTCAAGCAGTGCAAGCTTATTTGAGCTTATTACACCAAAATAAGCTCTTAAGCCACTGTTGGACTCATAAGCCATCAAATCTGCTTATTGGTGACTTGTAAAATTTTTGTCTTTATTAAAGTTTCATATTATTAGTATATAAGTAGTTTTCAAAATGAAAATCCAGAAAAACATCAATATAAAAATAGTGATAGCGTTTATTTAATATTTTTTTAGCTTTTTGATTTTTCTTTTCAACTTATTAATAAGCAAATCTTGTTTTTCTATTTTTCTTAGGTTTCTGTCATCATATAGGATTTTTAGAAAAAGTTTCAGATTTTTCTCTATCTTTTTAGTATTTATTATAATTATAAATAGTTAATAAATAATAAATAATTAGTAATAAATAATTAAAAAGCATAAAAAATATCTTTTCTGTTTTAAGATTAGTTTTATCATATTTTAGATTTTTCAAAGTTAAAATTTTACTTTTCCAAGTTTATTTTATATTTTCTAGTAATTAAGTGTATTTTAAATAATAATTAATTAGTAATAATTATATAAAAAGTGTGAAAAATATATTTTTAGTTTTAAAATTAGTTTTATAGTATTTTAGATTTTTCTGAATCATAAGTTTATTTTTCTAGCCTTATTTCCTATTTTCTTCTATTTTAGAGTATTTATTAAATAGTTAAAATAGTTTTTAATTAATAATAATTAATTAAATAGTGTTAAAAATAATTTTCTTTTTCTAATAATTTTCTTTTATTTTTAGGATTTGAAAAATGTTATTTTCATCTTTTTAGGTCTTTTATTTCTTAGTTTTCACTTTTATTTTGTATGCTGATACGTAGTTTTAAAACTTACGCTTACGTTTTTTATCCTGTTGTTGTGCTTTCCAGTTCTGTATCCTATTCCTTTCCAAGCAATCAGTAGTGTAATTTCTAATCATATCCTTTCTGATCACTATCCTTAGTGATCACTCCTTCATCTGAATCAGTTTTACACACCATTGAGTCTCCGTGGGACTTAACGACCCGGGAATTCACTATATTCTCCAGGACTTCATTGTATTTGTGTTTTAAGCGGTTTTAAGCTTCTTACGATCGGCCATTCACAAGTGGCCGGTTTGTGTGAGGTAGCTTGACTGTTTTTTGCACAGATCAAATTTTTACGCCGCCGCCGGAGGCTTTTTAGCGCTGTTTAGCCATTTTCAGATCCATTGTTGCACATACCCATCATTTGTAAAAATTTTTTGTCCACATCACGGTTTTACCGAGTTAATGCAAATGGATACTTTCTACAATGGTCTCAATCAGACTAATCAAGACTCTTTGAATGCCTCCGCGGGAGGTAATTTCCTGAGCAAGACTACCAAAGAGGCCTTGCGCATCATTGAGAACAAGTCTCAAGTCCGTCCTTTCAGAGCTAAGACATATCAGTCTAATGTCGACCTTCTTCTTCTTCATCTCCTGTGAGTACATCTAGCACCGATGCTAAGATTGATAAACTCACGACATTGTTCAGCTTTGGTCCTTGCTAACCGAAGAAAGTCTCCTTCACTCACTCCAACACATTGAAGTGAAGAAAGTTGAGAGTTGTGTCACTTGTGGTGGTCCTCATGCCTACTACAATTGTACTACCACCGATGGTAGTCCTTTTGAAGCAAATACTTTAGCCGGTAGTTCACAGCAAGGAGGTAATCAATACCGTCCTCAAAATGAACCACACTACCGCTAACACTAATCGAGCACCACCCGTTTCAACCGTAATCATAACATGCAAAACAGAATCGAACCAACCAAGAATGAACCAAGGTTATCAAAACCAAGGAAATTTCTATCCCGGACCCAATCAAGGTTTCCAACATCAAGGAAACCTTCACCAAAACCATTTCAATCGAGGGAATCAATTTCATGGGAATATGAATCCTAATCAAGGGAATTTTGGCTATAATCAAAACATACGGCCTCAAATTGTCCCTCCAGCTCCTCCCGTCATTGTTCCTCCAGACCATCATCGATGAGTTATCAAGCAGTTCATGAAATCCCAAGATGAAATGAACAGGTTGTTGGTCACGATTCGATCAAGAAGTCTTTAAATGATCGACCCTCGTGCTCAGGTACTTTACCGAGCAACACGATCGCTAACCCGAGGGGCGATGCCAAGGCGATCACAACCCGCAGTGGTGTTTCATACACTGGACTCGCGTTCCTACTACACTTCTTCTTCGTCTCTTCCAAAGGTAGTGGACAGTGAACCTCCAAAACACAATGGACCTACAACTCCAATGCCTCCTCCTCCTGTGGCAATGAGTCAAGTTACCAAGGAAACAACGGACAAAGTGCATTATTCAAGCCCACGAAGTACCGCACACGTCCAACCTTCGGTAGTCCCACCTCAAGTTGTCCAGAAACCCCAGTCTAATCAAGGAGTTGTTTTTGAACCTCCTGTAGCTCCTATTGAGAAACAAAAATCCAAATCTTCTATTCCTTACCCATCACGTTTGAATGAGCAAAAGCTCCGCGAGAAAGCTAGTCATCAAATGGATAAATTTTTCCAAATTTTCCAAGAGTTGCACTTTGACATAAGCTTTGGATGCTATCATCTTGATGCCCAAGTTTGCATCAACTCTCAAACACTTGTTAAGCATAAGGAAAAGCGTTTGAAATGGCTAAGACTCCTCTTAACGAGAATCGCTCTGCAGCTATCCCAAGAAGCTTCCAAAAAACTTGGAGATCCTGGGAAATTTCTCTTACCTTGTGTATTCCCAGGGATGGTTGAATGCTTTGCCCTAGCAGATCTTGGTGCAAGCATAAATCTTATGCCATATTCGTGGAAGAAACTTCTTCTTCCGGAACTCACTCCTACAAGCATGACTCTCGAGCTTGCAGATCGTTCCATATCCCGTCCTCTTGGCATTGTTGAGGACGTATTTGTGAAAGTAGGAAAGTTCCATTTCCACACTTCGTGGTTGTTGATTTTGATGCCGATCATCGGGTTCCTCTCATTGTTGGTCGAGGATTTCTGAGAACGGGCCGTGCTCTCATAGATGTATTTGAGCAAGAAATCACATTACGTGTTGGTAACGAAGCTGTCACCTTCAACCTTGACCAAACTTCGAGGTACTCAAAATTATGATTCCGAAGTCGGTTAACCGAATAGATATCATTGATGTTGCCGACGAGTACTCAAGAAGTTCTTGGTTATTCTCATAATTCGCGATGGGGATTCCACCACATCTTCTCGACCTATCATAGCCAATTCTACTCCTTCTCTCACTCCGTTTGAGGGAAGCGACTTCATCTTAGATGAAATTGAAGCATATTTGGCTAGTGATTCTGTACCTTGGGAAATTGATCACGCTCCAATTGATATTGAAGGGGATATACTTCTTATTGAGAAGTTGCTTAATGGTGATCCATCATCAGCCCCTCATCCTAGTGATTCAATCCCAGTTGAGATTAATCAAAATGAGATTAACTGGAGGAGATATTCTTCTTGAGAAATTGTCAAACTGACACTTCTCTTCTCCTCCCATCAAACTTCATAACAAGGAAGTCAATCGGTTGAGAAAACGATGAATTTCACTGAGGTTGAGCTTAAGGACTTACCTCCTCATCTTGAGTATGCATTTCTAGAAGGTGATGATAAATTACCCGTCATTATTGCTCGAGATTTGAGTAAAGATGAAAAAGTTGCTCTCATAAAAATCTTGAAGTCTCACAAGCAAGCAATTGCTTGGAAACTCTGCGACATCAAAGGTATAAACCCTGAGTTTTGTACTCATAAAATCTTGATGGAGGATGACTTTAAGCCAGCTTCAACATCGAGACGCAGTGAATCCAAAATCCATGATGTTATTAAACAAGAGGTTATCAAACTTCTTGATGCCGGATTGATTTACCCGATCTCGAGGGTCAGAATTTCAATTCATTGTGTTCCAGAAAAAAGGGTGGCATTATCTGGTATCACAAATGAAGATAACGAGTTAATTCCAACTCGATTAATACGGGATGGCGTGTTTGCATCGACTATCGTGAAGTTGAATGACGCCACCCGTAAAGACCATTTTCCTCTACCCTTCATGGACCGGATGCTTGGAGATTAGGGGAATGAGTACTATTGTTTCCTGATGGTTTCTCGGGTTACTTCCGATCCCTATTGATCCACGGAGATCAGAAGACCACATTCACTTGCCCATACGGAACTTTTGCCTACAAACATATGCCTTTTGGCTTATGTAATGCCCTCCCCGCACGTTCCAACGATGTATGATGGCCATATTCCACGACATGATCGGGGAAACAATGGAAGTGTTTATGGATGACTTCTCGGTCATTGGGGATTCTTTTCAATCATGTCTCTCTCATTTAGATAAAATGCTTCAAAGGTGTAAAGACACCAATCTTTGTCTAAACTGGGAGAAAAGTCACTTTATGGTCAAAGAAGGCATTGTCCTTGGCCATAAGATTTCAAAGAATGGGATTGAGGTAGATAGAGCAAAAGTTGATGTTATTGCTAAATTACCTCATCCTACTACCGTTAAAGGTATTAGGAGTTTTTCAGGTCATGCCGGTTTCTATCGTAGATTCATACAAGATTTTTCCAAAATGCTTGACTATATGACACATCTTCTTGAAAAGGATGCTCCTTTTATCTTCTCACCCGAGTGCATCATAGCTTTTGACACATTGAAGAAAAAGCTTATCAAGCACCATTCTCGTTCCGACCGGACTTGCCTTTTGAGCTCATGTGCGATGCAAGTGATTTTGCTATCGGTGCAGGTCCTAGGGCAACTAGAAGAAACAAGAATTTTCACCTATTCACTACGCAAGCAAAACTATGATGAAGCTCAAACTCATTACACCACCACGTAAAAAGAGCTATTAGTCGCTGTGTATGCTTTTGAGAAGTTTCGGCCGTATCTTATCTTGACCAAATGCGTAGTGTATACGGATCACTCGGCTCTTAAATATCTCTTTGCAAAACAAGATGCAAAGCCGAGATTGCTTCGTTGGATTCTCCTCCTCCAAGAATTTGATATCGTTATACGTGATAAAAAGGAGAATCTAGCTGGCGATCATCTGTCGATTAGAAAACCCTCACCAAGATGTCTCGAAAAAGGAAATAAATGAAACATTTCCTCTCGAGACACTCAATGCGGTTTCTTTTCGTAGAAATTCTACCACCCCATGGTTTGTCTTGACTTAGAAATTACCATGGTAACTTCATTGTGAAAGGGATGTCCAATTCCAGCCAGGTAACAAATTCTTCAAGGATGTTAAACACTATTTCGGACTAATCCTTTCTTATTCAAAATCGCGTGGATCAAGTCATCCGACGGTGTGTTTATGGACAAGAAGCTCTTGACATTCTCAAAGCTTGCCATGCTGGACCCACTGGGGGCCATCATAGTCCAAACTACACCGCCAAAAAGGTGTTTGATTCCGGTTCTATTGGCCCACAATCTATAAGGATGCGAACGAATTTGTCAAAGCCTCGTGACGCTTGTCAATCGTCACGGAAATATCTCTCAGGAATGAAATGCCACAAATGCCATTCAAGTTTGTGAGATATTTGACATATGGGGTATTGATTTTATGGGGCCATTCCCATCTTCTCGTGGTAACAAGTACATACCGCTGTCGTTGACTATTTGTCAAAATGGGTTGAAGCAAAAGCTTTACCCACCAATGATGCCCAAGTTGTTGTGAAGTTTTTGAAATCTCGTTGCGGTGTTTGGAACTCGAGAGCGATAATCGGTGATCGTGGTACACATTTTTGTAATGACCAATTTGAAAGAGTCATACAAAAGTATGGTGTTACCATCGCTCTCTATCGATACCACCCCAAACAAGTGGGCGGTGGAAGTTTCAAACCGTGGTCTTAAAGGATTCTTGAAAGGACTGAGGGCGAAAATCGTGCATCCCGGGATAAGCTTGATGACGACTGGCCTTCCGCTAGCTTTCAAAACACCCATCGTGTACTCATACGTAAAGTTTACTGGGAAAGGCATGTCATCTTCCAATCGAGTTAGAGCACAAGGCATATCGGGCCTTAAAGCATGCAAACTTCGATAGACATAGGTGATCACGAGAAAAGTTCAAATGAATGAACTAAATGAACTTCGTGATCAAGCTTACGAGAACTCTTTAATTTACAAACAAAAGACAAAGAAGATTCATGACAACAAGATCAAGAACCGCGTTTTCAACGTTGGTGATCGAGTCCTTCTTTTCAATTCCAGATTGAAGATTTTCTTGGGAAAGCTTAAGTCCCATTGGTGCCGTCCATTCACCATTGCTAAGGTTTATCCTTATGGTACCGTTGAGTTATCTCAACCCGATGGTCCTAATTTTAAAGTGAATGGTCATCGAGTGAAGCATTACTTTGGAGAGGACATTCCCCACAATGGTTGTCCCGGATTTACAAACATTCCCCATGAACCAATGAATGCAGGGATCGAGTCAAGCTAGTGACTCGGTAATCAAAAACATTAGCACGCACCATATGGGTTTTCACCCATAATTCTGTCTTCTTACCCCTTTTCTACCACCCTAGTGGGGGAGTCTCCCACTTTGTATATTCTCATTAAAAAAATCTCTTTCAAATAATGGTAGTAATATTTCCCTTTTACGTTCTTTGTTTCGCATAACCGCTGCTTTGAATATTGAGGGCAATATTCATTTCTAGTGTGAGGAATTCTCACGAATTTCATGTATTATCTACCCAATTCCGTTTGGCCAAAATTTTTGAGTAAGTGTTTTACACTTACTAAATTGGTTATCGATCCGCCATGTTTGATAAACTAAAGGATTGGCTAATCCAAGAGCAAACGGCTCTTGGTAAAGATTTCTCAAATCCGTTTATATGGCTTGCAATTTACCCAAAATTGTATGGTTCTCAACTCACCATATCCTAAAAAGTGAAGAGTTGGCTAGCCCGCAAGGTTATGGCTTGTGGTAAAGGCAATGGAAAATCCATAATTGGTATTCATGACTCACCAAAGATAATCGATAATTTATCTAAGAGTTGGCTAGTCCGTATGGGTACTTCCGTAAAGACACATCAAATCCGTTATATGGTTTATGATTTGCCAATAAATCATTTGGTTATCGTTGTACCAAGGTTCTTACTTGAATCAAAACAATTGGCTACTCCAGAAGTGATGGCTTTTGGTAAAGAGTTTTTCAAATCCATCAAAAGTTTTCTCAAATCATTGCTAGGGACTAGCAATATCTCAGTGTGGGGATTGATGAGTGTGTAAATACTCATCATTTTTGTATAATCTAAAGCAAAATCATCTCGAAAACACTCGAAACACATCAAAATGATCAAAATATCACAAATTAGTGTTTTATGTGTTTTAAATGCAAATATATCAAAATCAGATGAAAAATGTATCAAGTTTGCAAAATCGGCAGTTTAGTCCCCAAGTTTTAAAAGTTGTCAAATCTAGTCCCCGAATTCAAAATGTGGAAATTAATCATTCAAGGTCCCTGAAATCTTTTAAGTTGTTAAAAATGATCCTTGAATGATTCTTTGGTCAATTGGCAAGAAAAGTCCCTAAACTTTGAAATTTTGCAAAATTAGTCCTTGGACTTTTAAAATGGAATTTATGCAAAAAGGGTCCTTGTATTATCAAAGTTGTCAAGTTTGGTCCTTGTGAGAGTATTGGAAAAAGTTCACTTTCAGTCCTTGAAGTTTGGTCGAATTACATTTTTTGGTCCTTGTTGTTAATTCTTAAACCAAACGGATCCTTGAATATCACAAAGCCCAAATCCAAAAACAAGCCCAAACCCTTGACCCTTGACCCCCTTTGGTGACCCTGAGCCGTCACAATACATTGTGAACCCCTGACCACCTTTTGACCCCTTTGTGTTATTAAGCCATCGGTCAACGAAGTCAAACCAAGAAAAGCGCTAATACCGAGCTCTGTGAGCTCTATCTCTTCCAAACCGGATATTCAAAACTGCAGTGGTTTTCACCACATTTTCAACCCTCCATTCCATGTCCCCTCCACCTCCTCTACACTCCAAATATCCTTAATTGCTCAAACCAAATCCATTAATTGCTTAAAACTGCTATGAAGAATATTTGGCGCCAAAAATCACATGTGGACGGTTCTGATTATTTTGAGTGATCCAAGGGCTTAGGTTTGGTGGGAAAGATTCAGAGGTCAAAGAGGATTGCTGAAAAGTCTATAAAGTGGAGAGTGATGCAATGTATCTTAGTATCTAGAGTAATTTACATTTTTCTTATGTCGTTTTAAGCATTTTCAAGTTTTAAGTGCATGTTTTTATCTTCAAACTCTGTATTTCAAGTTCTACTGTTATAAGAGAGCTTTTGTGAAACTTTAATTCAAGCATCAAATTGTATTCCAAACTTATGCAATTTTCCTCATTTTCAAAAAAAAATCTCATATTGGTTCAAATGATGTTTTCAGTTGTTTGTATGGACTAGAATAGGTCACATAAGCTCCCAAATAGCTTATAAAAGCTATTAGAAACAATAAAATTGGTTTAGCTTCAAAAGGTCAAAATCACAAAAATACCAATTAAATAGGTGAAAAAATAAAAATCACTTGGAGAAGGTATTCTTGAGCAAGGTGTATTATGGATGGCCTTGGGTTAGTAGCTTATTGGTAAGCTTATAGGGGTGTTTATTGGTCTTGGTTCTCGGTTTAAGCTTGGAAGCTTTGTAAGCATTTTTAACCAATTTGGCATTTCAAGCGTTATAGTTGTTAATTAGTTCAAGTTTACGTTTCTTTGTGATATCTAGCTATAATCAAGTGTGTTTAAACCTTAAAATCAGTAGCTTGTTCTTTTAAATTTGTAGTTTACAAAAATTTAGATTCAACATTAAAGTTGCGTTTCATCAAGTCCTAGTTTTATGTTGTTATTACTATTGGTTTAAGCTTATTTAGTCCTATTTTATCATAATACAAGGTCTGAAATTAAGCTCATGTTTTAAATTTAAGAGTTGCTTTGTAAAATTTCAAAGCACCACCTAAAGGGGTGTTTGGTTTGTTGTGTTCAAAGGTGTTCTAGTCATTGGACTTGTTGGAAATATGTCTAACTCTGTTTAAACAACTCATATCAGTCATAAAATCAAGTCCTTATTAGCAAAAAGTCAAAATTTCAAGTAATCATGTCTTAGATGCTTACTGTTGAGTTTTTAAGATAGCAGATCTTGATTTTGTGTTAACAAGTGGTTAATCTTGCTCAAGTTAGTCTCATTACACCTTAAAACAACATATTAAGTACTTTAGATCAGATCAAAGTTCACTTTGGTCAACTTTTTAGTTGTTCTAAAAAAGTCAAAATCTCATAAGGTCGTTTTTGAATAAACTTTGGAATTTCACTGTGGGTTTATTAATAAGATTTAGATTATAAGCTCTGGAGGTATTATAGTTTGGTTGGTAAAGAAAAATATAAAAATGCTAATTCTCTATTTCTCAACTTTTAAGTGCTTTTAGTTAGCTTATTGTGGACACTGCCAAACCTGCGTAAGTTGATAAGCCAAAATTGATAAGCTCACACTGAGCTTATTAGTTGTCCAATTCTTGTGTTCTCTGGTTCTTTGGGAAGCTAACCTGGTCCTCTTGGATTGTCAAGTCTTAGTTTTCATTTTGGAACTTGTTTGCTAGGGCTGCAACAAGCCTCAAGCTTGTCCCACTTCTGTGAAAAAGCCAAGTGCTTATCTGCTTAACTCTAGCTTATCAGTTTTCTTCTTCTTACCTTTTAGCTTCATTTGAGTAGTTTTCAGCTTATTGTATCCTATTCCATCCTTTGTTTCAGTGTGCAAGCTTATTTGAGCTTATTACACCAAAATAAGCTCTTAAGCCACTGTTGGACTCATAAGCCATCAAATCTGCTTATTGGTGACTTGTAAAATTTTTGTCTTTATTAAAGTTTCATATTATTAGTATATAAGTAGTTTTCAAAAAGAAAATCCAGAAAAACATCAATATAAAAATAGTGATAGCGTTTATTTAATATTTTTTTAGCTTTTTGATTTTTCTTTTCAACTTATTAATAAGCAAATCTTGTTTTTCTATTTTTCTTAGGTTTCTGTCATCATATAGGATTTTTAGAAAAGTTTCAGATTTTTCTCTATCTTTTTAGTATTTATTATAATTATAAATAGTTAATAAATAATAAATAATTAGTAATAAATAATTAAAAAGCATAAAAAATATCTTTTCTGTTTTAAGATTAGTTTTATCATATTTTAGATTTTTCAAAGTTAAAATTTTACTTTTCCAAGTTTATTTTATATTTTCTAGTAATTAAGTGTATTTTAAATAATAATTAATTAGTAATAATTATATAAAAAGTGTGAAAAATATATTTTTAGTTTTAAAATTAGTTTTATAGTATTTTAGATTTTTCTGAATCATAAGTTTATTTTTCTAGCCTTATTTCCTATTTTCTTCTATTTTAGAGTATTTATTAAATAGTTAAAATAGTTTTTAATTAATAATAATTAATTAATTAGTGTTAAAAATAATTTTCTTTTTCTAATAATTTTCTTTTATTTTTAGGATTTGAAAAATGTTATTTTCATCTTTTTAGGTCTTTTATTTCTTATTTTTCACTTTTTATTTTGTAGCGATATCGTAGTTTTAAAACTTACGTTTACGTTTTTCTTATCTCGGTTGTTGTGCTTTCCGGTTCAGATCCTATTCCTTTCAAGCAATCAGAGTGTAATTTCTAATCATATCCTTTCTGATCACTATCCTTAGTGATCACTCCTTCATCTGAATCAGTTTTACACACCATTGAGTCTCCGTGGGACTTAACGACCCGGGAATTCACTATATTCTCCAGGACTTCATTGTATTTGTGTTTTAAGCGGTTTTAAGCTTCTTACGATCGGCCATTCACAAGTGGCCGGTTTGTGTGAGGTAGCTTGACTGTTTTCAGCACAGATCACATGCTTTTCCGTACACTAGCTTGTATGGAGTACACCCGATGGGTGTTTTGCGAGTAAAGCCCGAGTCGTCATCTTGCTTATCCGACCGGGGATGCACGATTTTCGCCCGTCCTTTCAAGAATCCTTTTAATTCCACGGTTGGAAACTTCCACATGCCCACTTGTTTGGGGGTGGTATGCAGTAGAGACGGTGGGTAACACCATACTTTTGCATGACTCTTTCAAATTGGTCATTGCAAAAATGTGTACCCACGATCATCGATTATCGCTCTCGGAGTTCCAAACCTGGCAAACAGAGATTTCAAAAACTTCACAACAACTCGGGCATCATTGGTAGGTAAAGCTTTCGCTTCAACCCATTTTGACAGATAGTCAATACCACCAGTATGTACTTGTTTCCACGAGACGAAGAAATGGCCCCATAAAATCAATACCCCGGATGTCAAATATCTCACAAACTTGAATGGCATTTTGTGGCATTTCATTTCTTTGAGATATATTTCCGTGACGTTGACAAGCGCCACAGGCTTTGACAAATTCGTGGGCATCCTTATAGATTGTGGGCCAATAGAATCCGAATCAAACACCTTTTTGGTGTAGTTTGGACTATGATGGCCCCGGTGGGTCCGGAAGATGGCAAGCAGTGAGAATGTCAATAGCTTCCTGTCCATAAACACATCGCCTGATGACTTGATCCGCACAAATTTTGAATAAGAAAGGGTCGCCCCGAAATAATGTTTAACATCTTTGAAGAATTTGTTTTTCTCGCGGGTCGACATCCCTTTCACATGAAGTTACCCGCATGGTAATTTGCAAAGTCACAAACCATGGGGTGGTAGAATTTCCACGAAAAGAAACCGCATTGAGTGTCTCGAGAGGAAATGTTTCATTTATTTCCTTTTCTCGAAAACATCTTGGTGAGGATTTTCTAATGACAGATGATCGCAGCCTAGATTCTCGGCTCCTTTTTATCACGTATAATGATATCAAATTCACGGAGGAGGAGAATCCAACGAAGCAATCTCGGCTTTGCATCTTGTTTTGCAAAGAGATATTTAAGAGCCGAGTGATCCGTATACACCACGCATTTGGTCAAGATTAAGTACGGCCGAAACTTCTCAAATGCATATACCACGGCTAATAGCTTCTTTTCTCGTGGTGGTGTAATGAGTTTGAGTCATAGTTTTACTGCGTAGTGGATAGGTGAAAATGCTTGTTCCTTCGTTGCCCTAGGACCGCACCGATAGCAAAATCACTTGCACGCTATGAGCTCAAAAGGCAAGTCCCGTCGGAGCAACGAGAATGGGTGCTTCAAAGAAGCTTTTTCTTCAATGTTTCAAAAGCTATGATGCACTCAGGAGAGAAGATAAAAGGAGCATCCTTTTCAAGAAGATGAGTCATAGGTCGGGCGATTTTAGAAAAATCTTGTATGAATCTGCGATAGAAACCGGCATGACCTAAAAAACTCCTAATACCTTTGACGGTAGTAGGATGAGGTAATTTAGCAATAACATCGACTTTTGCTCTATCAACCTCAATCCCGTTCTTTGAAATTTTATGGCCAAGGACTATGCCTTCTTTGACCATAAAGTGGCTCTTCTCCCATTTAGACTAGATTGGTGTCTTCACACCGTTTTAGCATTTTGTCTAAATGGGAGAGACAAGTCTGAAATGAGTCCCCGATGACCGAGAAGTCATCCATAAACACCTCCATCGTTTCCCCGATCATGTCGTGGAAAATGGCCATCATACATCTTTGGAACGCGTGCGGGAGCATTACATAAGCCAAAAGGCATACGTTTGTAGGCAAAAGTTCCGTATGGCGGTGAATGTGGTTTCTCTTGATCCCGTGGATCAATAGGGATCTAGTAACCCGAGAAACCATCAAGGAAACAATAGTATTCATTCCCGCTAATCTCTCAAGCATCTGGTCCATGAAGGGTAGAGGAAAATGGTCTTTACTGGTGGCGTCATTTAACTTACGATAGTCAATGCAAACACGCCATCCCGTAACCAATCGAGTTGGAATTAACTCGTTTTCTTCATTTGTGATAACAGTAATGCCACCCTTTTTAGGAACACAATGAATTGGGCTAACCCAAGGACTATCCGAGATAGGGTAAATCAATCCTGCATCAAGAAGTTTGATAACCTCCTGTTTGATAACATCATGAATTTTTGGATTCACTCGTCTCGATGTTGAAGCCTTGGTTTAAAGTCATCCTCTATCAAGATTTTATGAGTACAAAACTTCGGGTTGATACCCTTGATGTCGGAGAGTTTCCAAGCAATTGCTTGCTTGTGTGACTTCAAAACCTTTATGAGAGAAGCTTTTTCATCTTTACTCAAATCTCTAGCAATAATGACGGGTAATTTATCATCACCCTCAAGAAATGCATACTCGAGATGAGGAGGTAAGTCCTTAAGCTCAACCTCAGAAATTCTTGATTTTCTCAATGATTTGACTTCCTTGTTATGAAGTTTGACGGGAGGGAGAGGAGAAGAAGTGTCATGAGTCAACAATTCCTCAAGAAGAATATCTCCTCCGATTAATCTCATCAGGAATTGAATCACTAAGGTGAGGGGTTGATGATGGATCATCATTGAGCAACTTCTCAATAAGAAGTATGTCCCCTTCAATGTCAATTGGAGCATGATCAATTTCCCATGGAGCGGAATCACTAGCCAAGTATGCTTCGATCTCTTCCAAGACGAAGTCTCTTCCCTCAAAAGGAGTGATAGAAGGAGTAGAATTGGCTATGATAGGTGAGAAGATGGTGGGATCCCCACCACGAATTATGAGAATAACCAAGAACTTCTTGAGATTACTCTTCAGTGGCAACATCAATGATATCTATTAGGTTAACCTACTCGTAATCATAATTTGCGGAGTACTCAAGTTTGATCAAGGTTAAAGGTGCACGCTTCATTACCAACACGCTAATGTGATTTCTGCTCAAATACATCAATGAGAGCACGCCCGTTCTCGGGAATCCTCGACCAACAATGAGAGGAACCCGATGATCGGCATCAAAATCAACAACCACGAAGTCGGTACTGGGAAATGGAACTTTCCTACTTTCACAAATACGTCCTCGGCAATGCCAAGAGGACGGGATATGGAACGATCTGCAAGCTCGAGAGTCATGCATGTAGGAGTAAGTTCAGGAAGAGAAAGTTTCTTCCACATTGAATAAGGCATAAGGTTTATGCTTGCACCAAGATCTGCTAGGGCAAAGCATTCAACCATTCCTGGGAATACACAAGGTAGGAGAAATTTCCTAGGATCTCCAAGCTTTTCTCGAAGCTTCTTCGTAATAATCGCAGCTTCGCGTTAAGAGGAGTTTTTGCCATTTCAAACAGCTTTTCCTTATTGCTTAACATGTGTTTGAGAGTTGATGCAAACTTGGGCATCAACATGATAGCATCCGCAAAGCTTATGTCAAAATGTAACTCTTGGAAAATTTGGAAAAATTTGTCCAATTGATGACTGGCTTTCTGCGGAGCTTTGTTCATTCAAAGCGTGATGGGTAAGGAATAGAAGATTTGGATTCGATTCTCAACAGAGCTACTGAGGAGGTTCAAAAACAACTCCTTGATTTGATTTGGGTTTTGGACCACTTGAGGTTGGACTACCGGAAGGTAGGGCGTGTCAGATTTCTGTGGGCTTGAATAATGCACTTTGTCCGTAGGATCCTTGGTAACTTGACTCATTGCCACAGGTGGAGGGGGCATTGGAGTCATAGGTCCATTGTGTGTCCTCGGTTCACTTTCCACTACCTTAGGGAGAGAAGAGGAAGAAGAGGTAGTAGGAACAGCAGGTCCAGTGTATGAAACACCACGTCTGGTTGTGATCGCCTTTAGCATCCCGGGTTAGCGATCGTGTTGCTAAGTAAAGTACCTGAGCCCGAGGGTCGATCATTTAAAGACTTTTGAGATCGGCAATTTGGTGACCAACAACTGTTCATTTCATCTTGGGATTTCATGAATTGCTTCAAAGAACTCATATCGATGATGGTACCGGAGGAACAATGACGAGAGAGGCTGGAGGGATAAATTGAGGCCGTATGTTTTGATTATAGCCAAAATTCCCTTGATTAGGATTCACATTCCCCTAAAATTGATTCCCTCGATTGAAATTGTTTTGATGGAGGTTCCCTTGATGTTGGAAACCTTGATTGGGTCCAGGATAGAAATTACCTTGGTTTTGATAACCTTGGTTCATTCTTGGTTGGTTTTGATTCCGGTTTTGCATGTTATGATTCTGGTTAAAACCGGGTGGTGCCCGATTAGTGTTAGCACGGTAGTGTGGTTCATTTTGAGGACGGTATTGATTACCTCCTTGCTGTGAACTACCGGCTAGAGCATTGGCTTCAAAAGGACTACCATCGGTGGCGGTACAATTGTAGTAAGCATGAGGACCACCACAAGTAACACAACTCTCGACTTTCACTTCAAAGATGTGTTGGTGTGCGAGTGAAGGTCACTTTCTTCTACGGTTAGCAAGAACCAAAGCTGAACAATGTCTCGTGAGTTTGTCAATCTTAGCATCGGTGCTAGATGTACTAACTGGAGATGAAGAAGAAGAAGGTCCAGATGAGCTGATATGTCTTAGCTCTGAAAGGACGGACTTGAGACTTGTTCTCAATGATTTGCAAGGCCTCTTTTGTGGTCTTGCTCAGGAAATTACCTCCCGCAGAGGCATTCAAAGAGTCTTGATTGGTCTGATTGAGACCATTGTAGAAAGTATCCATTTGCATTAACTCAGTAAAACCGTGATGCGGACACTTGCGAAGCAACTCTTTGTAACGATCCCATGCCTCCCCGAATGATTCATCAAATCTCTGAGAAAATTTCATTATCTCATTCTTAAGACTTGTGGTTCGGGATGGAGGATAGAACTCGTTAACGAACTTGGTGACAAGATCTTCCCATGTCTCTATAGAACGAGGGAGTTGTTTCTCAAGCCAATTCCGGGCTTGTCCCTCTAGAGAAAATGGGAAGAAGCTTGATAGCTTCATGTGGGACATTCTTGTACTTGATGGTAGATGCAATCTTGTTAAACCATCGAATGTGTGCATGAGGATCATCCCGCTCAAAACCATAGAATTGGCTTTGGGTTACTAGATTGAGCAACCCTGTTTTGAGCTCGAAAGTGTCGATGGTTTGGAACAACAATAGCATCTCCGTAACCCTCGATGGGTGCTTGGAGAAGCTCATTCATAGGTTTTTCTTCTGCCATTTCGACAGGAGGTGGTGGTGGTAGACGTTCCTCGGGAAGGAGCTGAACGTCCTCTACGTCTCTGAGGAATCTTTCCAAGTTCCGAAAGTGGACTTGTAGAACTGGAAGAACGAGTGCGCATGCACTAAGTATAAAAATCAATTTTCAAAACAAATGAGGCAAAACACAAGTGAACTTAACCAATAATCACAAATGAAATGGCTTCTTTGAAAAAGGTACACCAAATCACAAGTGACACAAAGGCAAGTTTTAAAACTGATGTTCGGGAACTTATTATGGTCGCACCCCCAGTTAGGTAGTGCACTGCCTTGATTTTCGGTGGTTGATTTTTATGTATATATTAAATACCACTGAAAAGACGTAGGTATGATTTGTGCAAAGGGTTTAAAACTTTTGACAATATTTTTGGTATCGTCTCGTTTAACCAAATCGTATCTCTTCAAGAATCACCTTTAAAAGAGAATACAAAGAAAACGTTCCATTGTTTTGTTGTTTTATATTGTTTTTGGGTTTGTTAACACTTTAGGAAAAGTGTTAATGAACTTTTTGATATTTTTATAACTTTACAAAAAACTGTTTACAAATGATGGGTTATGTGCAAGAGTGGGTCCGAAAATGGCTAAACACGCTAAAGCCTCCCAAGGCGGGCCAAAATTTGATCGTGCGAACCGTCAAGCTACCTCACACAAGCCACCACTTGTGAATGGCCGACCGTAGAAGCTTAAAACAAATTTAAACAAATGCAATGAAGTCCTGGAGAATAGAGTGAATTCCCGGGTCATTAAGTCCCACGGAGACTCAATGGTGTGTCAAAACAAACTCAGACGATAGAATGATCACTAAGGATAGTGATCTGTAAAGGTTTTTATTTGAGAAATTACACTACTGATTGCTTGGAATGGAATTGGGAACAGAATTGGAAAGCACAACAATCAGATGAAACAAACGTAAAACTTACGTTTAAAAACTACGTATACGTACTAAATAAAAAATGAAATCTAAGAAATAAAAGACCTAAAAATATAAAAATGACATTTTTGGAATCCTAAAAATAAAAGAAAATTATTAGAAAAAGAAAATTATTTTTAACACTATTTATTTAATTATTATTAATTAAAAACTATTTTAACTATTTAATAAATACTCCAAAATAGAAGAAAATACAAAATAAGGCTAGAAAAATAAATTTATGATTCAGAAAAATCTAAAATATTATAAAACTAATTTTAAAATTGAAAATATATTTTTATGCTTTTTAATTATTTATTACTAATTAATTACTATTTTTAACTAATTAAAATTATAATAAATACTAAAAAGATAGAGAAAAATATGAAACTTTTTCTAAAAATACTATATGATGACAGAAAACAAAGAAAAATAGAAAAACAAGACTTGCTTATTAATAAGATGAAAAGAAAAATCAAAAAGCTAAAACCTATTAAATAAACACTATCACTGATTTTTAATTGATCTTTTTCTGGATTTTCTTTTGAAAACTACTTTAATACTGATAATATCAAACTTTAACAAAGACAAAAATTTTACAAAACTCAAATAAGCTGTTTTACAAGCTTATAAGCTCAACAGTTATACTTATGAGCTTATTTGGTGAAATAAGCTCAAACAAGCTAACCAATTGAAACAAAGGATTGAATAAGATGAAATAAGCTACAAACTACTGAAATGAAGCTAAAAGATAAAAATAAGCACACTGAAAAGCTAGAATAAGCAGATAAGCACTATTGACTCTACCACTTAACCAAACAGCCTGCACCATGTTTATGGGCAAGTTAAGCTAAGCAAATAAGCTCAAAACCTCAAAACAAGCCTTGAGGTGTCAAGATAAGCTGGTTGGCTTTCCAAAAAGCCAGAAATCACAAGCTATGGACAACTATATAGCTTTTGATTAGCTTAAGAAGATAACACCAAATCACTGCCGGTTTGACTCAGTTGATTCTCGAGTTTTGGGACAAAACAGCTAGTGCGACCTTACCAAACAAAGCTTCAAAATGAAAAACAATGCTTGATACTTCAAGATGACCAGGTTGGCTACTCAAAGAACCAAAGATCACAAGTTTTGAGCAACTAATAAGATCTATGTGAGCTTATCAAGTTGGCCTACCAACGTACAGGCACTATTTCCAGACAGGTACCCAAAAGAAGCAGTGAAATAAGCACTTAAAAAGCTGATTAACAGAGAACTAACATTTTTATATTTTTGTTTAGCAACTAGACTTTGATATCCCAAGAGATTTTAAACTGAAACTCACTATTGAATACACAATGAAATTCCAAAGTTTATTCAAAAACAACCCAAGTGAGAAATTTGACTTTTATAAAAACTAGAAAAGTTGACTAAGATGAACTTTGGATTGATCTTAAGCATGAATGTGTTTTATAAGGTAAACTAAAACTGATTTGAGTAATTTGAACAACTTGTAAACACAAAATAATGATCATAGATCATCAAAATCATACAGACAAGAAATGAGATGAGATCAAAAGAAATGTTGACTTTTATCCAAAGAGTACTGGTTTTTTCTTGTATGCACGCCTATTGTGACCAAGTGTGACTCAAGACAACAACATTTACAAACTTAATCCACCTCTAACTCAGCCACTTCTCAAATCCAAACAAGTCTTTATATGACTGAATTGAAACATTTCAAGGCAAATCACAAATTTAAACCATAAAACTAATTCAAGACCATGAAATATCATATATTAGAACTGATGAAGCATGAAACAACAACATTAACAACTAGAAACTCACTAATGAAGATTATGATGTTTTTACTATCAAAATAAGATTTTAATAAACTACAAATTTAAAAGAACAACTAAATGATTTTAATGATTACTATCACTTAACTATAACTAATGATCACCAAGAAACAGAAATTAAAGCTAATGAACAACTATAACAGTGATATGCAAAAGTGAACAAAAGGCTTACAAAAGCTTCCAAGCTCAAAACGAGAACCGGGACCAATGAATACCCTATTAGCTTACCACTAAGCTACTAAACCAAGGCCATCCATGATTTACCCTGCTCCAGCTGTGTACACGATCTTCTTGTGATTTTTATTTTCAACTATTTAATTTGGATTTTTGGTGATTTTCTGTTTTTGATTCTAAACTAATTTTAAATGTATCTAAAAGCTTGATTAAGCTTTCTAGGAGCTTAAGTGATCTAGTTCAGTCCATACAAACATCTAACAACAACATTTGATAATTCATGAAATTTTGCCTAAACATGAAATTTTGCATAAACTTGAGATATGATTTAAAACTTGAAATTGCTTATTAAAAAGGATTCTAATACATTTGAGATACTTAAACAAAGTATTTTGGAAATAAAAAACATACACTTGAAAGCTTAGATAAAAAAACGACTAAGGAAAATGTAAATTACACTAGATAGATATGATACATTGCATCTTTCTCTCTATATAATGACTTTTGTGAATCTCTGATGTCCTCTGAATCTATCCCACCAAATCTGAGCCATTGGATTGGCTAGAACCATCATATCCGTCCACTTGGATTTTGGCGCCAAAATTCTTCAAAGCAGGTTTGAGCAATTAATGGATTTGGTTCAATCAATTAAAGGTTTTGTTGTTTAGAGGAGGTGGAGGGGACAAAGTATGGGGGGGTTGGAGAAAGTCATGGAAAACTGCCTGGTTTTGGTGAATCAGAGGTTGTGAGGGAGATGTACAGTGTTTGGGCGGTTTTCTCTTTATTTGACTTTGTTGACCGTTGTATAATAACGGGGGAGGTCAAAAGGTTTGGCTGGGGTCAAAATGCAATCTGACCTGGGGCTCAAGGGCAAAAAGGGGGGTCAAGGGCAAAGGTTTGGGCTAGCAGTTGGGCCATGGATTGGATATTGGATCCGTTTGGCTTAGCATTAGTATCAAGGACCAAAAGTGTAAAACTGCCAAATATGAGGGACTGAACTTGAACTTTTTCCAATGCTCTCTCAAGGACCAAACTTGCCATAAATGAATAGTACAAGGATAACTTTTGTATAAAATCCCATTTTAAAACATCCAAGGACTACTTTTGCAATTTTCCAAAGTTTAGGGACCTTTCTTGCCAATTGACCAAAGAATCATTCAAGAATCATTTTTGATAACTTAGAATACTTCAGGGACCTTGAATGACAAAACTTCATATTTTTGAATTCCAGAGACTAGATTTGACAACTTTTAAAACTTGGGGACTAAAACGCCAATTTAGCAAACTTGAATCATTTTCATCGATTTTGATATTTTTGCATTTAAAACACATAAAACACTTGTTTGTGATATTTTGATCATTTTGATGTGTTTCTGAGTGTTTTCAGATGATTTTGCAGTTTAGTTTGTACAAAAATGATGAGTATTTAGACACTCATCATGCTACCAAAATATTGCTGGACCTCAAAGTGAGTATTAATAATCTTTAGCTTCAAATCTGTCTTGATGATATGATCATGGTTACTTGATTTTGATGCTTGATTTACTGTTATTATAGCTTTAGAATATTTGTTACTTAGTTGTTTTAATCTCTGTTATAACAGGATAGAATAAGTTAGTTTAAATTGCTTATTGGAATCTTATAAGTAGTGTTTGTATTAGAGTATTGATCTGAATTAGAGGAAGAGTTAGTGGTTAGATGTTATTGCATTAGTCTCATATAGGTAATTTCAGCCAGATTAGATCATAATTTTGCATCCTAGAACTAATTTAGTCAAAATCACTTCAAATCTGTCCTAGGTTTATATCTGTTAGGAATTAGAGTGTGAATTTCATCATAGTAGCTTAAAACTTGGTACTCTAGCTTAAATCAATCTTATTACAGCTTAATACAACATAATCAACTAGTAGAATAGATCATAAGTTCATAGAAGTCAAACTGCTTTGTAAATCAAAAAGTCAAAATGTTCCTAATTGCAGTTTTTTAATAAACTAAAGAATTTTATTGTGTGTTTAATACTAAGATTTAGCTCATAAGCTTTTGGAATATTCAAATATAGCTGCTCATCTTAATTAGAAAAATATAATTTTACTTTTAATTAGCTTATTAAGTGCTTATTTTTTAGTTTGTTTTGAGTCCTTATTTGAAAGAGTGCCCTGTGCACTGGTCACTGTGGTGTGCACAGGTTGTGCAGAGTTCTCCACAAGCTCATTAGAGCTTGTCTTGGTCTCAATTTTGGTTTTTAAGTAGCTAGCCAGGTCTACTTTAGGTTCCAACTTCTGGTTTTCTGATTCAGCTTATTAATAAGCAGTTGCATTTGAAAGTTAGCACCCCAAAACTGAATTCTCTTGATTGATCTTATACTCATAAGCTTGCAGTTGGTTATCAAGAGGTTCTAAGTAGCTGGAATAGGTTGGAATTAGGTTGTTATAGCATAATCTAGCTTCTGTGACAGTTCGGTAGCTTTTTGTGCTTATTTGCTTAACTCAAGTGCTTATTTATAAGCACTTTTCTCTACAGCTTCATAATCCTTCACATAAGCTATTGTTTTTATATTTTTCATAAATTTAGAATAATATTTTAGACTTTTCCTGAATTTTTCAGATTTTTCTATTTCTGTTTGCTATTTTTCCTTATTTAAACTAGTTTTTAATCCTTTTTAAATAGCTTTTAATACAAATAAATCAGAAAAGCTTCATAAAAATAATTTTTAATTTTTCCTAGATTAAGAATATTATTTTAGATTTTCCTGTAAAGTCTCATAATTTTTACTGTTCATTTGTTATTTTTCTTAATTTTAATTAGTTTAAACTAGTTTTTAATTAATAATAAACACATAAAAAGTCTAAAAAATATATTTTCTGTTTTAAAATTAGTTTTATAATATTTTAGATTTTTCTAAGTTATAATTTCATTTTTCTAGGTTAAGTTTGTATTTTCTTGTATTTTAGTGCATTTTAAATAATTAATAAATAGTTTTTAATTAATAATAATTAAATAAATAGTCATAAAAATAATTTTATTTTTCCAATAATTTTCTAGTATAATTAGGATTGTAAAAATGTATTTTCTATATCCGTAGTATTTTACTTCTTTATTTTTACGTTTTATTTTGTACGTTACGTAGTTTTTAGTTTAAACATAAGTTTTAGATTTTAAACGTTCATCATTGTAAAAATAGTGATAGCGTTAATTTAATATATTTTAGCTTTTTAATTTTCTTTAATTTGCATTTAATCCCCTGTAATTTACAAAACTTTCTCTTTAGGTATAATTATTCCAAATCTTCAAACTTTTTACCATTCAATATCACCCGATCACAGATTCGTTGTACTACAGTGTTCACACCTCGTTGGGACTTAACGACCCGGGGAAACACTAACTCCTCTGGATTTAATTGCTTTGGTTTCAGGCTGTCTGGCTTTTATTACGGTTGACCATTCACAAGTGGTTAGCTTGTGTGATAAAACCTGACCGTCTGGAGCGAACCAAATTTTGGCGCCACGGGAGGTGTGTCTGCTCTACTAATTTGAAGAATCAGTGATTGTTGAATATACACCCATTGTATATTTACCATCTTTGTCCATATTTCCTTGTTTTCATATAAAACCAAAATTATCGTGAAGTTAATTCGTTTGACGGATCGATTACCAAAAACATTTTTTATTCAAGTTTTCAACAAACACAAAAAACCCAAACAGATTCTCTTTCTTATTTTTACAAAATGTTTATCCAAAAATCCAAAAATATCCATCTTTACCCTCTTACCCTTTTGATTCTTCATTTCTTACCCTCTGAAACCATTTGATTCTTTCTATGTCTTATCCTCACCCTCTTGGTTGTCAATGGTGTGGTGGTCCTTATAATGGTGGCAATTGCCCCAGTTGTAGCATGGTGGAATCAGGAAACGGGTCTGTCTATAACCAGGATCCCTATTCCTACCATAACACAAATGATTTATTCCATCACTACCACCTGTGAGACTCAGCAGCATTTTCTGTTGTGAGTACTGTGGTGGTTCCACTATTCTGATTGTCAATCGAAACACGCTTGTCTATGAGCGGTCCCCGATAACAAATATGACTACAACACATATGACTCACGTACCACATCGGTTTTGTTGTGAGTATTGTGGAGGTCCTCACTTTAGCTCTGATTGTCAAACAAGGAATCCATTTCCTTGTAACAATTACGACTCTTCGTATCATGACCAACCTCTACAGCACCAAATGAATCAGGCATCACCTCAGCCTGAGCCATTTCCTCAAAATCCTCTCCTTGATCTTTTGGATTTTGTGAAAGATTTGAAGGAATGTAAACACTCCCAAGATAATCCAAATGAGAAATCCATGGAAGTTTTGTTAGCCGAAGAACGGGCTGCTAAATTAGATTCCCAAATTGCCTTTGAAAAATCTATTAGGGAATCAATTGCAAAAGAAAGAGCATCCAAATCTAGCTCTCGATTCTGTTTCATTCCTGATGACGATGATGATGAAGTTACCCTTGATATTCGTCAATTATGTACAGGTTCATCAAGTTCATCAGTTGAAACTCCTTCCATGAAAAATCAGGGAGAAAAGACTATGATGGAATTACTAGCCGAAGAACAAATGGAAAGTATAAAACATATGTATGCTAGTCCTTCTCAACTCCCTCTGTTATCACACCCGATATTCCCACTCACTCTCTGAACATGGGGGATGAGCATCTTGACACTGTTTCTGAAAAGGAATCGGACGAATTCATAAAGTCTAGTGTTGAAGACCTTGTCCCAATCCCGGAGAGTCACAGGTGGAACTTCGATCATATGTGTGATTCTTTTTCCCTCTTGAGTGTTCAAAAGATCATTTTGAAACTTTCTCCGATTTTAGCAATGATTGTAAATCTTATGGAGACATTGAGTATGTTGAGGCATCACTCCCACAGTCTGATCCTCTTCTTGAGGAGTTCACCGATGAACTCACTCCCATTAGTCCACTTTCATCAGAAAGTGACGATGATCTCTTTGATTTCGAAGCCGATCTTGGAGAAATTGAAAGTCTCCTATATAATGATCATTCACTCATTTCTTGTCCCATTTCCGACCCTTCCATTCCTTCTCTCACCGGATGAGGAAGATGACAACTTTTGGAAGGAGGTCGATGCTTTTCTTAGTGATGAGTCAATTCCAACAGGGATTGACAATACTAACTTTGATTCGGACGGAGACATCCTTTTTCCTGGAAAATCTGTTAATTGAAGAACCGTTTCCAGTTCTCCTCCCGGAAATTTTGTTGCCAATCACCATACAAGCTTCAAGTCTAAGCTTAAAAATCTAACAAATGGTGATTTGCTCCTCATTGATGAAGAATGGGATTGCATTGTGATGCACATCTTTATTCCATTTTTCACAGATGGTGTGGTTTCTCCTGTTCTTCACTCCTTCGGGAATGAGGACACTATTTTTGATCCCGGCATTTTCATTTATCATTTTGAGCCGGTTCTATGTATATCTCATCGGTGTGGAACTTTCACGTATTTCAATGTTTATACAAACATCTTGAATGAAAGTCCGATGGAGATTGTCTCTTCCACTTACTTCCCATGAACAAATTAATTCGGGGTCGAGTCAAGCTAGCGACTGTAATCAAAAACGTGAGTTAAACATGGTTTTCACCCGTGTGTACCACCCTAGTGTGGGGGAGATATCCCACATGTTGTATAATAGATCTAAAAAATGAATGAAAATTGTAAATATTAAAAAAAATAATAATAAAAAAATAAAAAAAAATAATTGTTGTGTTTCCACACTTTGAATATTGAGGACAATATTCATTTCTAAGTGTGGGGGGGAAATTTTGGCGAATTTGATCATAAATGTACCCTTTTAGTCCCTTTTTCCCCAAAATGGCCAAATTTTAAAATTTTTAGTGGAAGTACTATGTACTAAACACAACAAATGGTAATCAGTCCACCATGTCTATCCCACATAAGGATTGATAATCCAGAGCAAACGGCTCTTGGTAAAGATATCTCAAATCCGTTGATGGCTTTGCAATTTGCGAAAATTGTATGGTGTTCAGCTCACCATATCTTCAATTAGTGAAGAGTTGGCTAGCCCGCAAGTTTATGGCTTGTGGTAAAGGCAGTTGGAAAACCATAATTGGTAATCGACTCACCAAAGATATTTTATCTAAGAGTTGGCTAGTCCAGAAGCAAATGGCTTCTGGTAAAGACAAATCAAATCCGTTTACAGCTTATGATTTGCTCAAAATCATTTGGTTATCATTGTGCCAAGGTTCTTACTTGAACTGAAACAATTGGCTACTCCACAAGTAATGGCTATTGGTAAAGAGATAAAATCCATTAATTTTTCTCAAAACATTGCTAGGGACTAGCAATATCTTAGTGTGGGGGATTAATGAGTGTCTAAATACTCATCATTTTTGTACCATCTAGACTGCAAAAACATCTGAAAACACTCAGAAATGCATCAAAATGATGAAAATATCACAAAACAAGTGTTTTATGTGTTTTAAATGCTAAAACATCAAAATCGTGAAAACGTATCAAGTTTGCATAATTGGCGTTTTAGTCCCCAAGTTTCAAAAGTTGTCAAAAAACAGTCCCGATAATTCAAAATAAAGAAAAATTTTATTTAAAGTCCCTAGGGATTCATGAGTTGTCAAATTTGATATTTGAAATTTAAAATTGCAAAATGACAACTTTAGTCCCTCAACTTTGAAAAATGTCAAAAATAGTCCTTGGATTTATAAAAATGGAAAATAATCAAACTTGGTCCTTGTACTATTCACATTTGGCAGGATTGGTCCTTGTGAGAACTTTGGAATGTTGGCAGTTTTGGTCCCTCAAAATCCAGAAATTACAAAGTGGTCCTTGTGTTATATTTCTACAAACCAAACGGATCCCTTTTGTTATTATTAAACCCAAATCCAATAAACCAAGCCCAAGTCCAGTCCAAAGCCCAAACCCGGTTTAAATAAAATACCGCATCTTGCTTCTCCTTCTCCCACTCTGAACCACGAAACCATGGTTTTACCACCTTCCACCTCACCACCACTGCCTACCTTATCCCCAAATTGTATACCAACCCCCCTCCACAACCTCCCAAAACCCATTAAATGCAAAAACCTGCTATCAAAGACTTTTCCCGCCAAAATTCTACATGGACAGTGGTGATGAATTCTATGGATCCAATGGTTGGAAATAAGTGGGAAATGTTCATATGTCGACACAGAGCTCAAAAAGATGATTATAAAGAAGAAAGAAGACAGAGTAGCAAGTTGTCGCATGTTTTTAGACCATTAGTAGTGTAAAATTTACTTTAATGTCTGTTTCAGTTTAAATTCAAAGTCTTAGTGTAATATCCAGTTCATTTCAAGTAAAATATCACTTTTGTATTGTAATTATTCCAAGTTTAATAAAATTTCAAGTTTTCATATTTCTTGTTAAGTCGTATTAAATCATTTATACTTATTAGAAGTTACAAAAGCTCTTATACCCTTCCAACAAGCTTAGATAAGCTTGCTATAGCTTTTCATGAGCATGTTTTAGATTCTAATAGTTTAAATTTCAAAAATAAAGAAAAGTCAACAAAAGTCAACTGGTGTTCAAATCTGATTCAGAGATGGATATGGAGTGATCTTGATGATGACTTAGGTTTAGTTTGATGTTTCTATATTGGTTTTAGTACTGTTATGCTACCAAAATATTGCTGGACCTCAAAGTGAGTATTAATAATCTTTAGCTTCAAATCTGTCTTGATGATATGATCATGGTTACTTGATTTTGATGCTTGATTTACTGTTATTATAGCTTTAGAATATTTGTTACTTAGTTGTTTTAATCTCTGTTATAACAGGATATAATAAGTTAGTTTAAATTGCTTATTGGAATCTTATAAGTAGTGTTTGTATTAGAGTATTGATCTGAATTAGAGGAAGAGTTAGTGGTTAGATGTTATTGCATTAGTCTCATATAGGTAATTTCAGCCAGATTAGATCATAATTTTGCATCCTAGAACTAATTTAGTCAAAATCACTTCAAATCTGTCCTAGGTTTATATCTGTTAGGAATTAGAGTGTGAATTTCATCATAGTAGCTTAAAACTTGGTACTCTAGCTTAAATCAATCTTATTACAGCTTAATACAACATAATCAACTAGTAGAATAGATCATAAGTTCATAGAAGTCAAACTGCTTTGTAAATCAAAAAGTCAAAATGTTCCTAATTGCAGTTTTTGAATAAACTAAAGAATTTTATTGTGTGTTTAATACTAAGATTTAGCTCATAAGCTTTTGGAATATTCAAATATAGCTGCTCATCTTAATTAGAAAAATATAAGTTTACTTTTAATTAGCTTATTAAGTGCTTATTTTTTAGTTTGTTTTGAGTCCTTATTTGAAAAGAGTGCCCCGCAACTGTCATGGTGTGCAGTGTTGTGCAGAGTTCTCCACAAGCTCATTAGAGCTTGTCTTGGTCTCAATTTTGGTTTTTAAGTAGCTAGCCAGGTCTACTTTAGGTTCCAACTTCTGGTTTTCTGATTCAGCTTATTAATAAGCAGTTGCATAAGCTGAAAGTTAGCACCCCAAAACTGAATTCTCTTGATTGATCTTATACTCATAAGCTTGCAGTTGGTTATCAAGAGGTTCTAAGTAGCTGGAATAGGTTGGAATTAGGTTGTTATAGCATAATCTAGCTTCTGTGACAGTTTGGTAGCTTTTTGTGCTTATTTGCTTAACTCAAGTGCTTATTTATAAGCACTTTTCTCTACAGCTTCATAATCCTTCACATAAGCTATTGTTTTTATATTTTTCATAAATTTAGAATAATATTTTAGACTTTTCCTGAATTTTTCAGATTTTTCTATTTCTGTTTGCTATTTTTCCTTATTTAAACTAGTTTTTAATCCTTTTTAAATAGCTTTTAATACAAATAAATCAGAAAAGCTTCATAAAAATAATTTTTAATTTTTCCTAGATTAAGAATATTATTTTAGATTTTCCTGTAAAGTCTCATAATTTTTACTGTTCATTTGTTATTTTTCTTAATTTTAATTAGTTTAAACTAGTTTTTAATTAATAATAAATACATAAAAAGTCTAAAAAATATATTTTCTGTTTTAAAATTAGTTTTATAATATTTTAGATTTTTCTAAGTTATAATTTCATTTTTCTAGGTTAATTTTGTATTTTCTTGTATTTTAGTGCATTTTAAATAATTAATAAATAGTTTTTAATTAATAATAATTAAATAAATAGTCATAAAAATAATTTTATTTTTCCAATAATTTTCTAGTATAATTAGGATTGTAAAAATGTATTTTCTATATCCGTAGTATTTTACTTCTTTATTTTTACGTTTTATTTTGTACGTTACGTAGTTTTTAGTTTAAACATAAGTTTTAGATTTTAAACGTTCATCATTGTAAAAATAGTGATAGCGTTTATTTAATATATTTTAGCTTTTTAATTTTCTTTAATTTGCATTTAAGCCCCTGTAATTTACAAAACTTTCTCTTTAGGTATAATTATTCCAAATCTTCAAACTTTTTACCATTCAATATCACCCGATCACAGATTCGTTGTACTACAATGTTCACACCTCATTGGGACTTAACGACCCGGGGAAACACTAACTCCTCTGGATTTAATTGCTTTGGTTTCAGGCTGTCTGGCTTTTATTACGGTTGACCATTCACAAGTGGTTAGCTTGTGTGATAAAACCTGACCGTCTGGAGCGAACCACCTACCCTTTATATGGTGCTAGGCTAACCACCGGGTTCTTTCACTCCAAGGTGAACCACACCTACGCAACGTTGCCTACACTTTATTAGGTACTAGGCTAAGCACCTAGTTCCATTACTATGGAGATACTACTACCCATCACAACGCCTAATCTCAAGGAGATCCACTCCTTGTTACAACACCATCAAGGATATCACCATCCTTGGATCTAAACAAATACTATATGTATAACGATGCACCTCATCGATTATATGACCTAGGCATTCTTCACTAATGCCATTTACACGATCCTTCAACACCTTTCACTAATGCCTTCAACACGGATCTTCGGCACTCTTCACTAATGCTTTTGACACATCTATGACACCCGTTATGTTTTGTGGCCCAACATAACAAACCTTGTGTTTTATGGCACAAACACATAAACCATCTAGTCTAGTCATAGATACAAGAATATGATACTAGACAATATCCAAGACAATGTGTCTAATGGATATGAACTCCTAGACTAAACATCAAGAAACCAAAGCATGATGTAGTTAGTCTTCTATGAATGAAGATGACAAGTTTCCCAAGCTTGTTGTATAAGATCTTCATGTGCTTGTATCTTGTGATGGGTGATCACTTCAGTAGGTAAGGAAGCAAGATCTCTAAGCTTGCTTTGGAGGATCACTTCGGGAGTATGCTTACAACAAATAAGAGTTAGAAGCATTATGATCATATGAGATGAGGGTGGTTTACAAGTTTCCTAATGATCTAAATATCCTAGATTTGGTGAAGAGAAACTACGTGTGAAGGTGTATTGAAATGGTAAGAAGTGGCTCACTATTTATAGAAGAAAACTAGCCACTGTACCCCGGATCCCACGGATCCCTCCCTTGAGGGATCCGTCTAGTGTATTACTGGGGATCCGTGGGACGCTCCCTTTTACCCATGGGTTTTTTGGTTATGGGTCATGGGTTATGGGTTGGTCCATGGGTATTCCTTTAGATACAATGTATCTAGTGAGAACAATGTATCTAGTCTTATGGGTATGGGTCAATACCATGGGTTATGGATATTGTAGAAAACTAGAAGGGGGGTTGAATAGTTTACCGATTAAAAACTTTGTTTTGAAACTTATTGAAAGATCAATTGATATTGATCTTGAGTATGTTAATGAAATATGCAAGCAATATGTAATGAGTAAATAAGGAAAGAAATGATCAAACCACAACAAGTTGTTTATAGTGGTTCGGCCTACAAGGACTCTTTTTCCTTGCCCTACTCCACTCCCCGAGTCTCACACTCGCGAGTTTAACTTCACTAGTCAACAAGCTCCTTTCACCGGCGGAGAAAACCTTTACACTTCGCTCACACTATTTCCGACACTAAGCTAGATGTCGAGTTCTTTCCAAGGGTACAACTACTCCCACACACAATGTATTTTGAGGACTAAAATACTAACCACTCACACTCACAAGATTATGATGGTTTGATACAACAATGAAGTATGAATCAACACTAGATCATACAACACTAAACAAACAAGACTTCCAACTTCTCGTTGAAGCTTGAATATGACTTGATCTTCTTTGCTACAAAAGAGATCACTAATATGATATGAAACTGAGATAGAAGGGTTAGAGAAGATATGTATGAGAGTATGTTAGAAAGGGATGAGAAACTACTTGGCTTGGCATTGCTATTTATAGCCAAATTGGACAGGAGCGTCCACGGACCGCGGACCCCTTAAAAGGGTTCCGCCCGTGTCCCAAAATGGTACCGCCGGTCGACAGTCAAGATATCAAATCTTGTCTAAAGTCAACTCTATCTAAGTAAGATTGTGCAAGATATGAAGAGTACAAATCTTCACAAAATATCTAATGGAATCTTCCAATGATCTCCATGATGTAATACATGATGTCAAATGTTGTATTACTATTAATAGAAATATGCAAATGCTTAAGTAGTGTTTGGTTTTAAGAACCTAACACATTCTACAAACTATTATCATACATAATGATTAGAGTCATATCAAGATGTTACTAATCATAAATGTAAATGCTTGAATGATGAATATATTGTTTAAGAAAGCTTGTTTTAATATCTAATAAACTTGACAAGCTTTAAGCTTTTATAAATTAAATTTACTTTTGTCGTTAACAAAACTTAGGCAAAGATCAAAAATATAAATAACGTTTAATGACGATATTTGTATTAACAATCTCCCCTTTTGTTGAGGACAAAATATAAATTTTATTTTTATAAAAGAAACAAAGTTTGTACAAGAGTTATAAAAATATTAGTTTTAGAGCTTGAAAAGAAAATGATAATGCAAGGGTATGAAATTTGACTTTTATGAAAGTCAAAGAATTCACTAGTTGATGCATGATGTTGACTTTTTCAGAGAGTCAAAGTATGCAGCTTTGACTTTTCGAAAAGTCAAATATAAATAATTTCAAAGTTCTATATTTTCTCCCCTTTTTGTCTCAACAAAAAGAAGAGGCTATGCGGAATGTAATGAGCCCGAGCTATTATCTCCCCTTGTTCAAAGCTCCCCCTAAATTGGGTGCTTTTGTGGGAAGATACATGGATTGTGAAAATAAAGCAAAAAAATTGTTAGTAATAATGATCATTCACAAGCATTTCCAAACACTATGTAATGACACCAACAATATAAGAAACAACATTCATTAGTTAAAATTTTTCATGAGTAAAGATCATGAAAAGAGAACACAATGATGTGTTTCTAGTACAAGAAAGTGAAAATTATCCTAAAAGAGCAAATAAAAGAAAGACTATTTTAAAACCATCCTAAAGTGATGGTGGATGGGAAAGAGCGTTGAGACGCTCGAGAATGTGGTTGAGGATGAACCTCATTTCTTCATGGAAGTCATGGACCATAATCCGGGTCCGATCCATGGTTTGACCCGTTTGCTCACAAGTAGAGTAACCATGCCTTGGAGGGTAGAAAGTTTGCGGAGGTTGTGGTGGTGGAATGGTGGATGTGTTGGTGGTGTTGGGGATGTTTGGAGTGGTCATGATGGATGCAAGCAAAGCACTTTGCATTTGCATTGTCTCACTTAAGTGAGAATCCACCATGCCTTTGAATTGGTGGAGGTTGTGGAGTTCGGCTTGAATCTCCTCTCTAGTGGGATTGTCATCCCACATGCTCTCCGGAATGTCCTCAATATGAGGGGACATTGATGATGGAAGTGGATGATCCCCGTATAAAGGACCATGAATGTCCTTGTGAATGGGGTGGAAAAGGAGAGGTCTTGGCCCTAATGGGGCGTTTGGGTCAATGGATGACCGAGGTGATTCATGAGCGATTCGCTCAATGGTGCCAAAGGATGGCAATGGTGGTGGATGACTTGGCCTAGGAGGCAAGTCTTCCAAGTCCTCTAGGAAAGGATTTGGTGATGTTGGTGGAGTTGAAAATAACTCCATGGGAGTGAGAGTGGGAGACCTTGGTGAAGGTGGTGAGGGTGTTTTGGATGTTTGGATGGGTGCCGGTGGAGGTGAAGTAGGTGGTTTTATTGGTGGTGGAGTGGTGATCACAATGTGTGATGAAGTAGGTGTAGCTAAGGTAAGGTGTGTATCATCTCTAATGGGAGATGAGATTGTGAGTGGTGAAGATTCGGATGATGAGCTAAGATTGACAAAACAACAAGGCCTTACGCTCATTCTAGCGGTTTTCTTGCAAGGTTTTGGTGATGATTTAGTCATTTTAACTTGGGTTTTGATTTGCTAGATAGTAATGAGAATGAAGAAGGTGTGAGGATGATCATGGTAAAGCCTTTCAATTTATAGAGGTAAGAAATTGTTGAGAAAAGGTTTGATTTGATGTTGAACCATTGAAGAGATGAGGTTCCTAATGATTTGGAAGTGGGTTGAATGCTAGTCATATCACCCAAGTCAATCCATACAAAGAAGATGGAGTGAAGAAGAAAAGATATGCAATTAATGTGTTCTAGTGAGTGGAATTTCCTAATATTCAGATTACCCACGGATTTGAAGGTACCAAAATTTGGTTCCTTCCTTTATGCCAAAGGGCTCCTTGGGTGGATTTTTCAAATTTTTGAATTTTGGTGGGAAATGGATTTCTTACATCCCTTAGTGAATAATACTAGTTCTAATAACAGTATAAACTAGTTAAGGTTGATTTTTAAGTGATGGAAGATAATTTGGAATCACGAAAGAGTCGAAATTGAGAAAATTACCGGAGGATCCACGGCACCAAAATCATACACGACGGAACCCAAAAAGGGTGCCGTCGTCCGCTCTGATGATATGGCGGTACCAAATTACATAAAGGACGGTACCAAGATAATGGTGCCGTCTGATCCGTGGAGTGCTGAAATTTGGATAGAATGTTTCTTAAAACCGAAATTTTCGAAACCTGAATTTTTTCTCAAAAACTGTTATACTAAACATTTCTAGTTAGGAAAAGTAAATAACACATATGTAAATATAGTGGAGCATAGATTTTAAGAGCAAGGCTTATTGATTTTCACAATATAGTGAAAATGGGTAAAATTTGATAGCATACTTGTGCTATCCCCCTGCATGAGTTTGTTAGCATACACCATTGTTTTAAGTTATATTATCATCCTACATAATAAAACAACTAAATAGTATCAAACATTAATGATAAAGCATTGTTCCAAACACTCCTTAAAGTACCCTTATTTGTCCAATTTCTTGTAAATCTTGTTCATCATCCTACCAAGGCACTTGAACATTCCCTTAGTTTGCTTGAATTCTTCTGATTCATTCTCAATCTCGGGAAGAGATGCGTAATACTCATGAGGTGGAAGATGAGAGCTTGGAAGACCATCCTCTGAGCTATTTGATGATGATGATGAAGGAGTTGGAGGTTTAGCTCTCTTGCCTTTAGTCTTAGCAACTCGAGCATCACTCAAAGGTACAAAGATGTGAGGGATGAGTTCATAGTGAAGGTGCATCCCTTTTGGGGTTGGTGGAATTGGAGCGAAGTTTCTATAGAGACGGGTGAGAAGCATCCCGTATGGAAGAGCAACGGATCCTTGAGTTGGAATATCAATCATTCTCCTAGCTATGTAGTAGGCTAAGTTGAATGGTTGTCGGGTGGACAAGTTGTAAAGCATGTGACAAAGACAAGCGTTTATGTGATCCCTATTTCCTATGGTGCTAATGACGTTTGCTCTAAGTAACTCCTCCCATTTCTTAAATTCGTGCTTAAGTTCATTGAGCTCCATTCCATATGGATCTCGGTCTACCTCTTTTCCCTTTCGAGTTACTCGGGTTGTATCCGTTTTTGGGTTAAAAAGGTGTTCACGGATGACATCCTTATCGGCTAAACGGGTTATGTAGGGAAGAGAGCGGTCATTGATTGCATCAAGGGCGGTGAGTGACCACTTATCCTTGTAGACACAAGTTCCTCGGTTGGGAATTCCTAGTACTCTAGCAAATTCACTTAAAGTGATGGTGTAGTCATTTTGGTTGATTCTAAAGCTAAGACAAAACTCATCATCATCTTCATCACTAAAACCGGTCACACTAGCATAGAATTCTAACACAAACCTAGGACAAATTGGTTCATCAATGTCAAGAAGACAATCGAATTGAATGGCGGCTAGTTCTTCACGAAGATTGGTATGCTCAAGGAAGGATGGGTGAATGGTTCTACCCTCGTGGAAATACCTTGATTCTAGACCCCTAAATATTTCTATTTGTTCCTTGGTGAGTCCTTTGGTTTTGTGGTGTTTGGGAATGTAGTTAAGAGTGTCTTTGTGATCATAGAATCTTGCGGCTACCATGGTTATTCCTAAGGACAAGAGTTAACATGTTAAAAAATTAAGATAAATTTTAACGTTTTTGATTCTAGTGTGTGCCTATATGAAAACAATTTGGAGTTGCGGTTATCTCGACTCATTTTATGCACAAAATGGTTTTAGTGGAGTGTTTGGCAAATACCATGAGATAACCCAAATGCTCCTAATTCAATGTGGCTATATTTGAATATACCCAGGAGTGCATATTAGTTATGCAATACCTTTAGTATTCAAGAGCATGCAAGTGATGAAAATTCTAACGTTTCTATTTGTATTAGCAATGAAAGAATGTTTTCCTATAAGTGAGAAGCTTTTCAAAACTTTTGACATGGGGTGTTTGGTTGTTTGAATAAGGCCTTATATTTATTATCTATCAATTAGTGGGAAACATGATTTGTTTATGCAATATGATAATGTAGTACCTAATTTGAATGACTAGTTATGCAATTTGCCAATTGAATTCATATTTGGTATTAAAGCATACATAAAACCCCATGTAATGATTTGTGATAGTTTTGTGCATAAATAAGAATCCTAGACTCCGAATTAAGAGATGAAATGTAGTTAGGATACTTACAATGATGTTATCTTCAGTGATTAGTGAGTGGGAAGATGACAATAATGAGCTTGGTTTAAGTTTTGCACGTTTTGGTAAAGTGGGTTGTGAGGAAGAAGATGTTATGTATAAAGCTGTTTTTTAGAGACACCACGGACCGGGACGGCACCAAATTTTTGGTTCCGTCCGTGTTGTCGTTTGGTGCCGTGGCTACTGAGCGAAACAAGACAAAATTGTTTTGGTTTGACTATTCTAATGTTTTAGGCTATGTTTATCCTACATGTTTGGTTCCATTAACCCTAAACCAAGTCTAAGAAGATTAAAAGGTTCTCGTTTAAGAGGTTTAGTAAAGATGTTGGCAATGTTGTCTTCGAGGATACTTCTCGATTGAAATGTTTCCTTTTTGAACATTGTCGCGAAGAAAGTGATGACGGATTTCAATGTGCTTTGTACGAGCATGTTGAACGGGATTCTTGCTGAGATCGATGGCTCCTTTGTTGTCGCAAAGTATCACAATGTCGTTGAGATGAATTCCGTAGTCCACGAGAGCTTGCTTCATCCAAAGAGCTTGTTGACATGCTTTTTCGGCTGAGACGTATTCGGCTTCAGTAGTAGAGATGGCTAAAGCCGTTTGCTTCTTTGCAAACCATGAGGTGAGATAGTGTCCAACAAAAGTGCAAATACCACTTGTACTTTTTCTATCGACATAATCACCGGCATGATCCGAGTCGGCATACACTATGGTTTCTATACCCGTTCCTTTGGGATACCATAATCCTAAACACGTTGTTCCCTTAATATATCTAAAAATCCCTTTTAATGCTTCTAAGTGTGATGCCTTTGGGTTTTCTTGAAAGCGAGCACATAGACAAACACTAAACATAATGTCGGGTCTACTAGCCGTAAGATAGAGTAGGCTACCAATCATTCCTCTATATTTAGTGTTATCTACGGATTCACCTTCTTCGTCCTTGATGAGTTTAGTGTCCGAGGACATGGGTGTTTTAGTTGGTTTGGAATCTTCAAGACCAAATTTCTTAAGCATGTCTTTTATATATTTAGATTGATTAAAGAAAATACCATCTTCTAGTTGTTTAATTTGAAGTCCTAGAAAGAAGTTTAACTCACCCATCATACTCATTTCAAACTCGTCATGCATGATTTTAGAGAAATCATTACATAGTTCTTGACAAGTTGATCCGAATATAATGTCATCAACGTATATTTGAACAATAATAATTTGTGATTCCTTTTTCTTAGTAAAAAGAGTATTATCTACTAATCCCATAGTATATTTGTTATCAATAAGAAAAGTCTTAAGACGGTCGTACCAAGCTTTAGGTGCTTGTTTAAGGCCATATAATGCTTTCTTGAGTTTGAAGACATGATGTGGTTTCTCAAAGTCGGTAAAACCGTGAGGTTGAGCAACATACACTTCTTCGTTAATAAACCCATTAAGGAAAGCACTTTTAACATCCATTTGAAATAATTTAAAATCATAAGCACATGCATAAGCAAGTAATATTCTAATAGATTCAAGTCTAGCTACCTGTGCATAAGTTTCATCATAGTCAATTCCTTCTTGTTGATTATAACCTTGTGCAACAAGCCTAGCTTTGTTTCTAGATACTACACCATTTTCGTCCATTTTGTTTTGAAAGACCCATTTTGTTCCAATTATAGTTTGATCTTTGGGTTTTGGAACTAGTTTCCAAACATCATTTCTAACGAATTGGTTTAATTCTTCTTGCATGGCAATTACCCATGATTCATCTTTTATTGCTTCATTTATGGGTTTTGGTTCAATGGTGGATACAAAACAAAAATGATTACTTTGATTTTGAGCTTGTGATCTTAAGGTTCTTTGATTAAGTTGTCCTATGACCTTTTCTAATGGATGACTTTTAGATTCTTTTATATTGATAATTTCCTTATTTAATGGTTCATCTTCCTTGTTATTATTAATTTGACTTTCTATTATTTGACTTTCAACTAAGTCATCATCTACCAAAGGTGATGTTTTAGAGGGAGGTGGACTTTCGTCAAATGTTATGTTCAACGATTCCTCGACTATCATTGTTTCTTTATTTAGGACAATGTAAGCTTTACTAGTTTGAGAGTAACCAAGAAATACACCTTCATAAGACTTTGGGTCAAACTTGGTGAGATAATCCTTAGTATTAAGAATAAAGCATTTACAACCAAAGACTTTAAAATATCCTAATGTTGGCTTTTTACCTTTATAAAGTTCATATGGTGTTTTGTTTAGGAAAGGACGTATTAGGACTCTATTTAAAATATATGTAGAAGTGTCAACGGCGTTACACCAAAACTTTTGAGGAATGTTTTGTTCATTAAGCATTGTTCTACTCATTTCTTGAATTGTTCTATTTTACGTTCTACTACTCCATTTGATTGAGGTGTTCGTGGAGCCGAAAAGTTATGTGTTATACCATTTGTATCACAAAAGTTTCCAAATTGAGTTTCGTTGTCAAATTCACGACCATGATCCGTTCGGATCGACACAATTTTGACACCTAGAAGATTTTGAATTTTCTTGCTAAGTATTTCAAATTTATCAAAAGCTTCATTTTTGGTTTTCAAAAATAATGTCCAAGTAAACCTTGAGTAATCATCTACTATGACCAAAGTGTATAAGTTGCCTCCATAGCTTCTTATAGCGGATGGTCCAAACAAGTCCATATGTAATAATTCTAGACACTTAGATGTGGATACCATATTTTTAGATTTGTGACTACTATGTGTTTGTTTACCAATTTTGCAAGCGTCGCAAAAGTGTTGGTCATATTTTAGTTTTGGTAAATTCCTAACCAACTCTTTTGAAGATAGGTTTTGTATAAGTCTCATATTAGCGTGACCTAAGCGTCTATGCCAAAGAGATGAGCTATCGTCTAATGTTGTTAGGCAAAGTTTGTCATTATATGTTTTATCTATTTTCATGACGTATATGTTATTTTTCCTAACTCCTTTAGCTATAGTGATACCATCTTTTAGTATTTTACTACCATTTTCATCAAATAGTACTTTATACTTTTTATCACATAGTTGGCTAATACTAAGTAGATTAAATCCTAACCTATCCACATGAGCAACATTTTCAATAGTTAGAGAGTTATGAGCAATCGTACCTTTGCCAATGATTTTGCTTTTGAGATTGCTACCGAAAGTGACATTACCTCCGTCATACTCTTGGTATGATGAGAAGAGACTTTGTTGCCCGTCATGTGTCGTGAGCATCCACTATCTTTTATCCATTCATCAGGTTCCAATCCAACTTTCAAGCATACCTAAGAAGCAAATAACTCAAACATTTGGTCCCCAATATCTCATGGGTCCGTTTGGGTTAAACATACCATTTATTTGATTCATGTATGGAAATGATGGGTAAGGGTTCCATGGCATGTAATCCGGAGTTTGATATGGTCTAGGAAAGTTTTGATTCCAACCGTTGTGTTGGTAGTTAGGTTGAACGTTGTGGTTGCTCTTAGGAAAGGGGCGTTTGGCAAAAGAAGTTTTATATCGTTGTTGAGTAGTTTTAGATCTAAATTCATTTTTAACAAGTCCTACTCCCGATATAATGGCTGGTTTTAGTTTAACATTATCATTGGTTTTCTTTGTTATTTTAACAAATTGATGCGGTCCGTATGCGAACATTCTGTTTTGAAGTACCCACGGTACCATTTTGCATAACGGATGGAACCCTTATTTTGGTTCCGTCTGGTCCGTCTTTATCTGCAGCAGTTTTGATGAATGTTCGTCTTTTTCGGCCGTTTTGTTTTGACTCTTTGGAATTAATACTTCATTAAAACCTAGCCCATTCATGTCTCATGGTGTTTTATGAATTTTAACTATTTCATCGGCAAGAGCGATGTTTTTGTTAAACCTTTTAAACTTAGAATTATTTTCTATTAAAACTTCTTGTGTGAGCTTTAGTTTTTCTATTTCAAGATTAAGCTCTTGACATGATTTACAATCATCGTCATTTGCTTTTCCCTTTTCAAGTCGTTTTGCTTTTTCTTTTAACTCATATACCTCATTTTCCAAAAACTCCTTTTTGGGTTTTAGAAATTTATTTTTAGTTATGATTTTTAGACTTAGCTCACACAATTGATTATATTGTTTTTGCAAGGTGTCATCATCTATAGAGGAATAAGAAGAGTCGGAAAGTACCTCATTTGACTCATGTGCCATTAGAGCGATCTCTTCCTTGCTTGATTCCTCATTGTCTTCACTATCACTCCAAGCACCACTTACAAAAGCTCGTTGAGTTTTGTTTTTAGGTGGCTTGGGACATTCTCCTATGAGATGACTTGCATCACCACATCTAAAACACTTTCTTTCACCTTTAATCTTCTTATCATCCCGATCTTTTCGGAATGGCTTCTTTTCTTTTCGAGGTTGTCTTACAAACTTTCCTCTTCTTCTAAAGAACTTCTTGAAATCTCTAACGGCCATAGCATACTCCTCATCTTCACTATCGGAACAAGATTCACCATCATCGCTTGATTTCGCCTTTGCCTTAAGAGCAACGGATTTGATCTTCTCCTTTCTTCCTTTGATGATCTCCGAATCTTTCTCCATTACCATTTCGTGAACTTTGAGGTTGCCAATTAGCTCGTCTAGTGACATTATTGAGAGATCTTTTGATTCTTCAATAGCGGTCACTTTAGCTCTCCATTTGGGATGGAGTGCTCTAAGAAATTTCCCGACAAAGTTCTTACTACGAAAAGATTCATCAAGTGCTTTAAGTGATGTAATGATAGTGTTAAAACGAGCAAAGCCACAATCAATGGTTTCATCTTCCGGGATAACAAATTGTTCATATTGTTGAACAAGAAGATCAATTTTGTTATCCTTGACTTGTGAATTACCTTGATGTGTAACAATTAAAGATTCCCAAATATCTTTGGCGGTTTCACACATAAAAATTCTTTCATATTCTTTTCTAGGTAAAGCATTATAAAGCATCATTTTAGCTTCATTATTTTTAGCAACTAATTTCTTTTGTTCATCAACGGAAATATCCTTTGTTGTAGAACTAAAATCTCCTTTAACAATAATAAACCAAAGATCTATATCTTTTGATTTTACATATGTTTCAAAACGGTTTTTCCAATAGATAAATCCATTGGTTTCAAAGAGTGGTGGTCTTTGCATAGATTGCCCTTCTTTAAAGTTTTCAGAATCCATGGATCGTTTCAAGTTTATAAAATACAAGTTATTTTAGAAATTATTGAGCAACGAGGCGCTGGTACCAATTGTAGAAAACTAGAAGGGGGGTTGAATAGTTTACCGATTAAAAACTTTGTTTTGAAACTTATTGAAAGATCAATTGATATTGATCTTGAGTATGTTAATGAAATATGCAAGCAATATGTAATGAGTAAATAAGGAAAGAAATGATCAAACCACAACAAGTTGTTTATAGTGGTTCGGCCTACAAGGACTCTTTTTCCTTGCCCTACTCCACTCCCGAGTCTCACACTCGAGAGTTTAACTTCACTAGTCAACAAGCTCCTTTCAACGGCGGAGAAAACCTTTACACTTCGCTTACACTATTTCCGACACTAAGCTAGATGTCGAGTTCTTTCCAAGGGTACAACTACTCCCACACACAATGTATTTTGAGGACTAAAATACTAACCACTCACACTCACAAGATTATGATGGTTTGATACAACAATGAAGTATGAATCAACACTAGATCATACAACACTAAACAAACAAGACTTCCAACTTCTCGTTGAAGCTTGAATATGACTTGATCTTCTTTGCTACAAAAGAGATCACTAATATGATATGAAACCGAGTTAGAAGGGTTAGAGAGAAGATATGTATGAGAGTATGTTAGAAAGGGATGAGAAACTACTTGGCTTGGCATTGCTATTTATAGCCAAATTGGACAGTAGCGTCCACGGACCGCGGACCCCTAAAAGGGTTCCGCCGTGTACCAAAATGGTACTTGATCGCCACCATTGACAGTCAAGATATCAAATCTTGTCTAAAGTCAACTCTATCTAAGTAAGATTGTGCAAGATATGAAGAGTACAAATCTTCACAAAATATCTAATGGAATCTTCCAATGATCTCCATGATGTAATACATGATGTCAAATGTTGTATTACTATTAATAGAAATATGCAAATGCTTAAGTAGTGTTTGGTTTTAAGAACCTAACACATTCTACAAACTATTATCATACATAATGATTAGAGTCATATCAAGATGTTACTAATCATAAATGTAAATGCTTGAATGATGAATATATTGTTTAAGAAAGCTTGTTTTAATATCTAATAAACTTGACAAGCTTTAAGCTTTTATAAATTAAATTTACTTTTGTCGTTAACAAAACTTAGGCAAAGATCAAAAATATAAATAACGTTTAATGACGATATTTGTATTAACAGATATGATCCATGGGTTTTGAGTGCCCACCAAGGGTACAATGTATCTAGACATTGGGTATGGGTCATGGGTTATGAGTACCAAGTAGATTCAATGTATCTACAAGATGCAATGCATCTAGTCTATGGTTTTGAGTGCCCACCAAGGGTACATTGTATCTAGACATTGGGTATGAGTCATGAACTTTTGGGTTTTACCCAACTACATTCAATGTATTTGGTCAATGAGTCAAATACTTAAGTTTTCTGCCCATTTATATTACCCCTTATAATACATACTAGTTATGTATATATTTACCCAATATGTAAACACTAGTTGTTATACATAAATTATTTAACTAAACATGTTTTAATGGTTTGTTGGGGGTTTGATCATAACGCAACATAACAAACATGTACGAACCTGTGTTGTAGCATACAAGGACTTGAGTAGTCGAGAGGTGTTGAGACAATATATAATTACAAGTAACTTATACATTTTACGTTTTGTATTACAAGTTACATGTTTGTCATCAACAAAACAAATGAGAATGTATAGATTAAATATCGTAATATTTGCACAAACAATCTCCCCCTATTTGATGATGACAAAATATATCTAAACGTAATAGATAGGTAAAATGTCAAAGTTACTTGTGTCCGTACTTCCTATATATTACCTTCTCCGTTTACACTCTTCTCCCCCTTTTGTCGAAACAAAAAGGGTGTGTCCTTTAACCTTAATTTCTCCCAAGAATGGCGAGTTTGCATCATCCCTAGTGAAGTTAAAAGAAAAACACCTTATTGCTCCAATTGGCACACCACGCCAATACCTTCAACACGAAACACTAATGACGAAGCTTAGCAACTCATGTCGTTAAGCTTGCACGTCTTCAAAAGGTGGTGATCTCGCCTTTAAGAGGAACCTAGAGAACCACAAAAAAAAAAAAAAAATAGAAAGATCCCTTGAATTATAACCATTATTGCCAATGGCTCAATGGATCAAATTTTTGAGGCTTAACCTACATCAAAGTTAGTGTTAAGAAGAAAAGAAAAAGGAAAAATATATGATGAGAAAGAAATCTCCCTTTTGTTGAAACATAAAGGAATTTTGAAGAATGAATGTGTGCATGCTCCCCCTTGACGGTTGCTCCCCCTTGTTAAGGGCGTCAAGTATTTTAGGAAGGCTAAGACGAAAGTATTGCAAAATTTTCAATGTTTTTGCTTTGACGAAAAACTCCCCTTTATTGAGAGAGTCAAGTTTTCCTAGTGTGTTTTGAAAATCTACAAAACAAAAAGTTAGTGCAAAATTATATTCGTCCTTGGACGAGTAAGTCATATAATGCACTTTGTAAGAGCTCGACGGAAGCTCCCCCTAGCTCGAGGGCGTCAAGAAGAACCTACAAAAGAAAATTAGTGTAAAATTTCGTCCATAAATAGACGAGAATCCCATACACATCAAAGTGTATATGTATGAACCTACAAAGAAAGGATTAGTGTCAAAAGGATAATAATACTACTACTTGCATCATCATGGTTGGTTTAGAGGTTGTAAGGTTTGTTCAAGGTAAGAAAAAAAATGTGCTTATGGATGAGATGCATTTCATTACGAAATTCACTTGGCTTTTGACAACATAGATGTTTGTGAGGGATGCTTGATTGACCATGAATTTTAGTGGTAGTGAAACACTTGTAGGATGTGGTTGCCACAAATAGGGTGTGGTAGAACATGAGACATACTTCATCACGTAGATCATGAACTAGACCTTTGGGCACATTGATAATGATAGAAATCATCATTATGACTTCGAGGTATGGAAGTTGTGGTAGAGGTGATGAAAGGCATCAAGGTGAATCTTTGACTTGGTTGATGACTCAATAGAGGTGGTAGACATGATGACTTTGTGAGTAGTGATAAAAGTGGAGTAAGATGGTTAGGATGATGCAAGATTAGAAATAACAAAAAATGTGCGAATGAGCACAACTTGACTTGATGATGAAATCGACCATTGTTATCCTACAATAATCCAAAAGAGTTAGTACAAAAGGAAAACATTTATACCAATGGATAAATTGTTCACATAAAATCATGAAACAAAAAGGAAGAACACGTAAAGACTCATATAAATGCAACTCATTTATAAACATATAGGAAACAAATAATCCTAAGTGTTGAACAAGTGCTTGTGTGGGAAAAAGGAAATTTGAAATGATTATCTAAAGAGATAAAGTTCCTACTGTTCTACGGTTCCACCGGTTCCCTCACTAGAGGGATCCGGCTAGCTTAAGTCTAGGGATCCGGCTAACAGATGAGGTGAAAAAGAGGTGATTGGGTTCTATCAAGGTCTAGCACCTACATATCCTAAGTTACTTAGTCTCTTAAGTGTCTTACATGAAGATGGACTTAAATGATCAAGAGAAAATGATTGATGGTAACTAATGGTTTTTACAGCAAGCACACAAGTATACACGTTAAGCAAAGCAAGGAGAACATGTAGAGATCACATATAGGCAATAAAAAAGATCGAGCTCACAAATAACACAAAGGTTTAGCAAACTTTACAAGCACTATTCAAGAAGCCTAAAACAAATTTACGGTCTAGATTAGTAAATCATTTACACTAACAATGACATGCAAGGTATGTATCTTGAAAGAAAAGATCACATGATGGTGTTCAAGATAAAAGTGTTGTGAGGTGCTAGTTTAGGACAATCTAGTTATTACTGATGATGATTAGCATACAATGAGCTTCGTCCATGAAGTCATGTAGCTCTTCTCGATCAAAGCAAGATAATCGCTTGATGAGGCAAGTGGTTGTGATTAACTAAAAGAAAAATTAATTTTACAACTTGTTTGATTAGTAATCCTAAGACAATGCAAAGTATTTCCATTGTAAACTTACTTTAGGAAAACATAGGAGTATAAATTTCTCAAGTGAGAGAATGAATATGAGACTATTACTAGCGGTGCTCAATTACGGCTAAACACGACCATTTTTACGGGCGATTCCACATACCCAATTTCTCTCAAGGAAGCATATCAACCGTTAGGTCAAATTGAGTTTCTAGTGCAATAAGTTCTCCAGTATTCATTCTCAAGTTAGGAAAATTTATATTCCTACAATGGCCTATCGAAGAGTAACAATGATGATACTTTGATTCGTTTATATTAATATTATACTTGAAACAACTAAGGTGACGAAGGTGTCAAAAAATTAAAAGTTTTCCATAAGGTGAACAAAAAAATGGTTGGATGAGCTAGTTCAACATATGTTGTTGGAAAGCTCGAGTTTGGACTTTCGGATATGAACAATTATATTTGCGTTGCAAAATAATTTACTTGAGTATATCGGATGAAATAATCAAGTTGTCAATCCTACTATGAAGCTTGGAGAGCGATCATGAAAAGGAAAACAGGAGAGTACATCATCAACACAAGTGTAGGTTATGATCCGATGTACATTCTTGTTGTTTTTAGAAAACGATACAAGAAAATATGAAATCAAGAAATCATATAGGCACATAAAACATTTATGTTGCACACATGACAAACTCAATCAAAAAACCATTTTAGTGTGTTATATGTTTTAAATATTTTTCAACTTATAAAACTAACATTTTCGACACAACTAGATGTTATCCCAAACACTCCTTCAAGTAGCACATTGATTAGTAGAAATTTACTAAATCGACAAGAAAGAGAATGAATAGCAAGGTAAGGAAATCACATATGTTAATCAATCAAACAAGCACAAAAGCTATTTGAGATAAGCAAATAATCAAGTAATGCAAGGGAAACAATTTATCATTTAGCATAGCATACAAAAGTTCTTTTCATCGCTTTGTGTTAAACATGTATACCAAGCTTGATTAGTTTCCTTTATAAATATGATCAAAACCTTAATTTCAAAAGAGGACACATTGTTATTCAAAGATGAAAACATCCGTCTCCAATTAGATCAAAAGTTTGTGCAAAAGTTATGACCGAAAAATAACTTTCTATTATAAATCAATGATTCTATAAATTTTTGTTTTGAACCAGTTTATGAAATTATTTTTAAATGAAATTAGACTCAAATACCTTTCAAACGATAGGTGGTACGACTTCTAACGACTTATGGTTAATTAGTTATGAATTTTTGAAATTCAAACAAAAATTGTCTTCTGTACCACGGATC